>PIJE02000246.1:284575-448701 GCA_002895965.2 Coryphaenoides rupestris | reverse complement strand
GGTCCGCTCTCGAGGAGTCTGGCAGCGTTCTGCATATTCACGTCTTCCGGAAGAGAGGGGAGGAGAGAGGAGAGAGGAGAGAGGGGAGGAGAGAGGGGAGGAGAGGAGAGGAGAAGAGAAGGGGGGAGAGAGAGAGAGAATGGAAGATGGAAGGAGAGAAATGGAGGATAAATAGGAAATGGCGTAAAGGGAAGGCTGAGCTACTGAAAGAAAAAAAGTGGGGAAGCAAAATGCGACCCAGACAGTATAAAAATACTCTCTCTCTCTCTCTCTCTCTCTCTCTCTCTCTCTCTCTCTCTCTCTCTCTCTCTCTCTCTCTCTCTCTCTCTCTCTCTCTCTCTCTCTCTCTCTCTCTCTCTCTCTCTCTCTGTGTCTGTGTGCAGAAGAGACAGATGTGGGCTAATGCTGCAGAGAGGGGGATTAGTGTGTCATATCAGTGGTGGCGGATGGGTGCAGGTCCAGAGTGGCCTGGTGTAGCCCCTCTGCTGTCCCTGGCTGCCCGCGTCCCCACGGTGCTAAAATAGAGCCTTAACACCACCACCCCCCCGGGAGAGAGAGAGGAAGAGAAGGAGACAGAGAGAGAGAGAGATGGTTTATTACTGCGTTGCAAAAGCCAATTGAATTAATGAACTCCATGTTTTTACTTCAACTGAAATAGAGTAGTACAATAATAGGTGGACGGGGTTCATGAAATGAAAATCTATCGTTATTTGCGTCTCCTACCCAAATTTGCATATGTTGACTTTTTTTCCATACACCTGGATTAGACAAAACCAACATTCTCGTGACGCACACACACACACACACACACACAAACGCACAGACACACACCATTCCACCTCTGTGGAAAACCGACTCAAACTGCCAAACAGTCTAAACTGGTTCGCTGTGTGAACTGTGGGATGCCAAAAAAAAGGGAAAAAGGGAAAAGAAGGAGCGGTCTGACGAGTCCAGAACTGGTCGGTGGCCCGATGGCATATTTTCAGTAAACCTATGCAAACACTTGGTTTAAAAACAACACTGAGCTCACAAATACTGCGCAAAAATACCCAAATATGATATGCATAGACACACTCACGCACACACACACACACACACACACAGGGAGGGAAGAGGAGAGGTTGGGGGGAGGGAGGGAGGGGGGTGGAGCAGACACACTAACCCATATTAGCAGGACAGGCCTACACAGCTCCAGCAGAGAGCCTAAGCCACGCCTCTTCTAGATGGGACCTTATTTTGGAAGAAATATGTATGGTAGTCAATCAATGGACAACCCGTTTTTCATCACGTTTTGCTCACCCGTTCTTCATTGCATTGTGCCATGAATACGGGGATACATGCATGGGGATACCGGAAGGGGTGTGGCTTAGGCGCGCGATAAGTGAGCCGATCTTCCTGGAGAGGACGGATGATGGGTCAGCGTCAAAAAGAGGGGGAAACAGGAAAACGTTTTGGGGAACGGCCGTGGCTACAAACCGCCAGGCCCTGGTGCACGTACACACAGAAACACAGAGAGACCCAGTGGCGGTCCACATACATACACACACGCAGCATTGATCAGACTGAAAGCCTTCTAACTGCGCAGTGACGTCATGGCGAGGCATCAACGGTTTGGTTCCTGCGGGACACAGCGGTCTGTGAGCAACAGCCTGTCCACCACCACCTCCCACCTCCCAGACAACGCCCCCCCCCCCCCCCCCCGTATGTTAACAGCAAAGCCGATCACATGGTGGCGGCGGCGGGGCGCAGAATATTAATGCGCGCAACGGGCAGAGTGCTCGCACTGGAGTGGATTCCTGGCCGTTATTATTGAACCGCCGTAAGTATGGAGCAGCACTTAAAGCCGCAGGTCACATGGGCCATGGTATCCTACTGGGACAGAGGATGAGGAGGGGGGAGGAGGGGTGATGGAGAGATGGGGGGGGGGGCTGATTGGGGAGATGGTGAGATGGGAGGGTACAGTTAAGCACCGATCTCATCCGGCTCAGCGCTAGACGGGGCAGGGTCAACCGTTGGGGGCGGAGCTACCGCCACCTGCCCATCTCACTCAACTACAACAAGTACACCCCACCCCCCACACTCCCCCCCCCGCCCTGTAACTGAAGCTACGATGCTGTATGTGTGTGTGTGTGTGTGTGTGTGTAGGAAAATAATAAACGAATGGAGAGAAAAGAGTGGGCCCCATGGCTTCCCTAACACCCCCCCCCCCCCCCCCCCCCCCCCCCCCCCCCCCCCCCCCAGAGGGTTTACAACAAGAGGGGGGGGGGGTGGTGGTGGTTGTGGGGGTGAGGTGTGTGTGTGTGTGTGGATTTAGAATTGGAGGGAAAAGTGAGAGAAAATGTACAACAGCTGAGGCCATGGCTCCGAGCCAGCCAGCCCCCTCTGTATACAGTGAGAGCACGCATCCCCCCCCCCCACACAAAATGAAATTAAATGCAAATAAAAAGCACAACATTATATGAGTGTAGACTTGTGTGCCAGTACTGCTGTTTATGTATATGATATACTGTATGTCCCCCTAGCCATGTAGCCTGGCTAGAGACAGAGACCCCGTTAGGTGGGGCCCCCGGTCTAGAGGTTGTGGGCATCTGGGTTAAGAAGCAGTCTCCTGACACACACGAGAGAGAGAGAGAGAGAGAGAGAGAGAGAGAGAGAGAGAGAGAGAGAGAGAGAGAGAGAGAGAGAGAGAGAGACTGATTGTCTGAATAGTGGTAGAGCAATGCCCAATGTGCCTTGGGCTCTGGAGCGATTTCATGGCCTCATAAGCAACTAAATAAACACATAAACACACACACACACACACACACACACACACACTAGGGATTTCTATGTCCTGTTGCACTTGAACAAAAGGGAACAGGGGAGAACGTGAAACGAGAGAGAGAGAGAGAGAGAGAGAGAGAGAGAGAGAGAGAGAGAGAGACTCAGAGTTATGCAATCCCTAACCACACACACACACACACACACACACACACACACACACACACACACACACACACTTAGTGGCTTAGCATCCAATTTCACCCACTCCACAGTCTCAGAGCACCAACACTGCGACCGGGTTTGGAAATCATGGAAATCAATCTTAGACCACCACCCCCCCACCCACATAACACCCCAGGTGTGCAAACACAGGCTTTTACAGCTTCTGGCCGTTTATCAGCGACAGGAGATAACTGAACAGGTGAAATGGAAACAGAGGTGGGGTGGGAGGGAGGGAGGGGGGGAGAGAGAGAGAGAGAGAGAGATAGAGAGAGAGGAGAGAGAGAGAGAGAGAGTCACTGTAAATTAGAATCACACACATAGGTGTCATCTGCTTGCCTTTTTTCTCAATAATTCAGGAGGAGGTTATTAAAATACACTGGCTGTGCCGATCTCAATATATGTCCTGAATATAGCTGGACAGTCAGCGTTAACACTATAAGCTATAAGGTTTACTGATAAGGCAAAGATCTTTTTCTAAGACATGTTCCTGATTAACGTATGCCTCTGTAAAAATGTATAGAATAAACATGAATTAAACTGTACATACAAGCATGGGAGAAGTATTTACACTTAGCTTATCTAAATTAACATAGTTCAACCGATAGGTAAGTATAGGTAAGTATGTATCAAGGTTATTTATTTTGTAACTGAATCTTTTCCAAAAAATAATGAAACACAATCAAAGATACACATGGGGAAGCAAAATGCAACCCAGACAGATAAAAATAATCTCTCTCCTCTCTCGCCCGGTTGCCTGTCCGGCGGAGTGTGTTTGACCGTAGCAGCCTGTGGAGACACGCTGGGGCAAAGGTCAACACGAGCTTGCCGTGCTTCCTGGGGCCGAGCCCTCTGCATGCACGCAAGCGCCCTCGCCCCTGTAGCCGCCATATATTGAACACACGTGTTGAACACACTGCGTGTCACACACATGTGAAACGCCACAGGATATATACGGCGTCCTTCATATACAGCGTGTAGAACCTCTTCAGGA
The DNA here is from genome assembly GCA_002895965.2 of Coryphaenoides rupestris. Lineage (NCBI taxonomy): Eukaryota > Metazoa > Chordata > Actinopteri > Gadiformes > Macrouridae > Coryphaenoides > Coryphaenoides rupestris. The sequence continues at coordinate 444,725 of PIJE02000246.1, read as the reverse complement.
CGTCATATGTGCACAACCACAGAGCGACACACACACACACACACACACACACACACACACACTTTGATGTAACTGCAGCTGTTTCTATAGGGCTTGCTTTTCTGTTTCAATGTTCAGCTGCGATCCCAGGCTAAACAATGGAGTTCCTTCATCCCTAGAGGTACAGGGCATTCACACACACGCACGCACACGCACGCACACGCACGGGCACACACACGGGCACACACACACGCACACACACAGTCCAGGGTGGTAGTTGTGACTTCATAAAGAGTGGGATTAGCGCTAAGAGGCCGGTGTGTGGCAGACCTTGGGGAGACCAGCACAATGGACACAGAACCGCATTATTTTCCAGCTGACTTTGGGGCATGCGCACGCACACACGCACACGCACACACACACACACACACACACAGTAAAAGCCAGTACACGAAAGGGTATTAAGATTTGGGGAAGGGGTTCCAACTAAGGGGGTGCCATGGAAACGATATCACCATGGCAAGAAAAGAAAATGCAAAACTTGCTGGTTCCACGGTTCCCCTGAGGCCCCGTTCACACCTGGCATGAACATAACGTCTTGGGCGGTCTGATTCCCGGTGGACGGCTCTCCAGGTACAGGTGGTAATGCAACCCCAGCCGCATCGAGACCTGACCTCTCCGACCACATGGGGGGGACAGGGGAGGAGTAGGGCTGGGTGATAAAACAATCTTGAACTGGGATCTCGATAAAATGTATGTCGTTTACGATCGAAAATCCTTGACATTTTTACTCGATATGGATAGATCTAACAGCCTTTCACGCAGCAGAAATAAACGTGACAACAGCATCGGTTTGCCGTTTTCGGCTCACACACGCCCATTGTTTACTACCAGCCGCGGCGAAGAAAGCTCTGGAAAGGAGGAGAAAGCGTAAGTGAAACCGGCGAGGGGCACAAATTCGAAAGCGTCGGTGAAAGAACAATGGAGTCCTCCAAAGAAACCCTCTGGGCCACGTTTGAAGGACTGGCTACTCACCTGTGACGTCCTTTGTGTTTATAGCGGCAGGACGTACCCGTTCGCATGCCAGCAAAGACGTGCGACAACAACAGGCAACATGGATTCTCCCAGACGGAGACATGCTGTCTGCTTGACGTGGGACACTTTGGAACAGCCCATCGAGGTATATGAGGCTAGGGAGCAGACCCCGTCTGGATCGTTTTCAATTTCGTCATCTTCTTCCACAACCACAACCATGCATTTGCTCTTTGCGAACGGAAATGATGTGCGTGCACATAATTAGCACATAGAGTGGGGGTGGGGGGGGGAGTGAGATCCAATCACAAGTGGTCACTGGAGGCGCGCGTGTCGGTCCATTCTAATGTCCAGGTGTGCCGGGACACGCTGGTGGAGCGGTCCGCGTGCCGGGACCGGATCGGGCGAGCCGCATGCTAATGCCGGCCGTGCCGTGGCGCGTTGATGCCCGGCCCGCCTGGTGCTGCTGCTTAACAACAATGCAGATGCAGGGGCCTCCGGAATCCCACAGTGATCCACCGCTTTGCATGCTGAGGTGTGTCACGCGCTGGGGGAAAGAGACACATCTCCTCAGGGTGTGTGTGTGTGTGTGTGTGTGTGTGTTGGACTCTGTGTTACTGGTAGACCGGGCTGGACCGGCTGGTGGGTCACAGGTAGGCCGCGGACGTGGGGGGATCGAACCTGAACCTAGAGGCATCCATAGCACTTCATATGCTTCGGGAAGACAAGCCATGACAAGACAATTCATCGAGACGTTTGCACTGCACTAGTCCTATCGGTGACTAGCTTTGGTCACAAACAGACTGCGACGCATGCATACGTTACACTTCTGTTATGGTTACATCATAGCTCCCAGGAGTACTTATCAATTCTTCTTTGCATGAAAATGATATCACGTGACATTGAGCCACGGCTTCAATTATTCAGCGGCAGACGTGACCAAGAAACCACAAATTGATCAACGTGGAGAAAAAACCCCCCACAACATATGATCCACCCTTGTGTGCGTGTGTGCGTGCATGGACGCATGCACACACGCACACACACATATAGAAAAGTGGTTCTCAACTGGACTAGCCACATGAGTCATGAGTCATGAGTCATGAGTTCACAACCCAAAAAAATAAAAAGATTGACCAATATTGCCATAATCAACAATGCATTCATGTACTGTTCAAAACATGGAGCCCACACACACACACACTTGTGTATAGATTGTATGGTCCGTTGAAGCCAAATTCCAAATTCATGAATCTGAAATTAAACTTTGCTGTTAGAAAGAATAAAAATCAGATAAGGGAGAGAGAGAGAAAAACAGAAAGAGAGAGATTTTTTTTTTAAAGTAAAAAAAAGAAGTTATTTTTCAAGTATGACCCTGTCACCCCACTCCCCTTCCTCTCCCTCCCTCCCTCCCTCCCCCCGCCGCCACTCGTCTGACACAGAAAGCTTTACTGTCGTTAATTAAATGTTAATTAGTGACGCTGGTGTGTGTGTGTGTGGGGGGGGGGCCTCGCCGTGGGCAGGGTGACGTGGGCCGAGCAGACCGGCGGTAACTGGGAGAGCGGCTCAGGAGCACAACACATTAAAGATTCACTACTGCAGGTCGAGTAGAGGAGAGAGGAGAGAGAAAGAGAGAAAGAAAGAAAAACTGATAGAATGGAAAAGGGTAAAGGTGATGTTTAAGGGGGCGATGTTAAAGCTGAGTTTTACAGTGATGTTTAAGGGGACTAAAATGCTTTCTTTTAAAATGCACGTTTACGAAACACACACACACACACACACACACACACATCCCCTGCTGGTTAATTTAATCAAATATGAAAACATGCCTGGGCAGAAGTGGACAAGCCTGAGTGTGTGAGTGTGTGTGTGTGTGTGTGTGTGTGTGTGTGTGTGTGTGTGTGTGTGTGTGTGTGTGTGTGTGTGTGTGAAAGAGAGTGACTGAGTGAGTGAGTGAGTGAGAGAGAGGGAGAGAGGGTGTCGGGGGGGGGGGGGGGGGGGGGCATATAGATTACACGGAAGAAGGAATGGGGGAGGGAAGATTCGAGGGGCCCACTTCAGCTATGTGGCTTATCAGAGCCCAGTGAGAGGCCAAAGCCAATTACAATGAATGTACAGACTGGTCTTGCTCTGCTCTGTGTGTACATGTGCACGCGTGTGTGTGTGTGTGTGTGTGTGTGTGTGTGTGTGTGTGTGTGTGTGTGTGTGTGTGTGTGTGTGTGTGTGTGTGTGTGTGTGTGTGTGTGTGTGTGTGTCAGCATGAGTGAGTTTGTTGGTGACCTTTTTAGTCAAAGACCCCCTCCACCCCACCCTCCACGGTCTAGTATTACAGTAATATACACTTTGAATTGAATTTGTGGGTTGTTGGGTTTTTTTGTTTTTTTATGTTTTTCCACAACTAAATGCATTGTAAGAATGAATGACTGAAAATGCTCAGTATCTGGCGAATGCCCATGAATATCTATGAATAGAGAGAGCACAATTTAGGAATCTATAAAAATGCAAATGAGCCCCCCATCCCACCCCTCCACGTTCTCTCAGGAGGCAAACGGGTCAAATGATGAGCACAGGCTTCACTTCAGACCCATAGACTGTTCCTCCAGCTCTACGGGAAATGGGTTTCTGAATGGCCAGATTACTTGTTAACTTTGGTTGAATAATTCATACCGATCAGTGTATGCAGTACGCTACACTATCAATCTGGATTCAGTCTGAGTTGGGACTCGGTGCGAAATAAGTTAATTCAATTTTTGTGTATCGAGGGTAGTATTGAAGAGCATTGTTCTGTATACTTCACATGTCCAACAGCTTTTAATAAGAGCATGCAGTAGTTGGGTCATTATCCTAAGAGAAAATAGAAAAGCATCTATTAATTTGTCAAAGAAAGCAGAGCAATGGGAATTAAATACTGTGTATTTAAATCAGACAGTGTGACGGCAGACGAGCTCAAAGCTGTGTGAACAGAGTCTTTCAAATTAGTTCGACCAAAACTGAAAAAGGTTATATGTCTGTGTCTATTATGCACTCATTGCTTAGATCTTTTAAAAAAAAACAACAAATAAATAAATTACTACGAGGCAAAAACTTCAACGTAAAACTAGACTAAACTCTGGTTAATGGAACCTGTTCGCTTGAGCAACAATGCTAAGGCCGTGTGCACCGAACGCAAGAATTCTAGAGCGCTATCGCCATAGTGCTGCTGCAACTCATCGTATCGCACGTCTAACTAATACTTTTGTTAAAATCGTCTTCAGAAACCTCCGTCAAATGAGCTTCTCTCCGAGTCCGAGTGCGAGAATATCGGCGTAACAAAACAGGAAACCCTGCGTAACTCCGCCCCCTCACACTTGCTGGTTTCCGGCGCAGGCTCTGTGTAGCCGCTCCCCCCCCCAACAGCATTTGTCCAACTTCTGGAGCCGAGATGGCCCCAAGCTTAACTGCTGGACTGCATACGCTGCAACGTGGTGGACGTTGCCAGAGCGTGCGGTGCTCAGGGCTAATCTGGGGCCCGCTGTCTGCCTGCAGCACGTAGGCCCGAGCAGAGGCTGAGCGAGAGGGGGGAGTCACCGCCGTTAAGATGCTATCGCGGAGCAGGCGCGTGCAGATAGCCCAAAGAGGAACTTTCTGTTTTGCTTACAGTGCATTTCTCCTGCTGTCTAAACGCTGCTCACGTGTGTTACTGCAAGTGCTCACACACACACCACAGGACGCACATCCAGAAATGAATATGTGTGTGTGTCTGTGTGCGTATGTACCACCAAAGTGAGTAAGTGGGACTTTGAAGACGGCAACAAAGGGAGAGAGACCCCAGTACAGGGAGCCAAGATTTATCTCCATTCATTAAGAACTCCGGACACTCTCCAAAGATTTGTGGCTGAGGGGAGCAGAGGCGACCAACAGAGGAGCAGCCTGTTTTCACTCAACATGTTTTACAACCAGACAAATGAGGGGGTTCGACCATGGAAGGAGGCATGATGGTGTGTGAGTGTATGTATTAATGTGTTAGAGACAGAGACAGAAATAGAGAAAAAGGGAAAGAGAAAGAGTGACATAAAAACAAGAAGGAAGCGAGCTTTAGCTGGGGTCAGCCACAGTGATCTGAATTAATCCAAAATGCATTGGATAATTGAGAAGTGGCTTTGAGGAGAAGTTGAAAGGCACAAAATTGGTCAGGGTGGAAAATACCTGAGAGATATGATGAGAGAGACAGAGAGAGATGTTATTTCCTAGTTCTCTCGACCCTCTCTTGCTCAAACAGCGAGAGGCTTCAAATAAAGATAAAATACACCATATATGGAATAAAAATGCATGCACTAAATAAACAGATTGAACAGGATGTAAAATATATACCAATTTGTTTATTGTCCTACAATGTGGTACGCTAACTTCATTGGTTACCAACTGCTCCGTGATTGCAGTCTGCAGATATCTCTCATGTCTATATATGAACCCTGGTCTCCCTCTGATCACATCTACAGACAGACAGACAGACAGACGGTCAGAACAACCATGTCCCAGTATGTGCTGACATGTGGAATTGCTTTTCAGCAAGATGTACAATAGTAGATGTAAAGAGTGCTGGTCCTCCTGGAACCTAATTAAGAAGAAACCAGGACACTAAAGGCCGCTACTGATGGTCTATGTGTGTGTGTGTGTGTGTGTGAGAGTGAGAGAGAGTGAGAGAGAGAGAGAGAGAGAGAGGTGGCGTTGGCAGGGCTGGCTGCGGACTGCTTAGACACTATTCAGAGTCACTCAGGTTGAGGCCGTGGAGTTCCCATAACCCTGCACCCCGCACCCCCCCACCTCCAGAATAACACACACACACACACACACAGCTCCCCACCCCCCTCCTGGTTGGGGCGTCCGTGCCAGAGGGCAGCTGTAATACACCAATTTAGAGGAAAGCTTGTTAATCTACTCCCTACCAGGGAGCCAAGATTTATCTCCATTCATTAAGAACTCCGGACCACTCTCCAAAGATTTTGTGGCTGAGGGGAGCAGAGGCGACCAACAGAGGAGCAGGCCTGTTTCACTCAACATGTTTTAACAACCGACAAATGAGGGGGTTCGACCATGGAAGGAGGCATGATGGTGTGTGGAGTGTATGTATTAATGTGTTAGAGACAGAGACAGAAATAGAGAAAAAGGGAAAGAGAAAGAGTGACATAAAAACAAGAAGGAAGCGAGCTTTAGCTGGGGTCAGCCACAGTGATCTGAATTAATCCAAAATGCATTGGATAATTGAGAAGTGGCTTTGAGGAGAAGTTGAAAGGCACAAAATTGGTCAGGGTGGAAAATACCTGAGAGATATGATGAGAGAGACAGAGAGAGATGTTATTTCCCTATTCTCTCGACCCCTCTCTTGCTCAAACAGCGAGAGGCTTCAAATAAAGATAAAATACACCATATATGGAATAAAAATGCATGCACTAAATAAACAGATTGAACAGGATGTAAAATATATACCAATTTGTTTATTGTCCTACAATGTGGTACGCTAACTTCATTGGTTACCAACTGCTCCGTGATTGCAGTCTGCAGATATCTCTCATGTCTATATATGAACCCTGGTCTCCCTCTGATCACATCTACAGACAGACAGACAGACAGACGGTCAGAACAACCATGTCCCAGTATGTGCTGACATGTGGAATTGCTTTTCAGCAAGATGTACAATAGTAGATGTAAAGAGTGCTGGTCCTCCTGGAACCTAATTAAGAAGAAACCAGACGCTAAAGGCCCTACTGATGGTCTATGTGTGTGTGTGTGTGTGTGTGAGAGTGAGAGAGAGTGAGAGAGAGAGAGAGAGAGAGGTGGCGTTGGCAGGGCTGGCTGCGGACTGCTTAGACACTATTCAGAGTCACTCAGGTTGAGGCCGTGGAGTTCCCATAACCCTGCACCCCGCACCCCCCCACCTCCAGAATAACACACACACACACACACACACACAGCTCCCCACCCCCCTCCTGGTTGGGGCGTCCGTGCCAGAGGGCAGCTGTAATACACCAATTTAGAGGAAAGCTTGTTAATCTACTCCCTACGGCTCCCAATCCCCATCTCCCCACCTCCCCCCTCTACTCCTCCATCACCCCCCCCCACCCCCGCCCCCTCTCACTGCCTTTTCACTTTCATTCCTCAACAATCGTGCTGGCGCCGTGCCAATTCCTTGTCCCCCCCCCACCCCGAATTCACAACCACACACACACACACACACACACCTACAAACATGTCGAGGTGGTACAATGTGCCCGCCGCTAACCACCGCGCGTGAGATAAATGCGCTGTACAGACATCACACCAAGCGCTGCTCAGCGGAGAAACACCACCAGACCAAGGGTGGGATGTGGAGTCGACCCCCACCCCCCAAAATCCACACACACACACACACACCTCACTGTTTACTTTGTACAAGGAGAGCGAGGGTTTTTTTATTGGGGCGACCAATAAAAACACTAATGGTTTATTTCTGTTGTAGCGGCGTTCATTTCCTCCCGTTGGCCCCTCCCCCTCCTCCTCCACCCTCCAACACCCGCCAACCTCCACTCTGTCCGCAATATATGATTCCTGCTCTGTTCCATTAATATGGTAATCTATCGGTGTGTGTGTGTGTGTGCGTGCGTTCGTGCGTGTGTGTGTGTCAGAGTGAGTGAGTGAATGACAGCTTTAATGAAGGAAGACAAACTCCTTTCGAGGAGTAACAGACAGTGATTGACAGATCAACTCAGCACATGCTTTATTGTTTCTGTGTGGCCTGCTAGTCCACCTCACGCTAAGGACAATTGGTCCGGCTCGACGGGGCGGAGCCTGAGCCTGAGCCTGAGCCTGGCCGGCCAATGGAGGCTCAGCGTGGGTTGACGTCGGCCAGTAAGGCAGGAGCAATCAGTGAATGGCATGGAGCGTGTAGCCACGGTAACAAAGGGCTGGTCATTACATATGGGGGGGGGGGGTACAATGCAGGAGCTGAATTGGTAATGGTTTCAACGTTTTATTATTAGTATAATAATATTACACCATGGCACCACACAGTGTATATTATATAGTATATTACTGGTAATATAGCATCGTGTACAGCATGGTGCAGTATAATACATAGAATTGTATAGTAAAGTATAGCTTAGCATAGTATAGTTAAAGCAGTGCAGGCACAAAATGCTGTGGCTAATACAAACAAACCTGAGCATGCAGCTGTTCTGGCTGAGTCTCAACATGTCTGTCCAGGAGAAACGTATAGGGGTGCTGTATATGGAGCACATGTAGAGTGTGTGTTGTATGCACGCTGAAGGCTGTGTGTGTGTGTGTGTGTGTGTGTGTGTGTTTATATCGAGTGGCCCAGTGACATAACAAGGTCTGTGAGTGGCAGCTGCACCAGGAATGGGAAAACCTGTTATGGCAGAATTAAGTAACACTCAAGCACAAAGTTCACCCAGGAGACACACACACACACACACACACACACACACACACACACACACACACACACACACACACCACACACACACACACACACACACACACACACACACACACACACACACACACACACACACACACACACACACACACACACACGACAGAGAGAGAGAGAGACATGTAGTCAGGCAGTCTATTTTGAGCGCTCTCGCCCTGGCCCGTCCCCGCCCCGGCATGCTGCTGCTGCTGCTGCTGCTGCTGCAGGTCCGAGGGCTCATTCCAGCCAGAGCTCGGAGCAAGACCATCACCCCGGGACACGGAGCCCCTCTGGAACATGGAGGGGAGCTCTACCGTTACCGGATCCATGACCCGAATAATGACGCGGTCACACGGCACACACTGCTGCACGCCATCCCGTGTTTTGATTCCTTCCCATGTTCCCGCTTTAAAACTTTTTTTTTTTTTTTTAAATAATATCACATTTCAATTGCCGTTTATTCAGGACTGTGTGTGTGTTCTGTGGAATATTGACCAAAACACAAAGATTACGAGGTATAATATGAAGCTCATAATAGTGCATTTTAAAGGACACATACATTTCAAAAGCACCTGTGATGTGTCTCCCCCACCACACATCATTGACCCCTCCTCCATGTAGTAATCCTACACCGCACACACACACACACACACACACATGAGGCCGTGGAGTTCCCATAACCCTGCACCCCGCACCCCCCCACCTCCAGAATAACACACACACACACACACACAGCTCCCCACCCCCCTCCTGGTTGGGGCGTCCGTGCCAGAGGGCAGCTGTAATACACCAATTTAGAGGAAAGCTTGTTAATCTACTCCCTACGGCTCCCAATCCCCATCTCCCCACCTCCCCCCTCTACTCCTCCATCACCCCCCCCCCCCCTCTCACTGCCTTTTCACTTTCATTCCTCAACAATCGTGCTGGCGCCGTGCCAATTCCTTGTCCCCCCCCCCCCTCCCTTTCCCTCACACACACACACACACACACCTACAAACATGTCGAGGTGGTACAATGTGCCCGCCGCTAACCACCGCACGTGAGATAAATGCGCTGTACAGACATCACACCAAGCGCTGCTCAGCGGAGAAACACCACCAGACCAAGGGTGGGATGTGGAGTCGACCCCCACCCCCCAAACACACACCTCACTGTTTACTTTGTACAAGGAGAGCGAGGGTTTTTTTATTGGGGCGACCAATAAAAACACTAATGGTTTATTTCTGTTGTAGCGGCGTTCATTTCCTCCCGTTGGCCCCTCCCCCTCCTCCTCCACCCTCCAACACCCGCCAACCTCCACTCTGTCCGCAATATATGATTCCTGCTCTGTTCCATTAATATGGTAATCTATCGTGTGTGTGTGTGCGTGCGTGCGTGTGCGTGTGCGTGTGTGTGTGTGTGTGTGTGTGTCAGAGTGAGTGAGTGAATGACAGCTTTAATGAAGGAAGACAAACTCCTTTCGAGGAGTAACAGACAGTGATTGACAGATCAACTCAGCACATGCTTTATTGTTTCTGTGTGGCCTGCTAGTCCACCTCACGCTAAGGACAATTGGTCCGGCTCGACGGGGCGGAGCCTGAGCCTGAGCCTGGCCGGCCAATGGAGGCTCAGCGTGGGTTGACGTCGGCCAGTAAGGCAGGAGCAATCAGTGAATGGCATGGAGCGTGTAGCCACGGTAACAAAGGGCTGGTCATTACATATGGGGGGGGGTACAATGCAGGAGCTGAATTGGTAATGGTTTCAACGTTTTATTATTAGTATAATAATATTACACCATGGCACCACACAGTGTATATTATATAGTATATTACTGGTAATATAGCATCGTGTACAGCATGGTGCAGTATAATACATAGAATTGTATAGTAAAGTATAGCTTAGCATAGTATAGTTAAAGCAGTGCAGGCACAAAATGCTGTGGCTAATATAAACAAACCTGAGCATGCAGCTGTTCTGGCTGAGTCTCAACATGTCTGTCCAGGAGAAACGTATAGGGGTGCTGTATATGGAGCACATGTAGAGTGTGTGTTGTATGCACGCTGAAGGCTGTGTGTGTGTGTGTGTGTGTGTGTGTGTTTATATCGAGTGGCCCAGTGACATAACAAGGTCTGTGAGTGGCAGCTGCACCAGGAATGGGAAAACCTGTTATGGCAGAATTAAGTAACACTCAAGCACAAAGTTCACCCAGGAGACACACACACACACACACACACACACACACACACACACACACACACACACACACACACACACACACACACACATTGTATGTTTGTGGGTCAGTCAGGCATGTGATTGTCGTGTGTGGTGCTGTGGTGTGTGTGTGTGTGTGTGTGTGTGTGTGTGTGTGTGTGTGTGTGTGTGTGTGTGTGTGTGTGTGTGTGTGTGTGTGTGTGTGTGTGTGTGTGTGTGTGTGTGTGTGCGGTGTAGGATTACTACATGGAGGAGGGGTCAATGATGTGTGGTGGGGGAGACACATCACAGGTGCTTTTGAAATGTATGTGTCCTTAAAATGCACTATTATGAGCTTCATATTATACCTCGTAATCTTTGTGTTTTGGTCAATATTCCACAGAACACACACACAGTCCTGAATAAACGGCAATTGAAATGTGATATTATTTAAAAAAAAAAATAAGTTTTAAAGCGGGAACATGGGAAGGAATCAAAACACGGGATGGCGTGCAGCAGTGTGTGCCGTGTGACCGCGTCATTATTCGGGTCATGGATCCGGTAACGGTAGAGCTCCCCTCCATGTTCCAGAGGGCTCCGTGTCCCGGGGTGATGGTCTTGCTCCGAGCTCTGGCTGGAATGAGCCCTCGGACCTGCAGCAGCAGCAGCAGCAGCAGCAGCATGCCGGGGCGGGGACGGGCCAGGGCGAGAGCGCTCAAAATAGACTGCCTGACTACATGTCTCTCTCTCTCTCTCTGTCTGTGTGTGTGTGTGTGCTCTCCCTCCCCTCCCTTCCTCCCTCTCCCCCTTCTCTCATTCCGCTCAAGAGGGAGCATAGCTCACAGATCCATTTGTGAAGACCTCCATTTGGTGGCTGATCTTTCAGACTTCCGTATGGGGAGATCTCAGATCTGTACCTTCTCCTCCTCCTCCCCCAGATCTGCTCGATGCCCGCCATACTTCTCTCCCTGCCCTGGCTCTCGTGGGTCTCATATGTCGCCGCCCCCCCCATGACCACTATAGAGCCACTTCCTTTGAAGGTAGTGTTGCCCCCTAACAGCACCACCACCACCACCCCCATGGCACGTCCAGTACTTATGCAATTGTCGACATGGGCAGAACCCACAGCCTGGACCAAGGGCAGGTTTGACGTCATAACAAACACGGGGAGATGTGAGATATAGGCGACATATAGGGGCCTACGCCTATTGTGTGAGCTGAAGGCGCATGGGGGCTTCATTAGCCCGACGCGTAGTATTGTGGGATTCTTTTGTTGATATTCAGACATTAGTCCAGTGAAATGTCGAAACCCCGTTTCCGGTCTACGTCGTCTTATGTAATTGCATTATCCTCTGGGCGTCCCTGGGAGGTTACGTCACCGCACTAAATGGGCTACACTCCGTTTCCAGACAAACCGGTTTGGAACTTATGTGCAGCCTTTGTGTCGTTATGTGTCGTCTTATATTAATTGTATAAATAACGATCGTGGGCCAGGGTCCGCGATCGCTCGGCTCTGCTATACAGAGTGTTGCGTGTCGGGATGTATGATTCACACGAGAGGGAGCGCGAATTCCAGCCACATGTTTTTGTTTTGATCGGAAGTGGGAGGGGAGGGGGGCGTGTCGCTTACCTTCCACCCCGCGGAGCTGTTGCTGTCTCCTTTGTCTTTGAAGTAGGGCACGCAGCGCACCATCCAGTCGTAGATCTGGGACAGAGTCAGCCTCTTGTCCGTCGTGCTCTCGATGGCCTTGGTGATCAGGTCGGCGTACGAGAGGTTCCCCCACGCGTTGCGCCGCGACGACGACTTCCTCGGGGTTTGCGGCTGGGCGCCGAGGGCCCCCCCGCCGCCGCCAGCCGAGGCCAGTGCGCCGGACGCGGCCGAGGAGAGCGGGGATCCTCCTCCGCTCTCATCGGGGCCGAGGGAGGAGAGCAGCCCGTCGGCCACGGGGCTGCAGCTGCTGCTGCTCTGGTCCCCCGACGCCACGCCGGAGCCGTGGATGTCGATAGCCGCCGCGGTGGTGGTGGCGTTGTCCTCTTCGTCATCCTCTTCCTCGGGTATGATATCTGGGTCACTGCTCTCCGGTTTAGCTGCATTGGATTCCGGTCGGGGCAGAGGCCAGGTGCACGACCGCGGCCGCTTCTGGGGCTCAAAGTCGGGGTCAATCGCCACGTCCAGGTCGCTCAGAAGGTCGGGGTCAGAAACCTCCGCCATCTCGGCCAGTGAAAATAAAGCCCGCGATCGCAGTGGATTAACTTTAGTGGGTGACAATGGTGAACGTTAGTGGGTGACAAGTGGAGAGCTGTCAAAGTCGCCTTCCATGAATGTGCGCTCCCGTTCTTTGTTGCTGTTGCAGTCCAGCAGCAGAAGCAGCCACCCAGAGCAGGCTGGTGTACAGTCACTTGAACCTGCTGGAGGTCCACCACCCAGAGTAGGGCTGGTGTACAGTCACTTGAACCTGCTGGAGGTCCACCACCCAGAGTAGGGCTGGTGTACAGTCACTTGAACCTGCTGGAGGTCCACCACCCAGAGTAGGGCTGGTGTACAATCACTTGAACCTACTGGAGGTCCACCACCCAGAGTAGGGCTGGTGTACAGTCACTTGAACCTACTGGAGGTCCACCACCCAGAGTAGGGCTGGTGTACAATCACTTTAATCCTGCGAAAAACACCAAACAATCAGCACACATGCAGACACATTGGCTTCAAATTACAGCCCACACAACTCAAGTTGAACCCTGCATCAATCATCAATGATCGGGGTTATGTAAGGAAAACAGGCACCCTACCTACCTACAATGTCAAGCTGTAGACTACAACTCATGCAGAAAAAAAAGAAAAAAAAAAGACATGACACGTCCAGCCGCCTATAACGCGCCGCGTCCAGTCCCCCCACCAGCGCGTCCTGGAGCCAGGAACACAGCCTGCAACACCTACTCGATGTCGGGGGCCAGGAGACAAAGTGCTCCGGCGTCATCACATCACAGCGGAGCGGCCAGTCCACGGGGGTGTCTCGCAGCCATCACCCACCGACGACCCCAGCGCTTTTCTGCGGTTGTTTCTTCCTCTCCGCGTCGATTAAAATCAACATAAAACACCAGATCCCGGGAATACGTGGACGATCGGCCGCGCGCGTCCAGCGGGCATCGTGTCGACCCGACGACTCGCCCGTGGTCTCGGTTGATGTGTAGAAAAATCAGCAATCGGCGCGTCGATATGGACTAAGAAACGCCACCTCACTCTCTGGATTACTGTATCTCTGCTGCTCTCTCACATACACATACATACTCTCTCTCTCTCTCGCTCCCTCTCACTCACACACTCACACACTCACACACACACACGAGTCGATGGAAGCCCCGCCCCCCTGGACCCGCCTTTTAAAGAGACACGTTCCTCCACAGCAACACGCCGAGACCAGGGGGACACACGTCCAGACATGTCGAGACGGACGTACTGACAGAATATACAGCCATGAAATGCTCGTCATGAAAGACAATCAGTAACATATGTGGCGAAAATAATAAAACAACGATATAGCCGTTTTTATACTATCTTTGAATCTGTTAGTTTATTTTTTATTATTCTGTTGATTTCTTTATTGTTTTATTGTAGGCCACTGTATTGCTATACAACCTGGCACAAGAATTTCCTTCGGGATTCATGAAGTTCTATCTTATCTTGACATATGTTGATTAATTACTAAAGCAAATATAACCGATTAACTTATATTGACTCGATTTATTTTACACTGCAGACCCGTAATCTATTGAATGGGGATTTTGAGGATTTAGAGAATATAATGCAGTTTAAAAAGCTTTATCTTGTATTTTGATAGTGCGTGTTAGGGTGCCTTTAAGTGACCAGGGAGAGGCTGTCAATCACGGCTGTCAGAGGGCGCGCGGAACACGCCCCCTTTTGGAGCCACTTCCAACTCATTGAACATGACGTCATCCCATTTATTAGCGCCGGAGATGAGGCGAGAAGAAGACGTCCTATAAGACTCTCTCTCTCTCTCCCCCCATCTCTCCATCCCCTCCTCACGTTCTGCACACATGATAATATTAACATAATACATTGTATATTAGGCCCCATTAAAAAAAGAGATAAAATAAGTATGATGTCCAAATGATAAACTAACTAAAAGCTTGTCTGGTGGTTGGCACGCACACACGCGCACGGACACACACACACACACGCACACACACACACACACACACACACACACATACACACACACATACACAGACAGACAGACAGACAGACAGACAGACCCCCATCACACACACACACACCACTTTTGTTCCCTGCGAACCAAAGAGAATACCTGATGCAGCATTTTTGCGCCCTCGCAGAGAGCCATATTAACTGTTCACCTGAGACGCATGCAGGCAGGGAGTGTGTGTGTGTGTGTGTGTGTGCGTTCGCGTGTGTAAGCCAATACTTTTATGTCAAAGGTTTTTCTTTAATGTGAAACCTCTATAAAGCACTTTGCATTGCTGTAGAGATGCTGGATTGTGTAACGTTGTTGCTCTGCCCTAATGTAATGTAATATACGACACACCACACACACACACACACACACACACACAACACACACACACACACACACAGTATGTGTCTTCAATGTCACAAGAATTTCACTGTTCAGAATGGCCCTGTGTTATGATGTACACGTAACAATAAAACACTTTGACTTTGACAATGTAGGCCTTAGCAGTCAGGTATTGTGCCACTAGCAGACACTGCAGCTTGTGATTCAACCTGCAGGGCTACAGTGTCCCTTGTGTCTTCTGGAACAGATGGAACATATGGATTTCTAACATTGGAGTCCCATAACGTAGAAACAGATCTCTCTCCCTTGTGCACATGCAGGTAAAACAGACAGACAATTGTACACTTAAAGAGACTTGGCTCTCCTCAACCACTTCCTTCTTGTCCCCCTGAGGCAGCAGCCATCCAATCAGAATGCTCCCCTATATTACCAAACTGCTCTGACCTGCTCTGCTAGGAGGGTCCTTCTAGGTTTAAGTGTGTGTGTGTGTGTGTGTGTGTGTGTGTGTGTGTGTTTGCTATACAAACTGATTTGAAAGTTATAGTGTGAAATGGTGTGGCTATCATTATAGCGCTTTGGGTCAAGAAAAGCATGTTATAAATAAAAGGTATTATTAATATTAAGGTGAGGTATAAACAGCACTCACAAACATTCCACCAACCCACCCACCCACCCTGCTCCCCCACCCACTCACCCACCATGATGGGCGCTACCATGTGGGTGAGGTGGGATGAGTATTCCAAGCTAAACAACCTAGCACACAATTCTGTTTAGATTCAATGTGATGCTATTTTGCATGCAGGGCCCGGCTACGCCTGCATATAGCGATCAGCTATCCTCAAGGCTTATTGGTTATAATGTATTATAATGCATATATTGCATTCTGTCTCGTCTAATACTAGACAAACGTTGACACGTTTGTGTGACTCAGACTGATATAATGTATTCATATGAAACTTTAAGCATTTAAGATAAGATAGAATTTAAGATACATATTCATATATAACAGATATAGTCACTGCACGCCCCACTGTACATCAAGTGTGATGCAAGGGGATAGGTACTTAAGGAACCTTGTAACGGTGACTTGGACAGGGTGGAAATTACATCATTACCAGTTAAAAGTTAAAGACGGGGCTGGACTGGGTTGGACCAGTACTGGAAGCACAGGCTGAATGGTGCACAAGGATGACCTCATGCATCCAACCAGGCAACATGCTGCTCCACAATGGACACGCAAACATTACCTCTGCTGCCATCTATTGACTGATGAGCAATACTGGCGGAACCAACACACGAACACAAGTTTTAATTTAATTTCGATAATATTACATCAATGGTAGTCAATGTAATTTTTATAATTAATAAAAAAAAAATAACAGTAGTATTGCTATAGTGATATAGAAAATGACAAAAGATTTTGTTACAGCTTTGAAAAGTATGGGTTGAGTTTGAACTAAAGTAATAATGATGGGACAGTGAACTATACTTGTAATAACCAATTTATTTATTTGTAAGAATCATCTTCAATTGTATGGAAACACAAGCTTAGTTATCTCTTCATAAATACATATTACATACATTTCAGTCCACACTAGTAGACTAGGTTTATTTGCAAGTATTTGAATAATTTCCCAATTATATAGGTTCCACAAGTAAATAAAGGTTGCCTCTGAAGTGTCTCTGGAGTGTCACCTTTCACCAACAGAGGGCAGTGTTCCTCTACTCTCGGAGAGAATGAGCTCAAAGGCCGCGCTCTCCTTGAGATAAGCGCCTGTTAGTCTCATGGTTAACACACACACGCTACTGCCTTCCACACACAAAAGGCCCTCTATGCTGCAACATTTACACAGATTAACTGAAGCCACATGGAGGTAGTGATGACATGTTTCGATATGTTGAAATAAGTATAGAATGTAGAGAAGACATTAAAGAACTGGTACTCAAACATTATACAGTACATAGGTACGGTGCATTCATTGTATTTGTGTGCGCGCACATGTGTGTGTGTGTGTGTGTGTGTGTGATCATTATCGCTATTCCCTTTGAAAGGACTTCATTATGATACATTCAGCCCTGCAAATGCCCCACTTTAACAAAAACAAAACAACCTCATAATAACTTTCTCATAAAGTGTTGTGACAACCACAGAATAGTTTTGTTTACTGCTGAGGAGACCCTTCAGGGGGTGTCTCCTCAGCAGTACCCAGGAAGTCTTCTTCTCGTGTGCGCTTGGTTTCAGCGGTGGCTGCGGTCGCCCTGCGTCCAGTACGCGTCCGTCTGCATCTCCAACAGTCTGGAGACGGTGCGCTTGAAGGCAAAGATCTCTTCTTCTGCCGTGAAGAGAGACACGTGCTGGGCTGCCCCCTGGAGGGCACAACACACGCAGCAGGGTCAAAGGTCGATACGCGTTCAACCACCCAATCTAGGAACATTTCCTGAGTTTCCCCATCTGGGATTAATAAAGGACATCTCATCCTTATCTTAAAAAGAGATTTAAGAGAAAACGTTATTACACATATTTAATGTCTGCCTGCAGGTGGACAGAACACACAGCCAGCTCAATGCACTTTGATCACATGATCCAAGGAAGGGCCAATATAAATATAAATAAAATAACAAACGTGTTCCTTTATAATATCCCATAAACATCACTAAAGGGTTAGTTTAGGATTTCGATTATTTCGCCTTCTGTGATCCTTCCCGGGGTTAGGCGAGAGCAGCGAGGCCGCTTTTATGTCGATCAGTTCAGTTACCCCCCTGTATGTAAATGTATGTAATATGTATGTAATCTAAATGTAATATGTATGTCATCTAATTGTAAATGTATGTAGCCGGTAGCATTAGCATTAGTACGATGATATAAATAGCATTATCGCAACTCAACTTAATACACCTCCCAGATAATGCAAACACTAATCTATTTATGTGTGTATATCTGGAATTAACAACATTAAAAATGCAGATTCCAAAAACAAGAATCACCAGGTTATTGTGCAAGCAGTTACTACAACATTCCGAAAATCAAAAAAGCAAATCAAATCCGTTGTGTTATTGTCGGGGCTACCTGTATCGTTGCACACAGTCCAGCGGCAGTAGAACCGTTGATTCGGAATGAAATACTGCTGTAGTATCTGCTTGTAAAATAAGCTGCATTCTCGTTTTTAGATTCACGTTAGCATTATATGGAAGGTGTATTAAGTTAAGTTGTGGAGCAAACGCTCTGGCACCTGGGATGTTTCATGAGCGAAGCCAATGCTGTGGGCTACTTACTCACTGCACCAAAGGCTGTCTCTCACTGCTCTCGTCTAACCCCGGGCAGGATCACACGAGGCAAACCAGCCAAAACCCCGAACTAACCCAAAAGCATTTTGGAGGAAGGTTTGCATTTAATTTCTTTATTTGAAGACATTTCCTGCTTTAATATTCTGTATAAGACAGGTAAGGTGAAGGCAGGTAAAGAGGTAAGGCAGGTAAGGTGAAGGCAGGTAAGGTGAAGGCAGGTAAAGAGGTAAGACAGGTAAGTTGAAGGCAAGTATGGGGGTAGGGTGAAGGCAGGCAATGTGAAGGCAGGTGAGGTGAAGGAAGGCAAGCGAAGGCAGGTGAGGTGAAGGCAGGTAAGGAGAAGGCAGGTGAGGTGAAGGAGGCAGGGGGGTGAGGTGAAGGAGGCAGGAGTAGAACAAGGTAAGGTGAAGGGCAGGTAAGGAGGCCATACAGGTATGGTGAAGGGGCAGATAAGGAAGTAAGGCAGGTTAAGGTGAAGGCAGGTATGGGGGTAGGGTGGAGGCAGGTAAGGTGAAGGCAGGTATGGGGGGTTGAGGTGTGGAGGCAGGGAAGTGTGAAGCAGGTATTGGCGGGGTAGGGATGGAGTGCAGGTAAGGTGGAAGACAGGTAAGGGTGGAAGGCAGATAAGGCAGATAAGGTGAAGGCAGGCACGGAAGTAAGGCAGGTAAGGTGAAGGCAGGTAAGGTGAAGGCAGATAAGGCAGATAAGGTGAAGGCAGGTAAAGGGGTAAGACAGGTAAGGTGAAGGCAGGTAAGGAAGTAAGGCAGGTAAGGTGAAGGCAGGTATGCGGGTAGGGTGGAGGCAGATAAGGTGAAGGCAGGTAAGGTGAAGACAGGTCAGTTAGGTGACAGGCTAGGTTAAGGAGGCAAAGGCAGGTAAGGTAAAAGCAGATAAAGGCAGGTAAGGTGAAGGCAGGTAAGGCAGATAAGATGAAGGGGCAGGCAAAAGTGAAGGGCAGGTAAGGTGAAGGCAGGTAGGTGAAGGCAGGTAAGGTGAAAGGCAGGTAGGCAGATAATGAAGGGAGGGGGATGAAGGGCAGGGCAAGGTGAAGGCAGGTATTGGGGGTAGGGTTTAGGCAGGTAAGATAGAAGGGCAGGTAAGGGTCGAAAGGGCTAGGGTAAGGAGGCAAGACAGGTAAGGTGAAGGCAGATAAGGCAGATAAGGTGAAGGCAGGCAAGGGGATAAGGCAGGTAAGGTGAAGGCAGGTAAGGAAGTAAGGCAGGTAAGGTGAAGGCAGGTATGGGGGTAGGGTGGAGGCAGGTAAGGTGGAGGTGGTAAGGTGAAGGAGGTGAGGTGAAGGGGGTAAGGTGAAGGAGGTAAGGTAAAGGAGGTAAGGTGAAGGAGGTGAGGTAAAGGAGGTAAGGTGAAAGAGGTGAGGTAAAGGAGGTGAGGTAAAGGAGGTAAGGTAAAGGAAGTAAGGTGAAGGAGGTAGGGTGGAGGCAGCCGCAGTCTGGTTACCCCGCGGAGGCCCAGGTCATCCAGCAGCTGGCGGTCTCTGATGTCCCCTTTTCCAGAGTGGACAAACAGAGCCTCCAGAGGGGCCTCGGCCAGGAGCACCACCCTCACCTGGCAGGACGGAGGGCCAGAGAGGCGGGGGAAGGTCAGTGGTGGTGCTCTCACTGGATCATCTTTATTGGTTGATTTTAACGGGGCCTCAGCCTGGTCGTGGTCAATACCAAAACTAGTGGGGATTCTTTCATCACATTACTGAACCATCATTATGTGGATTGGTTTACACACATGGTGGGATGCGGATGCAGCCAGGGGCCAATAAACTGTTTTGTTGTCATGAACTACTGTGGTCACACTAGCCACAATATAGTATAGTAGAGTATTGTACCTGTAATCAATGTATAAATGGTATTGTGTAGAATCTTTCCTTGTAAAGCTGATGGAATGATACAACTCCAACTCTGTCTTTCTTTTGCATATTATGCATGGAGCATAGCTAATATTTGTTTGCCAGTGTCATCCCCACAACACTGACAAGAAGAATATAATTGAACTGCATATATACTAAATGACAGAATTTGCACTCTCATAATTCTATAAGTAATAGCTTTAGAAGACTGGATTTACACACTTGGCTTTTGTGTTTTAGTTGGTATCAGTTTGTTTTTGTTATTTAACCAGTCCATGTAACATTTTCACAATATCAACGATAATCATAGTCTGTTATATATATTAATGGTTTTGTGCATTTCCCACTATTGGTCATATCCCGTCGCCTCTTAGTGTATCGAATAAAGAAAACCTGTTTACAAATCGACTAAAGACAACCTACATACAAATCATTAGATTACGACTTCAATCCGCTCTTTTAAAGACTTAGTCAATAAAATTGAACGCCCATAACCGTCTTCTGTTTTGATTTTGAGTTATCTGAGTTATCTGTTTTGAGTGAACCAGTGGGCAATTTCAGGCCATTTTAATAAGATTAAAAATAATTAATAATAATAAATAAATCCAAATTGTAAAACAAATACAAATTTGAATAATTATCAATTATAATTATTATTTTCTTATAATTATTTAATTATATATTTTTAGTTAGTATAATACAGTTTTCCAAAACACCAGCCTGCAACAACCAGTGTAAAGGGTGAAGGTGGACCTGGCGGCTACCTTGCGGTCGTAGAAGTTGTCGACGAGGGTGATGAAGCGGCGCACCGCGTCTCTCAGCTCCAGCGTGAGCAGCGGAACGTTCCGGATTAACACCGTGTCAAAGTGCTGCGCCATCTCCAGGTAGTCGCTGGCGCCCAGCGGCTGTGGAATTCAAGAGTTCAAAATAGTCCCTCAGGTGTGCCTTGTTAGGAGGTGAACACCCTCAGTCTTCTGTCACCTTCTATTCCTCTTCCATTATTCTTCACCTCCACCTTTGTTTGAGGCTCTTAAATAATGATCAGAAATAATGACATACAGTGTTTACGCATTAAATTATGTGATTATGGGGTGTGTGTGTGTGTGTGTGTTCGGTGGCTGGTGTAAGCAGCCTCACCTGGCCTGAGTCAGGCTGATTAGTCTGGGGCTGCACACTCGAGGAGAGCGCTAGCATGCTAGACTTCTACCACCTGCTCTGTCAACCACTTCAAATGCTGCAATAAACCAGATTATTAACCATCATTCACTTGTCTCCTGCTGCTGGGGAGCTCTGGAAAAGCCTCTTAATGTGGCGTGTGGCAGGAATCGAACCTAGTTCCCGACGAGGCGTATGGCCTACATGGTTAGCGTGTCGACACACTATTATGACATTTAAATCATGTGTTTTTGAACAAACTCTGTGAGTAAGTCCCTCGCGGCGAAGCTAACTAGTGTCAAATATTGAGTGCTTGAGTCGCGATGCAATTCTGTTGAAAGCCTGCTTTGACTGTATTTTTGCATGCATTAACAAAAGAGTCCGCCTACTCGGAACCAAACTGCAGAAGAGCAGCGTGGGTTCAGAGAATTAAAAGGAATGATTGGAAAGGAACCAGAGGGGTCACTCACGCTGCCACACAGCTGGTGGAAGGTGCAGTCGGCCAGCGAGCCGCAGGTCTTCTCCAGCACCACCTCCCGGCCCTGCACCGTCAGCACCCGCCGGCCTGTCGCTACGGAAACCAAACACCCCACCAGTGGCCATTCAGTTCTCATCACCCACCATTTAAACAAACATGTATAATTCTTATTTTCACAGTTTGACTAATAAAATAATTTCAGTTTTTCAGTATCTAAACATTTTTGTAGATTTCGCAGATCCTTCACCAAAATCTATGTGAATAAATGGGTGTAGTAAACTGTATTGCTCTAACTAAATATTAAGTGAATCCTGATTGCACAGTGTAACGGCGATAGAATAATGACAACATTGGCTTTAAGTCTGGTTCTCTATAAGGCTCTATTTCACCATACTGCCACCGGGCAGCACTTTTGCGGCAAATCAATTTACGGACGACACCACCATCCTGGGTCTCATCACCAACAATGATGAGGCCGCCTGCAGAGAGGAGGTCAGGGGCAGGGCAACATGGTGCCATGGCAACAACCTCTCTCTCAATATATGCAAGACTAAGGAGATGATCGTGGTCTTTAGGAAGCGACGGGGGGGGCAGGGGGGAGGGTTAGGGTTAGCTTTAAACCCCTGATCACCCAAGGGCGCCCATATCGCCAACAATTCTGCAAAAAATGAAACAATAAATTCCTTCTTCCGTACCGCTGCTTTGTCTCAAGGCCAGCTCATCAAACAGTGCATCCATGGAGTTGTCCGCATCAGTTTCCCCGGTGCTGCGCGCGCACACACACACACACACACACACACACACACACACACACACACACACACACACACACACACACACACACACACACACACACACACACACACACAGTCAGTGGGTGAAAAAGAGTGCAATACAATATGAAATTAACAATACTGAAGTGGCCACACATCAAACACTAGGAGTAGTGGAGGAGGAGGGGGGGGGGCAGTGGGATGAGAGGGGAGGGGGTACTTATCTTTGCACTCTATTAGTTACACACTAAACATCAGCAATAGCCCCCCCCCGTGAATGCATGTTGAAATAGTAGTGTGTGTGTGTGAGTGTGTGTGTGTGTTTTGCTTTAGCTTTCGTAAATAAAACCTGAGTGAGTGGACTTTACAGACACAGAGAAGGCAAAGGTCCTTGAAATCTCTCACACAGCAATGAGCAACACCACCGTTACTAAGAGTGCAGCTGCACAACTCTTATCTATAACACTACAGTATCATATTCTTTTTATTTTTAATGAATTATTGTTCTTCGCAAACTTCCCAAACCTCAACTTCTCCATGTGCTAGAACATAAAAGCAAACTTACATACAACCTTACTATCCCTAAACCTTTATGGAATTACAGATTATAGTATTATACTTAAGTATTTACAATTCTAAATGTTACGGCTCGCCCGTCCTCGCCTCCACGTCCGCCTCTCTCCCCTCCCGCTACGCGCCCTTCACACTCCTCTGCGCGCCGCCTTGGACCGGGCATACGGCGTTCCGGTTCCCCCCTGAGTTCCCCCCTGAGTTCCCCCCTGGCCACCAGGCTCTCACATTCCCCTGAGTTCCCCCCTGGCCACCAGGCTCTCACATTCCCCTGAGTTCCCCCCTGGCCACCAGGCTCTCACGTTCCCCGTCCCCTGCCGGCTCTGTCCTCTCGGCAGGCTCCTCCCACTCCTCTCACCTCTCTGACTCTGAGTCGGATCCCGACGTTCCCAGCACGTCGGCGCATGCGCAACGGCAGGAGCGGCGATGACGCTTCCACAAGCACGACTCTGCTCACCTGTTCCTCATTCCCAATCACCGCACCTGTCCCTTGTCTGCAATCACCTTCAACCCTACAAGAACCTGGTCTGCACTCCACTCATCGCCAGATCTTACCATAAACTACGAGTGCATCCCGGACCCCCTCTGCTGAGCCGTGCTAACCTGCCGAGCCCTCACCCTGCTCCACCTACAACCCTCTACAGCTCTCACGAGCACATTGCCTTTATTATTTGGTGGCATCCCTTTTTGTGGCAACCCCTTTGTGTTCCGTTATTAAACCGCTGGGCTTGAACCTGAACTTACGCCTCCTCCATTGCTGTGCGCCTGGGTCTTACCCCCACACTCTGACAATAAACTCTCAAATTCCCACATGAACACACATGGGATTTTCTCTGCGTTCTAGAAGAGTAGTGCACAAATATAACTATTCAAATTGAAACTCCCAAAATATTTAGATCCTATAGACATATTGTACATCATAATGTTGGCTGAGCTCCTCACAGTTGTTGCTCATCTCAATATTGTTCTCCACATACACACACACAAATCTAATGATCAGTTTAGAATTAAAATAACAATGAATACATAGACTAATAATATCAATATTCTTCTCAAACTTCTTCATATTTATACTTCAACAATACGTTTACTCACTATCTTTACAACCCAAACTATGTAAAACTATGTATCTATACAATGACTAAACTTAATTAACTTTTAAAGCAGGAACACACTAGCAACCATCTTGAACATTTAATTATTTACATTTAGGGCATTTTAAAACGCTTTTTCCAAAGCGACTTCCAAAGAGTACATTTGTTGAAGGAGAGGCAGCAATATATCACTGTGGTACCTGAAGATAAGAATAGAGCTGTTTTCCAGCATTCATATTTACGAGACGAATAGAACGAGTTTCATAATTGCTAAGTTGCCTGCATAAGTAGCTGGGCAGGCGTGCAATTCTAAGCATGCTACAACATCTGAGAACGAACAACATGCCAAGCAATGCTAAGTGCTATTTACGCAGACGTACATCGGTGGTGTGCATCCTGTTGCGAATGTCAGCTAAGCAATCCACCGGCCGTCCCAAAAGCCCCATTGAGGCCACTCCCATTAATTGAGATTCCTTTCGAAAGAATTGCGATGGATCTCTTTTTAACAAGACAAATTCGTGCACGAGGATAGTTGTAATTGGGATAAGTGGCTTGACCCTCTATTAATTGCAGTGCGGGAGGTACCCTAGGCCTCCACAGGGTTTTTGCCGCTTTGAACTGCTGTTCAGGAGACGACCCAGGGGTGCTGGACCATATTAAGGACAACTGGGAGGAAGGTCCTAGCGGCAGCAAAAGCGAAGTACAGTATGTCATGGACCTGAGAGCAAAACTCCATTCACTGGGGCAGCTGTCACGTGAGAATTTGCTGCAGGCCCAGGAGCGTCAACAGCGGCTGTATAGTAGAGGTACTCTGAGACAATTTGCACCGGGAGATAAAGTACTTGTATTGCTTCCCACCTCCAGCTCAAAATTACTCGCAAAGTGGCAAGAACCGACAGGCGGGGGGGGGGGGGGGGGGCTCAGATCTATCACCTAAACCTCCTTAAACGATGGAACGAGGAACGCCCGGTTCATCTGGCCATGGTGGTAATTGAGGAAGGTGAGCTTAGTCTGGGTCAGAGAACCGAGGTAACCGAGTTGCAGCAACGTTTTGCAGATGTTTTCTTCCCCCTGCCGGGCCGCACCGGCCTCATCGAACACCGCATCAAAACTCCCCATGGTGTGTCTGGGGGGGGGGGACAGGGCTATTCGCTTCTGTGTCAACTATCGCAAGGTGAATAGTGTCGAAATAGTGTGTCGGGTTGGCGAACTCCTGCACTGGCTAGGCACGACACTGGATTTAACCAAGGGCTACTGGCAGATTGCCTTATCTAAAGAGTCCAAGGAGAAATCGGCCTTCTCCACACCGTATGGCTTGTACCAATTTAAAACACTTCTGTTCGGGTTGTTCGGGGACCCAGCCACGTTCCAGTGGCTCATGGACCGGGTGCTGCGGCCGCCTGCCGAATATGCTGCAGCCTACCTGGACGATGTCATTATTCATACTGACACCTGGCAGCAGCATCTTCAGCGTGTGGCGGCCATTTTTTTTTATGTAGAATTTTTTTTGAGGAATAAATACCTTACCACCATGACTGCCCTCTCAGTAAGAGCTTGAACAAAGCTACTTCACGAAGCTACTTCAAGTGGCATTATGACAAGTGCCTTCTTACAATTCTGTAATCCTGGTTCTTTGAAAATATGAGTGAGGTACCTTGCTGTGCATTGGAAGAGATTTGCTTCAGAATAACTACTAGGGTCTGACAGTGACTTATAAGGCAGGGGGGCGGGACCCCCGTGGTCACTGTCATGACCTATCTGTCAACAACAGACATGGTGATATTGGGAGCTGCTGTTGTTGGGCACGTCCAGAGGTGCTTCCCGTAGTGAGATACCTCACTCATATTATCAAAGAACCGGGGTTATGTAATGTAACCTCAAGCTTTTGCCGAGGCAACATCTGGACCAGCACATTGACGTGTCGCTGGAGAGCCTAGAGGCTGGTTTCAGGCTCAGAGAGGAACATGCAGAGGATAGGCATGTGGTTGTTTACTTGTGCAAATCTCTGAGAAGGAGTTTGATCCTGTGTTTGAAAAAGAAATACAGTATATATCTGTAATATTTACTCTACTCAACTTTAATAGTATTTCTTTATTTATTTGTATTAGTAATTAACTGTTTACTGTATTTGTTCATTGTATTTAATATTATTTAATGTAAAATGTATTCATATTTATTGTTCTTTGTCACATTATTTATCATGTATTCAATTATTCCTTGTATTGCCTCTATTAAGAAAATGTATCTTCCATTTTTATTCCATTAATTCTATTCTGGTTATTTATATTTCATAAAA
The DNA here is from genome assembly GCA_002895965.2 of Coryphaenoides rupestris. NCBI lineage: Eukaryota > Metazoa > Chordata > Actinopteri > Gadiformes > Macrouridae > Coryphaenoides > Coryphaenoides rupestris. The sequence goes on along the minus strand of PIJE02000246.1, from coordinate 418,030 downwards.
AAGTATGTACAGATGTATATAGACAAATATTTATTTTGTCCAGACACATTAGCAGATAAAACACATCTGATTTACAGGGGGAGTCACATAAGTAATGTATCCTATTCATTGAGGGTTGTCCCCCAGTTTGTGATCAGGTGGTACTGGGGCACCATCATCAGTATCAAATGATAGTCTTGACTGATGTGTTCAATTTTAAGACTGAGTGGTTAGATATTTTCTGGATATTAACAAGGGGATAGGCCTACAGCCTCACTTACACTGGGGAGAACCCTGTTAGTATAAGCTACTGTATCGCATTTAATGATAAATGGTAAATGGATTGCATTTATACAGCGTTTCTATCCAAATCGCTTTGCAGTGGCCTCACATTCACCCATTCATCCACCGACGGCGGTGCCAACCATGCAAGGTAACAACAAACACATCAGGAGACTTCAACACTTAGCTAGGTAGAGCCCGGGGATCGAACCAGCAACCTTCCCGTTGCCAGAAAACCACTCTTACCTCCTGAGCTACTGCCATTTATTCTGTTTATTTTAGGGCCGGGACTTTAACGCGTTAATTACGATTAATTAATTACAGAAAAAATAACACATTAAAACTAATTAACGCATTTTAATCGCACTTTATTTTTGCACTCCAAACACCACGGAACGTTTCTCAGTGGACGAATTGTAGGCTCAAATATGGACGGACCGGAAGAGATCGCGTTAGACCATTTTTTTGTTGTTGTTACCATTTTAGATGGTAGAGATGGCACCTTATGTTAAACTGTTGGTCTGGAGCTAAAATAAACAGGATTTTGCTGCTTAAACGTATGTATGTCTATTCATTGATTCACTCGTATACCAAAATCCATTTGAGTTGAAAAATGTTGCTTCTCGTGTCAAATATTGATATGCGATTAAAATGCGATTAATTGCGATTAATTAATTACAAAACCTCTAATTAATTAGATTAATATTTTTAATCGAGTCCCGCCACTAGTTTATTTCCATTATTATTTAAGCTCAGTGCTGCTTTAGGTAAACTTAATAAGATAACATACATAGCCAGAGACAAACGTGAAGATAGCACATCGCCACTCCCTCCTCCTCCTCCTCCTCCTCCTCCTCATGGCTCTTCTCAGCATACCGATGGTAGCTGCTCATGCTGCCCGCTCCATCTATTATCTGAATAGTTATTTTTCCTTAATTCTGTATTCTTCTTTAAGTCAACCCACATACAATAGCCTTTACCAGGGGTGATATTCCTGACGATGGCTCGTGATGTAAGATTTTTCTTCTCCCTGCTCCTTACTGTACAAGCTCCTTACTACAGATGAGTTTTGATTGTGAATCACTTTGTTTTTTCTTTTCTATTTTCTGGAGTTGTACATGACCATGAGCGAAATAAATACAAATTTTATTAAATTAAATTAAATGTATGCTAAATTCTTGGCTCGCGAAACATAAAAAAATGAATAAACAACAGAAACCGTATGAAAGGGGTCGTTGCTTCATTATTATCAATAGACATTATTCGTGTACAGTTGTGCAGTAATGAGCTGAGCTTTTTTGGGTGATGAAGCTGGCTGTCTTTCTGGGCACAGCAGGCGGCCTCTGTGCTGGGGGTGTTGCGCAATACCTGGACGAACACATCGTCTCAAACTGTCACGAGTGTTCAATGTGCTCGTGACCTTGTGAGTGCAAGAACGTTATCCCCAAGTACACAAATCTGTTCTTTGCATTCTTGGTATTAGGGGGTATAAACACCCCTTAATAACCACATAGTATACCCCAGAAACCACCCTTAACACCCTAGCAACCACCCATAACCCCACAAAACCACATAGAACACCCTAACAACCACCCAGAACACCTTAGCGACTGTGAAGAACACTGGGTGTGTGTGTGTGTGTGTGTGCCTATATGCTTCACAAAAAATTGAAAACTGTCATTCTTTTCACTCGTCCCTCAAGGTAATGCGGCTCTTTTCGTGGCCCTCATGGCTCCATCCGAGGGTATTCTCTCTTGGCCCTCATGCAAAGAAAGAGCTGGAGGTGCGCACGCACACACAAAACACACACACACACGCACACAAACACACACACACGTGAAAGGAACTACAGGGTTAAGTGGCAAGTGAGCTAGAGAGAGATCAGGCGATGGGAGAAAGAGCGGGAAAGACAATGTGTGCATGTGCGTGTGTGTGTGTGTGTGTTTGTGTTTGTGTTTGTGCCCATGAGAGAGTACAGGCAACACGTATGAAAGTGTGTGTTTGCTCAGTGGATATAGCTTTTTTTTCCTTTACCAGACCCATGGCATAGCAACTAAAGATAGACCACAGGCAGGGGAGCAGAAGAGGCTGATGAGTGGGTGAGTGTCTCATACAGGTAGTAGAGTTTCCCTGCCGACGTCTTGTCCAGTCTCCTGTAGTCCGTGCCGGAATCCAAGGAGACGGTCTGGCAGTGTTCCTGTACAAAATCACACACACTAATGTAAGCATTCCATGATTTTTACGCAATCTTGAACAACCTTGTCTGTCTCTCCAGGTATCTCCATTGATTATCCAGTATCTTTATGATTTGCAGTCAGCCAGCTTCCATTATCAACAGGACTTTTAATGTTGGCGGTGCATGCTATTATCCAGCTGCCTTGTCTGCCAGAAATATTGACACATTTTGAGCCCATTGAATAAATTAATTCCCCGGCGGCAGGCACCAAGGGACCGGCGAACACACCTGGCGCCCTCCGACAGCCCTCTGACAGGGCGCCCTCCGGGGGGACGGCATCATAAACTACATTTACCTTCTTGACGTATAACCGCCCGTGCGTATCCCCCCCCCCCCCCCCTCCCGCTGCTCAAGTGAGGGAGTGGGGGAGGGGGGGGTCAAACCCACAACGTGACAGTTCACCCCCCACCCCCTCCCCTCCACTACCCCTCCGGGAGAGTTTAAAACGTTAACAGGGACAGGGGGAGACCTTGTGTCGTCTCGCTGACGAGCGCACGGCGCAAACTATAATCATCATCGCTACGCCATTCTATCAGAGAAGAGAAAAGAATTGCGCTCGTGGCATCCTTCCATCCCCCCCCCCCCCCTCCTGGGATGGCCAGTGAGTATTGGATGACAGCTCTGGTACATTATGAAATCAGTGAATTTCTGCCACTGGCCTCCTTGAGCTCGGGGGGGATAATTAGCAATCACCACAAAAAGCAAGGGGACGGAAATACTCCATTCTTCTCCGCTGTCAACTTTTCATCTCGCCGTCCGCTCGCGCACACCTCCGGAGCCAATTGGCTGAATCGGGGCTTAATAACAACCTGACAGTCTCCCGCCCCCGCCCCCCCCCCCCCCTCCCTCCCTCCCTCCCTGCCTCCCTCCCTCCCACACACGCGCACAAAAGGGAGGCGTCTTTTCATCAGCGTTGCCGTGACCCCCGGGCCGTTTGCGCCGCGCCAGTAAATAGTCGTCGGCCCCCCACCCCACCCTCCACCGGGCGGCGGTAACGAACGGCGGGAAAAAAAGAAACAGCTCAAACCTTGTCACCGCTGCCGTCCTAAAAAAAATCTTTGCTCGTCTGTCTGTTTTTACCCCCCTCCACACACACACACACACACACACACACACACACACACACACACACACACACACACACACACACACACACACACACACACACACACACACACACACACACACACACTTCCGTTTTTACCTATAGAGAGATGAGGGGCTGCTGTCAAAGGGCTGGTGACATAAAAAAAACAGTAGAAAAAGGAGAAAAAAATTAGGTGGTGCTGGACGTGGTGGTGGTGGTAATGGTGGTGTGATGGTGGTGGTGGTGGTGGTGGTGGTGGTGGTGATGGTGGTGGAAAGGGAGAGAGGCTGGAAACACAATCAGCGATGATGATTCCGTGGGTTATTTATAATCAGATGAGACAGGGGTCATTACTTGATTATTCATCTCAAGGGGATTGTCAAGTTCTCACTCCTCCAAGATTTCCGCCTGCCACTTCTCCTGGCCATCTCACTCTCACAGCGACCCCCCCAACCCCCCATCAAGCACCACCCACCCACCACCCCGCCCCTGCACCACCCTCCCACCAACGCCCCCCCCCCCCCCCCCCTTCCTCAGCACCCTTGGCTGCTCACACGCTGCCTGTAGGCATGTCTAGAGCCGCCGTCTCCACCAGCCTGGCTTGCTGCTGCTGCTGCTGCGCAACTAGTGACAAAGTTCACGTTGAGCAGGACAACAGAGCACAAGGCAGGAGGGAAGAAGACAGAGAAGGAGACACACAGAGACAGAGACCGAGAGACACACACAGAGACAGAGAGAAACGGAGAGAGAGCGAGAAAGACAGTGAGAGAGTGAGAAATAGAGAGAGAAAGAGAAAGAGACACAGAGAGAAAGAGAGAGACAGAGACAAAGAGACAGAGAGTGAGAAACAGAGCGAGAGAGAGAGAGAGGCAGAGAGTGAGACAGAGTGAGACAGAGAGTGAGACAGAGAGTGAGAAACAGCGAGGGACTCTATTCACAAAACCAAGCAGAGCCACCAGACAGAAACCCCATTAGAATAAACCAAATTATAAGAAAACAAAAAGAAAACTACCTCACGCACTGGAAAGAATCAACCAAAAAACAGAGTAAATTAGAATGCTATTTGGCCCTAAACAGACAATACACAACGGCAGAATACCTGAGCACTGTGACCGATCCCAAACTCAGGAAATCCTTGACTAGATACAGACTCAGCGAGCACAGCCTCGCCGTGGAGAGAGGCCGCCACCGGCAGACCTGGCTACCAAGAGAAGACTCTGTACCCACTGCACCCAACAGGAGGTGGAAACCGAGCTACACTTCCTAACAACCTGCCACCTATACCAAGACATTAGAGATACATACTTCACACAGATCTCAAACACCCAAAAGAATTTAGAAAACTTAACAAACAACCAAAAACTTCCATATCTGCTGGGCGAGGTACAGGAATGTGCAAACACAGCAGCAAGATTTGTGAACTGTTGAGACAGGAAAAGGACCGGAATACAACCTCCATAAAAATCACCTGTCAAACCCCATTTATTATTATCATCATCATTATTTTCATTTGTATTTTTAATTTTTTTATTATTATATATATATTTTATATATATATCGTAAATTATTTTATTTTTTGTAAAAACATTTCTTTTGAATTTATTCTTTCTTTTCCATTTTTTTCATTTTTCTTTTTTCCTTTTTATTGTATCTTATTTTTGTATTTTGTATTTTTATATTTTTTTGTATTTTTGTATTTGTATTATTTTTTTACTTTTACTGTATATAATTAGTTCTTTATAAACATACTTTTTATTTAACACTCGCTTTGGCAATGTAAATGTACGTTTCCCATGGCAATAAAGCTCTTTACATTTAATTGAATTGAGAGAGAGGCAGAGAGTGAGACAGAGAGTGAGACAGAGAGTGAGAAACAGTGAGAGAGAGAGAGAGACAGAGAGAGCGAGAGAGAGAGAGAGAGGCAGAGAGTTAGACAGTGACAGAGAGTGAGAAACAGCGAGAGAGAGAGAGAGAGAGAGAGAGAGAGAGAGAGAGAGAGAGAGAGAGAGGAGAGAGAGAGAGAGAGAGAGGCAGAGTGAGGAGAGATGACAGCGAGAGACATATGACTGACATGAGAATAAGGGCCGGATGAAAAGAGTCAGCTAAACACATGTAGCGTGTCCCCTCGTTGTCCGAGTGGCTAGTCTCGTCTCATCATCCCACTGGACAGCCATTGAGCATTTACACACAAAAAAACCATGGCTTCTTCTTTTCTGGTTTATTTTGCCTCTCACTCCAGCGGTCCCCCTCTCCAGGCCAGATCCTTCTCCATCCTCCTCCTCCTCCAAAAAAAGTGCTTTTGAGGGTTTTTTTTCAAAGAGTGCGGCGCTATTGAGCGACAACAAAAGCCAATGGATAGCTGACTAGCCCGTACGCCCGTAGAAGGTCCAGTCCCTCATTACTGGACCTGCGGGAAAACATTTGATGATTCTTTTTTTCTTTTTTTTTGTTGGGCCCAGAGAATTGACCAGGCCTCAAAGAAACATGGGGTGGTGGGAAGGGCTTCAAAAAATAGAGAGAGAGCGAGAGAGAGAGAGAGAGAGAGAGGGGGGGGGAGGGAGAGGCGACCCTTCCTTCATTCATCGATGTGTCTTACAGACTTGTGTTGCTGGAAAGAAGAGAAGAGAGACGTTGTGGTGGAGAGGGGGGTGGGCGGGGGGGCTGGGAGTTGGAAAGTGGGGTACAGGGGTCGAGAGAGAGAGGGAGAGGGAGAGAGAGGGAGGGAGAGCGAGAGAGAGAGAGAGAGAGAGAGCTTAAAACACTGCCTTTATGCTGGCAAAGTCCTGGACGACTCTCCTGACATCAAAGTGTCTTTACTCACTGTGGAGCTGGTGTGTGTGTGTGTGTGTGTGTGTGTGTGTGTGTGTGTGTGTGTGTGTGTGTGTGTGTGTGTGTGTGTGTGTGTGTGTGTGTGTGTGAGAGAGAATGAATGAGAGCCAGAGAGAGAGAGAGAGGAGCGGAGGGAGATGGGGACGGGGGGGTGGATTCCAGTGATTTGATTCATTCTTGGGCAATGTGGTGGAGGTGGGGGTGGGGGTGGGGGGGGGGCTACATAACAATGTGCACCCTCTAATTGCACCTAATGATCTGTTCCCTTAAAGCATGACCACCTTGGGCCATCGGCGGTTTGTTCCGAGGGGTCGTTCTCACAACCTCCCCCCTGCCTCAGCTGCTCCTCTTGGGGGGAAACATCTTGTGAGCGTGAGGTCCGAGCCTCCCGCGATACAGGACCCCCCATATGTACCGTGCCACCGCCACAGCACTAAACAGCTGGAGTCTGGGAGAAAAAAAGCGGCTTTGTTTTTAGCTCATATATTTTATATGTTGCATCCGTTAATCACAGTTACAGTGTCAAGGGGCTTTACAGGCCGCATATGTATGACACCAACTAAGCCTAAGCCCACGAAAGGCAAGAAAAATCTCCCTATAAAACTAATGGAAGAACTCCCTAACAAACTAATGATCTGAACATGGAACATTTCATGCATCCCCAATGTTGGAGGGAGCAGACCTGATGATCAGTGATTACTCAACGTCCACCATGTGTTCACCAATGAAATAACATTTTAATTTAAATACATTTTGCCCCATACTTATATCCTGGTTTTCTTTGGAATATGATACATTAACATGTGTCCTTAATGACATGACAAACCATAATGTCATGAGAGGTCACACGGCAGGCTCGGGTGGGTGGCGCAAAATTACAGAAGAAACAGGCAAAAATAAGAGGTTCCAAATAAGAGGAACTTTTATTCGCCGGCAGCTTATCAACTGCTAACTCACGGAATTGCTTAAAAAAGTCCTGGACACAAAATGTTTTCCCCTTTTACAGGTGTCTTCCCCTACTAGAACAGTTCTTAGGCTCGATGGTATTTTCCAGAATGTACGTCTCTTCATGGTCTGTATGTCCAGCTGTTTCCAGCCACGTGCCGTCTCTCCCTCTGCTTCCTCTGTTCTCGCCTTCCTCACGTTCCTAAGTCCTATGTCCTTTTCTAACCACTTTTCCTTAACCTCGATGCAAAACGCCACGAGGTCAAGGAAAGATGTGGAGAATTCAGAGAATTCAGAAGACAACCACAGTGCTGAGAGAATATGACTGCACTTACACTAGGCGACGTAATTAGCCGAGCACAAGATACTTTGCCCCGTACATTTTTACTATATTGTTTCATGCAGGCTTATATATAAATATGCACAACCCGGTGAAAAATATTACTTCATTACCAAGATTGGAATATACACTACCTGTATACGGGTCACAAAAGTGAAACGAAATGCTTGTCACATTGAGAATGGTTGCTCACAGACACAATCTTCCTCATTCCAATTAGTATTATTGCTTGCATGATGATTGGTTGTTTTTACCAAACTGTGGTAACCTATCCTAAAGGAGATAAGAAAGAAGCATTGAAGCACCTGAGCATTTAAAGAATTAGACAGGCTCTTAACATCTTATCAATTTGTTGAAATGACCTAACCACCTACACCTGTTGTTTTGAGGTATCCTGGGAGATGTAGTGTGTGCAACGACAGCCATTTTTGTGATTTGGCAACCCGATTCTGTATGGGAGGGATGTCCCCTTGTTGATGCCACAAAACACGTAGGGGGCATCTCCCACATGGCGGTCTGCTATACAGGTAGACTGCGGACATCAGGGTTCGAAACAAACACAGAACTAGTATGTATCGCTGAGAAAGACAACTATACATAAGTGTTCCCGAAAAGCTGGCTGTTGCCTTGTATGGTTGACACCGCCGTCTGTGCATGAATGTGTGTACAAGTGGGTCAATGCCAGGCCATATTGTTGTTATACAACAAATGTTATACATTTTCTTCTCATTTTCTATCGTCATGAACCAACGTTTCAGTGGCTCTGAGACTTTGAGATAAAGTTATCAGTCCTAACCTTCACCCTCCCCTGCTATCTATCCACGCCCTGTTCTACTGTGTACTGGTCTCATGTCAGCGAAGGAGCAATTGTGGGAAGTCTGAGACAAAAGAACAAGCCCACTGCAAAAGAAAGAAAAGGAAGGTGAATAAAAAGGTTGATCTGAATGCAATATTAGAAAGTTAGTAGCTGTCAGCATGATTATATACTATAATGCTATCATCTGTTTCTTCACTGTTTGGTTGTTTGTTTGTTTTAACGGTTGCACTTCTATTTGGTGAAAGGACACAAGAGTCCTTGCATCTTCAAAAGAGGCCGGTGGCGAATAACAGCGTTAAATCACCAAGCTGAGATAAAGCGTCACTTCCCACATGGCGTCACCACTGAAATACAGTATGTGATGCAAGTGCGGTGTGCCCTGCATGTGCCAAGATCCACAAGGACCCCTCCAGGACCCCTTTCCAGCACCTCATGCGCGGATCCTTACTAAAGACGGGAACCAGAAGAATCATGGAACTGCTCTGGCCACAATCATTATGCAACTTAGGTTACAAATCCGACGCTTTCAAGGGTAATGGCCCGGAACACGAAACCGTCAAACTGTCACGTACACACACACACACACACACACACACACACACACACACACACACACACACACACACACACACACACACACACACACACACACACACACACACACACACACACACACACACACACACACACACACACGTCTGTAATTAGCTTGAAGAAATGCCCTTTACCCGATCAATTCCCCAAATCAGTCAGACGCACAAAAGCTGCACGGATATAAAATGTTATTTCCCCCAAAACACACTGGAGTGGAGAAATGGATTTATCCTTTTCCCCAAAACTGTTTAGTGAGCTTTTGTCACAGCAGCAGCAGCAGCAGCAGCGAGGCCACTACAGAATCTAGAGAGCCCTGCCCTCAAGGTGTACAGCAGCACCGCCATTGTCCCGCCTCGGCCCAATGTCGACGGTAGCACAATGGCGGTCATCAAATATAAACATCCCATCGATTTGTAACTTATGGTCTGCCGCCAGCGCTTTAACAAGGCATCCTTGTGCCCAAGGTCTCGGTCCCAAGGACCGCCATTGGTCTCTCTCACAGTCCCTACCCACCCACACACCCACCTCCACCCCCACTTCAGCCCTCCCCCTCCACCCCTATTTCAGCCCTCCCCCCTCCACCCCTATTTCAGTCCTCCACCCTCCACCCCCTCTTCAGCCCCTCCCGATCCCTCTCTCCCTCCCTCCCTTGATCGATCAATGTTCTGTACTCTTTTCTGCTGTCATATAGTACTTTTTCTATTTCCTAATGTTTCCTGATGTGGTGATCTAGTGCACTGTTGATCAAGTGCAGTGCTGATCTAGTGAAGTGTTGATCTAGTGAGGCGGTGATCTAGTGCGACGGTGATCTAGTACGGCGGTGATCTAGTGCAGATCTAGTGCGGTGGTGATCTAGTGCAGTGGTGATCTAGTGCGGCGGTGATCTAGTACGGCGGTGATCTAGTGCAGATCTAGTGCGGTGGTGATCTAGTGCAGTGGTGATCTAGTGCGGCGGTGATCTAGTGCGGTGGCTCCAAAACGTGCCGTTGGATTTTGTGACAACCATTATTTATTGCAATATATACAACTATAGGAAAAGTATCAGAATCATTCATTTTACATTTTTACTATATCAGTTATTTGTATGCACTCATTTCCCAATACAGAAATTATCGTTGAAATATGTTAACGTTTTTGTCAACTTAAATCCATCCATCGTCGGAAGAGGTTTTCCTTGTAAAAGCTCATGAGGTCATACACTCTCTCTCTCTCTCTCTTCTATTAGGTACATTATGTTGTATCCATTATTATCCATTTATTGTCACGATCGCGATCGTGTCTCCGGGCTCCCGGGCGCCAGTGCCGCCCCTGGATGATTAGCGGGGCTCCCGGGCGCCAGTGCCGCCCCTGGATGATTAGCGGGGCTCCCGGGCTCCGGTGCCGCCCCTGGATGATTAGCGGCACCTGCGCGACGCTCGCGGCTGCCGCGAATTATTCACGGCATAAAAGCCCCGGCTTTTCCACCCACGGGTGTCGGACCATTGCTAATGTCATTGTTGTGTCTTGTTACACATTACTTGTTGAATCGTTGGACTACCCGTATGAATGCCTACCTGCCTGTCGGTTCCCCACCTGCCTGCCTACCTACCTGACTGCCTGTCTGTCCCTCACCTGTCTGCCTGCCTGTATCACGGTAATAAATACCACTCCGCACTGCATAACCCCGAGTCCTGAGTCTTGCGTTTGGGTCCTCCTGCCCCACATCGTGACAGAATGATCCAACCAACAAAGGACCCAGCAGACTCAGGCTCGGGGTTAATCAGCATGTGGCAGTACTTGGCCAACCGGTGTGCGCCACTGCCGGCGCCGAGCTACGAGGGGACCCGCCTGGCCCTGGGGGGTCCTCGGAGCGTCCAGCGGGCTCACCGGCGGGGGGGAAGGCGGCGGGGCAGGCAACCCCCGCCACCCCGGGTCCCGGTCCTGGCTGGACCGCAGCAGTTCCGTTATCCCGCTGCTGGGTCACAGCCAGCCCGGGTCCCGGTCCCGGCGACACCGCCGCGTCCCCGGCCGGGCCCTGCGGCCAGGTCGCGGCCACCCCGGGTCCCGGTCCTGGTTGCACCGCCGCAGCCCCTGCCGGTCCCTGCTGCCAGGTGCCAGCCGTCCCGAGTCCCGGTCCCGGCTGGACCGCAGCAGCTTCCGCCGGTCCCTGCTCCCAGGTCCCAGCCACCCCGAGTCCCGGTCCCGGCTGGACCACAGCAGCGCCCGCCGGTCCCTGCTCCCAGGTCCCAGCTACCCCGAGTCCCGGTCCTGGCTGGACCACAGCAGCTCCCGCCAGTCCCTGCTTCGCCAGGTCCCGAGCCCACCCCCGAGTCCCGGTCCCGGCATCGGTACCACAGACAGCGTCCTGCCGGTCCCCTTGCCTCCCAGGTCCCAAGGCTTACCCCGAGTCCGGTCATGGCTGGACCACAGCAGCTCCCGCCAGTCCCTGCCCTCCCAGGCCAGCCACCCAGAAGTCCCGGTCCCAGCTGGACCACAGCAGCTCCCGCCGGTCCCTGCTCCCAGGTCCCGGCCACCCCGAGTCCCGGTCCCGGCTGGTCCACCGCAGCTCCTGCCAGTCCCGGCTGCCGGGTGCCAGCCGTCCCGAGTCCCGTTCCCGGCTGAACCGCCGCAGCCTCTCCCGGTCCCGGCTGCACCGCAGCAGTTCCTGCCGGTTCCTGCCGGCTGCCGCGAATGAACAATTATTCACGGCATAATAGCCCCGGCTTTTCCACCCACGGGTGTCGGATCATTGCTAATGTCATTATTGTGTCTTGTTACACATTACTTGTTGAATCGTTGGACTACCCGTATGAATGCCTACCTGCCTGTCGGTTCCCCACCTGCCTGCCTGTCTGTCCCTCACCTGTCTGCCTGCCTGTATCACGGTAATAAATACCACTCCGCACTGCATAACCCCGAGTCCTGAGTCTTGCGTTTGGGTCCTCCTGCCCCACATCGTGACATTTATGTTCTTCAGTGAACATTGATTAATATGAAAACGTACACAAATGACAAAAGGGATTGCTTTGGAGGAGGGTAGAGGGGTAGAAGGAATGGGGGGGGGGGGGTACTGGGATTGGGACCTTGGGACGAAGGACAGCTTGTTAAGAGCTCGCTGCGAGTTAAGATCGAACTGATGATGTTGATATGCCAATCGATGCCAGGGCAGAAAAAGAAGAAGAAAACCGATGGGATGTTATGAGTCTGGGTGTTAGTCTACACCCTGTTCCCTGTGAATATGTTTGCAGATGCGCCGTAGTCCGTATTGTGTTTTAAAAACATTTACTCTGTTGATTTATCAAGGCCGCTTCAGACCACAAAGATGAGACCAGGCTAAACTAAACCCTTTAAGAACATTTAACAGATCAAGTTAGAACAAGACTCATCACGCCGATACGAGACAAATTTACAAATGGTTTCTATAGTAACATGACAATGTCAATCAACACTGGACACTGATTGGCTGAGCGAGCAAGACAGTCATAGCTTTAAGTTTTATGCCAAGATTGTCAAGTTTTATTGCTAAGATTTGACGTGTTGAATCTTGAAAACTGCTTGACGGCAGACGTCAGACTGTCACACCCACAGCAGCCCTGTCTTTGGGGGTTTGATCCAAAGCACGACTCTTCAAAATATGCCCACCAGTAGATGATACCTGCAGTCGAGTCCTTAAAGGACCAGCCCACATTACCCATATGTTTTGGTCTTGCACCCATTTGCTAAATTACCGGCAAACAATCATTAAATTCCTCTCTGAGGTACTGAGCATAAACTTGGTGCCAAGTGCTTGGACAGCTATTTTTGGCATTCTGAGCGATGATCAAGGCTTAATAAATAAACAGAACAAAAATAAATAAACAGAACAAAAAGAGATATTGGTGACTTCTGGTAGAATGGATGTCTTCATATAAATAAATAAAGAAATCCCAGTGGCTCAGTGACCTGACCCAAAATTAGGGAAAATATAAATAAATAATAAATATACATAAATAATAAATATTAATAAATATATACATTTATTTTAAGAGGCACACTTAAGAGGCACAGTCAGCATTTTATTTTATGTATTTATTTATTTTCTACTCGATTTTGTATTTTATTGTTTTGTTTCTTCTTTCATTTCAATTTTGGTTTTCCCATTACTTAATTTTGTTTTACCATTTAATATACCATTATATGAATGTGTATATATTTTGCATTAGAAACCTACTCTTATGTTTACATTGGTACCGGCATCCTATAGCAAAAAAATATTGGAAAATGTATACCTACAGTATACTCCGATTGTTCCTATGTAACTTAGAAGAGAAAAAAAGTGTGGTGAAAAAAAGGGTTTGATGGGGAAACTAAAATAGGTGGAAAATGACACTGTGGTGGGGGTGAGTGGCATGGTGAGCAAAGAGTTCCTGTTTAATCAGAAGTCAATGGTTAGATAAAGACGTCAGCCCCCAGGGACGGGGGGAGTGGGGGGGATTAACCTTCGCCCACCACCACCAGAGTTCAGGTGACGGTGGGAGGAGAGGTCAGGGCCTACTTTCAATTTCTACTTTTGAATGCCTTCATTCATTCCCACCTCAACCCGCTAACACCACCCCCCCCCCCCCACCCAATTTACCTCTGGGGAACACACACACACACACACACACATTTCCCCCCGCCCCCCAGAGAGTGAGCCCTGGTCTTTCAGGGGCATAGGGCCAGTGGTCCCTCGCAAGCTTTAATTCAATCTGTTAGGGGTCAGGTAGATAACGGGGGCCACCCCCACCTCCACCCCCACCCGGGCCTAACGCCACAGACCGGGGGTGGGGGCTGCACCCCCAGAGAAACGTCCCCAACCAGATGGCCTCACAAAGGAGAACATGGGAGCCTGAAAGAGAGTCGGTGGTGTGTGGGGACGACACAAGAAGCGTTCAGGACCATGAGGAGGGGGGGGGGGGGGGGGATTAAAGAGGGCAAGGGTGCTGCTTGCATTTGTGTGTATAAATGTGTGTGGGTGTGTGTGTGTGTGTGTGTGTGTGTGTGTGTGTGTGTGTGTGTGTGTGTTGGAAAGGTTGGCGGTGAACGGGGGAATGACTTGATTATTCCCTGTGGGGATGTCCACCGTGTTCAGTGCACGTGGTTCGGTTGTGTGGGTATGTGCGCGCTTTGTGAATACAACGCCGGCCCACCGGAGAGCGCAGCACCGCCGCCAGCCCCCCAGCCCGCTCGCCTGGAGTGAGACCCCCTGGTGAGGCTCCCCCCTCACCCCCGTGGAGGTGGGATCGCAGCATGAGATTGTCGAGTGTTCTGAGTGAAGTTCTTACCGTAGGCTCTTATCAAAACGTAGGCTTGTACCACCCACCTGAATACATAAACTAAATAACCAAAAGTTAAACTAGATAAATTACAGAAAATATTCAATAATAATGTAAAATTGAGGCTTGTGTGCAAATAACATTCTAAAATCTTAAATAATATTAAATAATCCATCTTAAATTAATTTAATGTTTTATTGATATATGTGTACTTTACTGGCATATTGTGTTTCTTCACTGGCAGACTACTTTTATCCTTTTATCCTGAAATAAACAGCTAAAAATAAACTCACACTTTTTGCGTCCCGATCTTGTAAAATTGCTATCCATAGGATCCGGTCCTTCCTCACACATGAAGCAGTACAGATCTTGGTCCAAGCACTCGTCATCACTCACCTCGACTACTGCAACTCTCTCCTGGCTGGACTCCCAGCATCCGCTATCAAGCCCTTACAACGCATCCAGAATACAGCAGCACGCCTCGTGTTCAACTTACCAAAATTCTCCCATGTAACCCCCCTCATCCACAACCTCCACTGGCTCCTGATAATCGCTCACATTATATTCAAGACACTGGTACTGGCCTACAAGGCTGCCCCTACCTACCTCTAAACATTAGTCAGACCCCACGCCCCAGCTCAAGTGATCTGCTCTGCAACTTCGGCTGGAAGACACAAAGAACAGGCAAACATCGCAAACATCGCAAACATGGCACTAACTTGCGTGTTTGTACGTCTTGCCAATAAATAATAGTACTTGGCATTGTATGTTCTTAGATGTTGGTGCTGCACTCAGAATGGCACTTCTGCTCTTATCCCAGCTATTAGCGATCTTGACAGTCGGAGACTGCTGTTCATAGACTATAGTTATTGAGTTGGAACTGAACACCTCGCTGTGCGCCTGGATCCTGGACTTCCTGACTGCCAGGCCCCAGGTGTTCAGGGTGGGCAGACACACCTCCAAAACCCTCACACTGAACACAGGATCCCCCAGGGTTGTGTCCTCAGCCCCTTACTGTAGACACATGACTGTGTGACCAGGTCCTGCTCCAACACCATCATCAAATTTGCGGATGACACAGTGGTGGTGGGCCTGATCTCCAGTAAGGATGAGAAGGCCTACCTACTACCTCAGGCAACTGAGGAAATTGCGGTGGAGAGCATCCTGACAGGAAACATCACTCTCAGGACAGGAGGGCCCTGCAGAGGGTAGTGTCTTCAGCTGAATGCACTATTGGCACTACACTCCCCATCCTGCAGGACATGTACTCCAGGAGGTGTTGAACCAGAGCCTGCAGGATCATAAAGGATCCTCACCACCCCAACAACAAATTGTTCCAACTGCTGCAGTCAGGCAAGCGCCTCCGCAGTCACGCTGCTAGAACATAAAGACCGCAGGCCAGGCCCAGGCCCCCCCCCCCCCACCACACAGCCCCTCCCTTGCACACACTCACATACACACATAGTTAGTACACAGTACATGCACTCACATAGTTTTACTACATATTACATAACTTATGACATACATACTATATGTAGACATACATGGTCGGTACTCTATGTATTCTATGTTTTTTATCTTGCATTGTTGTTTATATGCCTATTTCTTTGCATTTATCATTCCTGCTGCTCTTTTTGCTGTAAATACTGTAAATATTGTGGATATTCTGATTCTGATCCCTCCAATTCATGTTTGCACATTCTTTTGCACATTCCGCTGAGCATCGCCACTTTTTCATTTCACTGCACATCCTGTGTATGTGAAGAATAAACTTCTTGAATCTTGAATCTTATGCAGGCTACCTAGCAATTATGAAACTTGTTCTATTAAACTGCAATTATGAATGCTTGAATCCTGTTGTTTATGCACCACAGCGATATATTGCTGTCCCTTTCTACAAATGTACTCATTGTAAGTTGCTCTGGATAAAAGCGTCTAAATGCCCTAAATGTAAAAATGTAAATGTAAACAGTTATCCAATAATAGCAAAGGGATGATCGCATTATTCTTGCAGGGTGACATGTGTGCGTGCGCGATTGCTAATAGACATTGCATTGCTCATGTTTTATTAGCTACTAATATGACTAATATGCCACGGTTGGATAATGCGCCAGCATTCAGATTTTTGAATAGCTATAAAGGCCCAAGAATGCCCGCCTCGTCTCCTGCAAAATGCATGACGGACATTATGCTGCGATTATGTATCATGGTGATCACTCCAAAACACATCAATGATCATCTGCCATGCGGGCACGGTAATGGCTCTACCTGCTTACAATAATGCAATTCAATTGCAAAGTAGTTTATTTGCCAGTTTCACAGGCCCCTGGAGCAGCCCCTCCCTCAGAGAAACACACAAGCATGCACACACACACCACGCACATCCACACGCACGCACACACACACACACACGCACGCACACACACACATGCACACACCACTTTTGAAATGCAAGTGCCTCGGCTCAGTTGCTCAGCTGGCTTGCCCATCTTTCACTCGTATAACCTATGCTCTTTCTACCTCTCTCCTCTCTACCTCTCCCCCCCTCCCCATGCTGTATGATCAAAGACAGCTTTGTGACACCGTGGGTGCTGTCCAACCGGGAACACAGAAACACATCAAACCATGTAAACAGCAAAGTGAACACAGCGGCACAGAGGTGTGCAATGTAAAGAGTGTGTGTGTGTGCGCGCGAGTGTGTAGCAGTAGTAAGTAAACGCATGAATACATTTGGTAATAAAGGGAGTGAAGGAGGGATGACTCTGTGTGTGTGTGTGTGTGTGTGTGTGTGTGTGTGTGTGTGTGTGTGTGTGTGTGTGTGTGTGTGTGTGTGTGTGTGTGTGTACCTTCAGCAGGCCGATGAAAGGCAGGAAGGTGTCCCTCTGAAGTCCGGTTTTGTACAGATCTGAAAGGGAAGGGGTGGGCTTGTATTAGAGGTGCTATTTAGCCTCCTAATAACGCCACCCGCCACACACACACACACACCACACACACACACACAACACACAACAACACACACACACACATGCACACACACACATGCACACACACATGCACACACATGCACACGCAGCAGCATCCCAAACTCCTACTGCACACACAACAACCCTAAACTGCACAAACAACAATCACAACAACAACAACTGGAAGACAGCCAACCCTGTCCAGCGTTGAGCCATCGACTGGCACGACCTCCTGAACTACTGCCGACCCCACCCCCCCCCCCCCCTCTCTTCCCATCGTGCGGCTGAAGTACTTTGTTGTCTTGCATTGTATTTGTGTTTTTCTACATTTCCTACATCCCCGATCTGAGTTAAATGAGATGAGAGGTCAACGAGGCAAAATAATTGGCTGGTCTATTTGGGCAGAGAATCATCAGAATCAGAGTACCTTGCGACCTTGAAATAAATCATGTTTATTTTGCTGATGACCTTTCGATGGTATCTCGTCCTGCAGTAGTACAAGATGTATGGAGACACACGGCCATGATAATGATGATGATAACAGAGCTGCTCTGGACGTTTGGTCATGTAGACCTTCCAGTTGCCTGCGATGCGCTAATGCGTCATAATCTGTAACACAATCTATCACCGCGGCGACATCACAACTCCCTGACAAACTGCGCACTTCTTTGTCAGCCGCGCGGCTTCCGCTAGCTTGAGCCCAAACATCAACCACAACCACTTGTGTGCATTTGCAACTGTAAAGACCCAGGGGTTTGTGTGTGTATGTGTGTGTGTGTGTGTGTATACGTGTCACACACACACACACACACACACACACACACACCTTTTCCGTATGTGTGCATGCATGTGTGTGTGTGTGAGTGTGGATCCCTATCCGTTTTATCTGTCTATCAGGGAGGCTACTTCAGATGTAATTTGTTCCAGCAGAGCTAATTGAGTCGTCTATTCAGGCGGCCTCGGCGGACATTGTCCCCGCTGAAAAGGCGACAGTCCTTTCTCCCGCCACCATTGTTTGGGAATGTAATGAATTTTATGTCGCCGCTGCCGCCAGGGCAGCCGGTAGAGAAATCCATTTTTCTCCCTCTGGTTCCCGTTGCTTTTGTTCCCCCCCCCCCCCCCACACACACACACCCCAACCCATGTTTCAGTGCATCAATAGCCACTTTATCTGCCAATCTGCGGCCATGTGTGTGTGTGTGTGTGTGTGTGTGTGTGTGTGTGTGTGTGTGTGTGTGTGTGTGTGTGTGTGTGTGTGTGTGTGTGTGTGTGTGTGTGTGTGTGTGTGTGTGTGTGTGTGTGTGTGTGTGTGTGGCGGGGTGGCGTTATTAGGAGGCTAAATAGCACCTCTAATACAAGCCCACCCCTTCCCTTTCAGATCTGTACAAAAACCGGACTTCAGAGGGACACCTTCCTGCTTTCATCGGCCTGCTGAAGGTACACACACACACACACACACACACCACACACACACACACACACACACACACACACACAACCAACACCACACACACACACACTCACACCCACTACCACAAGTCATGCACTACACTGACACACTGAATGTAAACTGTTTTGAATATGCTGTTTTTATTCAATATTACACTTGTAGTAAGAGTCTTGCCTGTCCTGTCTCTTCCATCTGAGCATGCCAACCTGATGCCTGGTGCTTTTTTGGGCGATGACAAACACAGGGATGGGGACACCTAGTGGCTGGCCCAATTATAGCAAGCTATCTATCAGTTGCACGGAATTCGCAGTGAAAGGTTTGGTCCACCGTCCAGATTTGTTCACCTTGCTTAATGAAAAGCTCTGTCAAGGTGTGATTATAGGAGACCCATCAATTCCTCTCTACCACCGCTTCCTGGAGGTTAAAAGTGACTAAATCGGCTTTGAGTGGTTGGTGTGTACGTTCTGTCGTAGGGCTTGGTTGCTGCTGCTGCTTCTGCTGCACAATGTAATGTGGCTGACTTGTGTCATACATTTTATTTTCGATCAGACAATAGCTTCCTCTTCTTTCAATAGGTTGGTAATTTGGCCTCTTTAGCCACCAAACTATCGAAGGTACGGGCCAACAAAACCGAAGCGATCAACTGGAATAAAGTGTTTGTTGTTGGACGACTGGGAACCGAGTGTCTTCTTACCCTCGGAGTCTGTGTTGATACTTGTAGATATAGCCGACATTTTGTGCATTTAGCAGACGGTTTGGTCCAAAGCGCCTTACAATAAGTACATTTGTCCAAAGAGTCAAACAAAAATATATCGCTGATGGTCCAGCACGATTTGAATAGAACTATAATTGCTGGGTTAATGAAACAAGTTTCAAATGCTCATAAGCGCTTGCTGGTAAACAGCAAGATGGCTAGGATAAGATGCTCGGCAATGCCAAGTATTTTAAGTGTCAGGACATACGAACAATATACTATACTATATACGATACTATACTATACAGTAATGGAGTAAATCACTGCTATATGGATGCTGGCACTTTGTCGTGATGTAGAAGAAGCCAGACTAGTATAAGCCCTTTCGCCTGCAGTTAGCAGAATATGGTGCCTATGTTTAGTTGCCTCGTACTGTTAATATTGTATGTGCTGTTTTTTTGTTAAATAATTTTTTGAGGTTACACGATGTAACTTGGAGGTATTTTGAGCATATTCAAAACATTTATATTCAGCATGGAGTAACTCACTGAATATACTGTTTATATTCAGTATTACACATTGAGTCACAGTCTTGTCTGTCCCGACTCCTGCATCTGAGCATGACAACCTGATTCTTCTGTGATTCTGGGGTTGTCGTCCATGTCCACGGGTCAAAGGTCACGGCAAGGAAGGGTTTTGGGGGTAGGGGGGTGTGTGTGTGTGTGTGTGTGTTGGTGTATTCATGCGTTTACTTACTACTGCTACACACGCGCACACACACACACACTCTTTACATTGCACACCTCTGTGCCGCTGTGTTCACTTTGCTGTTTACATGGTTTGATGTGTTTCTGTGTTCCCGGTTGGACAGCACCCACGGTGTCACAAAGCTGTCTTTGATCATACAGCATGGGGAGGGGGGGAGAGGTAGAGAGGAGAGAGGTAGAAAGAGCATAGGTTATACGAGTGAAAGATGGGCAAGCCAGCTGAGCAACTGAGCCGAGGCACTTGCATTTCAAAAGTGTGCGTGCCGTGTGGTCCCCGCACGCATGCATCTGCAAGGATCATTCATATCTCTTTCACCCCGCTCCTCTCAGGGGGTTTTTAAATGGCGCCGCGACTCCCCGCCTATCCACGCTGATTTTGTTTTTGTTTTGCTGCGCCGCCGTTCCGTGCTGTTTTTGTTTTGTGTGTTTTTTTCTTTCTTTTTTTTGTCACTCATCATCACGGGCCGTTGCTGGCTGGCACGGGGAGGCAGGACAACAAGCGGGCGTGCGCACGTTGTTTGCGATGCATAAACAAGAGGGTTTGGCGAAGGAGGCCTGGTTGGGGGGGGGGGGGGGGGGGGCGGAAGGGCAGAGGAGGGGGTGGCAGCCGGGTGTATACCAATCAGCATCCTGCGCCCACTCAGCCATGCAGATGAGACGGTCTGCGTATCGCTCGCACTCCCGGCTCCTTTAAGTGAGTGGAGGTAGAAAGCGACTGGCTGGCTGGCGGTGGCGGGTCAGATGCATCTTATCCTCTTAAATGCTAATGACATTTCTCCATTCTCTTCATTAGCGCTGTGCCATTATCAGTAATTTGTAGACCCCCCCCCCCCACTACCACCACCCACCCACTACCACCACCACCACCACCACCCCACTCCCCCACCTCCCCTCCTCTTCAACACGCACCACTCTCCTTGCTTCACGCACAGACACACGCGCACGCACACACACACACGCACAGCGCTGCTACTAATGAATACTTGGATGGAAAGACGAATGTGGGGGGGGGGGGGGGGGGGGGGTGTGTGGGAGACACAGCAGCGATGGATGGATGGTTGGAAGGAGGGAGGGAGGGAGGGAGGGAGGGTGACAAGGAAGCTCTTGAGGGGCCATTGTCTCAGCCGGGCCCCAGCAGTCAGCACAAGCAAGCAAGCGGCGACGGCGGTGGTGCAAAATTGCTCCTCGGTTGTGTACATAAAGAGGTATAACATCAAAAGACGCTTAATTTGGCAACCAGCGCATCTCTGCCGCCGGCCGCGCTGCCAGTAATTGGATTCTCATTTAAATATTGGCGTCGTTTGGGGGGGGGCGGGGGGGGCTGGAGATTGCGTTATTTTTGTCTTTGGCGAGTGCTTTACATTGCCCCCCCCCCCGCCCCCCGCCCCCCTTTCAGCTCTTTCAGCGATCAATATCGCTCCTCCAAGGATGCCCGCGTCGAGGGTACATGAATAAACAAATCCAGGTTGTATAAAAGGTCATTTTTAAATGATTCTTTTGAAATGAAAATTTAAAAAATACAAAAAAAATACACACGTGGCCGTCGGAAGAAAATGGCCGGGCTCATTCACCACGGAGTGTGTGTGGGGGGGCACATAGATCCTTGGCTTTCTGTTGATTCTCATTACACACGCACGCATGCATGCAAGCACACACACTTTAGCACATGTACACACACTTTAGCACAAACACACACACACACACTAATTTGATGCCCCCCAGCCACCTCTCTCCAGTGAAATTAAGGCTTTAACGCACATGTTAATAGGAGTGTTTGCGAGGGCAGCGGGGGTAATATGCAACAGGAGCACCCCCTCCAGGGCCTGAAAGGCAGCATATGCTGTGGGCCTGGCCCCGCAGAGTGGCTCCGTGGCTCCCCGGAGGCCCCCAGGTGACAGGACGGCGGGAAGGAGGGTGGGGGCGAGATAGTGTAGGATCCTGGAGGTTTTTCATTCTAGACCGGTATTCCCTGCCTACGCCGACCCAGTAGCAGGGACTGGAATGCAAAAGGTTAATGGAAAAATATAAATCTAATGTTCCGTCATGTGTCACTGCTCGTCGTAAAACGGATTATTCGCAACAACATTTTCTGTTGAACTTTAATTTGAATTTGTATCATCATACTTGTGCTGCAGTCCAGCAGGTCACTCACTCCTGTACAATACTCTGTACTCACCACGCTACAATACAGATGCCCTCTCCACCTCTCTCTCCCCCCGTAAAGACACTCACAAGACCTCCCGGCAGCCACCTTAGGGTGCAACAGAACGACGCGGGCGACAGCACAATGGCGAGCGCCTCGTAGAAAGCCAGTAGCCACCGCGCGGCAGGCTGGAGTGCTAGCATAGTCATAATGGACGATGGCATCGTGGCTCTTGTAATGAATTCTAACATCATAGACATGCACAATAGGTGCACATGTGTCCTCCATACAGTCACACACACACACACACACACACACACACACACACACACACTCACACTCAGCCTTTATATGGACATCTGCAGTGTGACCTCTGTTTGGATTCCCATTGGTCCGGTTTATTATTCCGTTCTTCATGTCACGCACACACACACACACGCACACACACCCCCACCCCCAAAACCCTTCCTTGCCGTGACCTTTGACCCGTGGACATGGACGACAACCCCAGAATCACAGAAGAATCAGGTTGTCATGCTCAGATGCAGGAGTCGGGACAGACAAGACTGTGACTCAATGTGTAATACTGAATACAAACAGTATATTCAGTGAGTTACTCCACGGTGAATATAAATGTTTTGAATATGCTCAAAATACCTCCAAGTTACATCGTGTAACCTCAAAAAATTATTTAATAAAAAAACAGCACATACAATATTAACAGTACGAGGCAACTAAACATAGCCACCATATTCTGCTAACTGCAGGCGAAAGGGCTTATACTAGTCTGGCTTCTTCTACATCACGACAAAGTGCCAGCATCCATATAGCAGTGATTTACTCCATTACTGTATAGTATAGTATCGTATATAGTATAGTATATTGTTCGTATGTCCTGACACTTAAAATACTTAGCATTGCCGAGCATCTTATCCTAGCCATCTTGCTGTTTACCAGCAAGCGCTTATGAGCATTTGAAACTTGTTTCATTAACCCAGCAAATTATAGTTCTATTCAAATCTTGCTGGACCATCAGCGATATATTTTTGTTTGACTCTTTGGACAAATGTACTTATTGTAAGGCGCTTTGGACCAAACCGTCTGCTAAATGCACAAAATGTTGGCTATATCTACAAGTATCAACACAGACTCGAGGGTAAGAAGACACTCGGTTCCCAGTCGTCCAACAACAAACACTTTACTTCCAGTTGATCGCTTTGGTTTGTTGGCCCGTACCTTCGATAGTTGGTGGCTAAAGAGGCCAAATTACCAACCTATTGAAAGAAGAGGAAGCTATTGTCTGATCGAAAATAAAATGTATGACACAAGTCAGCCACATTACATTGTGCAGCAGAAGCAGCAGCAGCAACCAAGCCCTACGACAGAACGTACACACCAACCACTCAAAGCCGATTTAGTCACTTTTAACCACCAGGAAGCGGTGGTAGAGAGGAATTGATGGGTCTCCTATAATCACACCTTGACAGAGCTTTTCATTAAGCAAGGTGAACAAATCTGGACGGTGGACCAAACCTTTCACTGCGAATTCCGTGCAACTGATAGATAGCTTGCTATAATTGGGCCAGCCACTAGGTGTCCCCATCCCTGTGTTTGTCATCGCCCAAAAAAGCACCAGGCATCAGGTTGGCATGCTCAGATGGAAGAGACAGGACAGGCAAGACTCTTACTACAAGTGTAATATTGAATAAAAACAGCATATTCAAAACAGTTTACATTCAGTGTGACTCCACACTGAATGTAAAGAGTTTTCAGACAACACAATTATGTTTTACGTATATCGAGTAGGATCCATTACTATCTATTACTTTTGTTTTATTTCCATGTGTGAGTAATACTGTGTTACCTAAAATGAATGCACATACAACATCAGCAGTAACATATTTCCTAAGTTCATATGTCTTGGAATGGGTACTGTGAACGTTCTGTCGAGGGTTAGGCCTACACTTACCCGTCTTTCTTACACAGACCAATGCAGCCTGCTTAACATAGAAACGGTGTGGCTCACCCACATAACAATCTCAATATGCATATAGCCATTGTTTTATCCTAGTTAGCTAATCGCAGCACCTGCTTGAGAACAGGCAAACACACTCGCATAACACTTACACATGCACGCGCCTCATGCACACACACACCCTTTTTCCCTCTCACATACACCCACCAACCCACCCACCCACACACACACACACACACACCAAACAGCATACACACACACACACACCTGAAACTCGTCAAAACACAGGAGGCAGGTTTCTTTGCTGATCTCCATAGCAACCGGCGCTATGGGGTCGTAGGTGAACATTTTCCCGAGCCCTCGTTCTGCCGGGCTTTGTCTCCGCCGATGGATCCCTGGAAGTGCCACACAAACGTCAGACACATCTTAAAGCACACCTGCATCGGTAAGCAACCCCACTCCCCCCTCCCCCAGCCATCAACACCCCCTCTCCCCCCTCCTCCCATCTCCTAACAATACAGAATAAAGTAGTAATTTCGCACGCACGCATCGCGGTGGACAATTACGCAGAGTCAGGACAAACAAGAGTTGGTAAATATAGGCTCTCCGCTTTGATTTAGCAAGAGGAGACTCTGGAAAAAGTCACGCGAGGCGTAGAGAGAGAGAGAGAGAGAGAGAGAGAACCCTTACTTCTGTGAATGTCCAACATAAAGGAGTGAAAGTGCACTCGCTTCTTGCGGCTGTTTTCAACATGGGAGTAAAACATGTCCATCAGCATCGTCTTCCCAGTGCCTGAGAGGGACATCAAATACACATTAGTCAGGAGCAGAACACTATGGAGACCCATTTCCACCACTGTGATAAAAATACAAAACTGATCCTGTGAGTCATTATAATTAATACATTCATGAGATAATGACTTCGGATCTCGAAATATTGACTTACCATCGAAAAAATTAAACGTTCAACATATTAACTCAATATCTCAAAATAATGACATACTCTCAATACTACCATCACAAAGTGGCGTGCACGAGATTAGTTTACCTTCTCAACATTATCTACAAGTAGCTTACTCTACATACGTGCTCTAAAACCATCATCATTGCTAATAAGTTATTATTTTGAGATACTAAATCAATATTTTGAGAAGGTTTCTCAATATTGTGAGATACTAAGTCAATATTTTGAGAATGTTTCTCAATATTGTCAGATACTAAAACTTAGTATCTCAAAATATTGACTTAGTAACCAAGTAGGCTAACCAAGTCAGTTTCTAATTTTGAGAGAAGTCATTATGAGAAACCTCATAATCTAGAGATACAAAATCATAATTTGTGACTATTTTGAGAAAATCTTTAATTATTTTGAGATACTGTTTCATTTTTGAGGAAGTTACTCATTATAATGACTTACAGGATCTGTTTTTTCTATCAAAATCAGTACATAGTTCAGTTCTTCTGTGTGTGTGTTTGTGTGTAAACTTGAGTTCAAAACAAATCCTCACCAACATCTCCATGAATGTAAACTCCCCTTGGTGGTGGTGGTGGTGGTGGAGGTGGTTGGGGTGGTCCTTGCTGGTTCATAGGGGAGGGGAGACACACACTATATTACACTATATAAATGTTACATCCCAGACCTGTGTGTGTGTGTGTGTGTGTGTGTGTAGCATAAGTCTGTCACCAACAGCTCATACGATAGCTGACTGGCCTACATACATAAGGGGTGCTATAGACACACCGCCATATTAGATGGGCCGGGGCGTTTAATGAGGGGAAATATGCCGAGGCATTAAGCCACGACTAGTGAGGGGGGGGGAAGAGAGAGAGGAAGAGAGAGAGAGAGAGAGAGAGAGAGAGAGAGAGAGAGAGAGAGAGAGAGAGAGAGAGAGAGAGAGCGATCTCCAGACCGGCCGCTACCAGGAGTGGAGAGACAAAGGGCATCTAATCAACAAGACAAGCCTGGGGTTCCCACGAAAGAGAAGCGTTGCCGCGCGGACAATGGGGGGATTTGTCAGACAAAACAGGGGAGGACTGGATGAGGCCGTGCGCGAGATGCAGCAGACTTCTCCGCGCGGCGGGCCCCTGCTTCACACCGCTAATTGTGATACGGTGCCGCCGTCGCATTGAGGAGGTGCTGCTGGAAGTCATTGTGCTGCCTGCCTCCTGGCTTCAGAAGAAGAAAAAAAGGCCCTGGCTTTAAGACAGAGCGCGCGCACACGCACACACACACACGCACACACGCATGTACACATGCACTGTACACACACACAGTTTAGCTCAATTGCCAGGCTGCACCTCAAATGGGAAGACACTGCCTTGAGTTGTGCACAACCTGAAACTTCACCAGTAGACTCATGCAGAGATGTTACACTGTACATTTACATTTTGCAGATGCTTTTGACCAAATCGCCTTACAATAAGTGCATGTGAAACACCAATAAGAGAGTGAAACACCAATATATCACTGGCGGTCCAGTAAGATTAAAAAAGTTTCAAGTGCTCATATTTGCTAGGTTGACCCTGCTGGTCAACAGCAAGATAGCTAGGATATGATGCTACAGCAAGTACATACAAGAACATACAAGATGCTACACAATGCTAGTACAATGCAAGTATTTACACTACTCCCCCCGCCCTCCTCCTCTCTGCACCGAGGCCTCCTTCCTGTCCGTTCTGCCCGACCAGCAGATGACTTCCTCCTGACTTTCCCAGGCTGCCTCCCGGTGGCCTGATCTCCCCTGCTACTTGTTCTAGAGGCCCTGGTTGCTGCCAGCCATGCTGGCGCCACGGCAGCACTGTCCTGTCCTGTTCACACCAGGGCTGCTCCCAGGCCAGCCCACACTCTCTCCCTGCGGGGGTCAGGTCAGCATGGATTGGACCACGGAGTTCACCGCCAGGCCCGCGAGGACACGGCTGCCTGCGACAACTCCAGCGACCCGGTGTGTTGTCGTCACATGACTAGACTAGACACTAGACGAGTCTGAGGGGCGGCTCTGGTGGGTGTTCGACTATTCACGGATGTTGGGTTGTCTCACCGGTGAGCAGCCATCGGAAAATATACAAAAAAAGTGTCAAGTCAACAACGCAGGTCTGACACGAAGGGCCATCTCTTTTCCGAACAATGGCCCATTGTTTCACCAGGCCATCTGCAAAACCAAGCCGCACTGGGTCAATATGAAGTCAAGTGTACTCCCCCGGGCAGACTTGGTCAGTTAGCGGAGGACAATGGCGGCACTTTCACAGCGGCACCGAGCGGACAGCAGCCTGACCCGATTCAGCGGAGAAGAACTGCATAACACCAGTCGGGCCATGCGTGTGTGTGTGTGAACCAGGCTAAGGAATAAGTTGAGAGGGAATAATGGGAAGGGGGGAGGGGGTGGGGGGGGTGTAAGGGTGGTGATGGTGGTGGAGATGACAGCACCACACCAAAGTATTTGTCGGAGTACGGAATCAAAAGCAAAAAAAAAAAAGCACAAGAATGCCCACGGGGGAACAATAGGGACCCCCTCATTACTGCCCGGCCACGGTGAGAGTGAGCCAGGAAGAGAGAGACGAGCAGGGGGTGGGGGGGGGGCCGGGGACAGCGGGAGGTCTGCCCTGTTGCCTTCCAAAAAAACATGCCGCCTGGGCCCTGTGTGTGTGTGTGTGTGTGTGTGAGTGTGTCTGTGCCAGCCGAACCAACAGAAAACTCCCACCGACGGCAAATACGAGACAGTCAACTCCCCTTGACCTAAAAACAACAACAGCTCACCCTCCACCCCCCCCTCCCTCCCGCACTGTTCCAAAATACACACAGAAACAATACACTTCCCAGACCCCTCCGCTCCTGCTTTGACCTGAGCCCCATGAGGCAGGGGGGGCAGCATCACCCATGCAACTGGGGTACGGTCTCCCCGGATCGGCACCGCGGACGTTTGTGCAATATGCTGGACCACGTCAGTGCTGGGGCTTCACAGTGGACTCACATAGTCCAGATGTCACACTGTAGGGGGAAAACTGGCTAAAGCATATCCAATGCCGCATCCAATGACATCAAAGCAGTGTGTGTGTGTGTGTGTGTGTGTGGGAGTGGAGGGGTGTACATAGGAGTCGAGATCTGAGTTTTTCCATTGTTTTTAGGAATAGAGATGACATCATCCATGTGTCACCAACACTATTATATGTACAGTACAGGGATATTTGTGGGGAATCTTTATAATCTTCATAGCCTACTCCTCAGTCCTTGTGATCAATTGCCAGACCAACCATGCAGTTCCAGGAAGTACAGGGGAATGTGTCTGTAGCACCTTGTAGACAAACATGCAATGAGGTCTTGATTAACTAGGCCTACGTGTTCTTTTATAACATGGAATGTAAACATCAGCAGACACGTTTCCTTAGTTTAGTGTAGTAGAATTTAATTCAAGACAAATGAAGTGGAACATACAGTTGGTATCAGTGCGTTTTGCTCAATTTACCGTTTTGAGGGAAATAGGATCTTCATTCGTTTTCCCAAGTTTGTGATGACCTTTTCCCTGACACTGACGACTGGAGTCTGATGTGGAGTCATCTAGTGTCGCTGCCTTCATGTACACCTCATTGCTGTAGCTCTTGATGGTGTGTTGCAGTTGAGCCAGACGGTGGAGGACATGTCTCTGCTGAGTGTCCTCCTCCAGAGCTCCACGCCGAGTAAGACGCTCATACTGGGCAACACAGGTACTAAACACATGTGGATCCGATGTTGACGATTGAGTGGAGTAAGGTGATTGTGTTGAAGTGCCTCCAGTACTCACAGTGCAGCCTAAAATAAAACAGAACGATATACTTATGAGTCGTTAGCAGAGGTGGCAAAAGTATCCACATCCTTTACTTAATTAGAAGTACAGATACTTGTGTGAAAAAACGACTCTGGTAAAAGTTGAAGTACTGATTCAAATTCTTTACTCAAAGTACAAAAGTAAAAAGTAGCCATTTTAATTCTTAATATATTAAAAAATAATCAACTTAACGAGCCTCATGAACGTGAGGCTCCAATGCAGAACATCAGCTTTCAATGGCAGCAACAGAACTGGAAACTTTTGTCATAGAATGAAGTTTACTGACACATTATACATAATAGTTGTAACACACACACACACACACACACAAGACACCTAGGGGGGTGTGTGTGTGTGTGTGTGTGGGGGGGAATGTTGCTGCTCCCCACAATTCCCCTCAAATGCAATAAAACTGAAGTAACGAGTCCCGTTTTGAAAATGTAAGAAAGTACAGATATTCGTGTTTAAATGTAGGGAGTACAAGTACAAAGTCGTCAAAAACATAAATACTCAAGTAAAGTACAGATACCTGAAAAATCTACTTAAGTACAGTAACGGAGTATTTGTAGCCTATTTCGTTACTTCCCATCACTGCTTGTTCAGGAGATGCAGGCCACACATAGTATCGGTATTTAAGCATCACACAAACATTACAAGCACACAATAACTCGTTCATGATGTCAAACACATTTAACAAACACTGACCTTTAAAAGTCTTAATGTACGCAAGATAATATGTAGTATTTCCAGGTGAAAGCGAGTGTTTCAGTAAGCTTGAAGTAGTTTTGATTAAATATCGGCTCGCTACAGGAGACGCATAGATCGCCATCTTGTTTCAAATCACCCAAACTTTATTTATATATTGGTTATATACAGACATTTTATTAGTATTTTAAATTTTGTGTTTAATACGAAACTGCCACACCATCAAAACTAGATTCCACGCAACGTGTCGACATATAAAAACATGAGATATAAGCACGTACAAACAAAAAGACGTCATGTATAATCATCGCAGGACGCATGCACGACATTACGACTACAATATCTAACAGCAACATTTTTTCTCTGTAAATATCTGCATCTGTAAAATACAATAAAATAAAATACCCATTGTTGTTTCATGAAAATGTATGAAGAAATGTTTGATGAAATGAATGACGTGGGGAACGACGTCTGTTGGATATGGGCGCATTTCATAACATGTGCTTCCATTTATTTGTTGACATGGAATCTGAATTGTAACTCAGATTAATAATAATAATAAACCGAAACAATCGTCGGCGACCCTCGTAACCCAAGACGTCAGGGGGACCCCTCGTAAACAAGCCGTCCCGCGTCAGGCGTCAGCTGATCACCAGCTGATCGGAAGTACTGCTGCTGCTGTTGCTGTTGTTGCTGCTGGCGGAGCGGCCGTGTCCCGCTGCTGACCGACCGACCGAGGGCTAGACATGGCGGCCGACACCATAGCGGACACACGGAGGCTATTCACCAAGCCCCAGAACCTGAACGACGCGTACGGACCCCCCAGCAACTTCCTGGAGATCGACGTGAGCAACCCGGAGACCACCGGGCTGGGCCGCGGCAGGTTCACCACGTATGAGATCAGGCTGAAGGTAAACGTAGCTCCTCCGCTTAGCTTGCTAACGTGGCTTTTTTCTCTCTCCCCCCCCAACGTTTATGTTAAGGTTACAGAAATGGCTTTCATAAAACACGAGGCGATACCGACCACATCGCTATTGTTATTATATTCTATGATGTTATATTATATTATATTATATTCAAATGGCAAACAAACAGAAGGGTGTGTTCATGCTAACTAGCGTCAGGCTACACAGCCACAGACGACTTCACATTAACCTTGATTCGCTGTCTATACGACGTGTACGTTACGGTGAATCGTTGAGTGGTTTTTACATTGTTCACCTCGTAATGTATAAGATCCGCGTCATCGACTGTCTTAAGACACTTTTATGTTGTATTTTTATTATATTCTGTAAAGGGCTTGAGTCTCTGCTACTGAGCGGCTAGCACGGTGTACATTCCTGCTGCCTCAGGTGGTTGACACGAAGAGTATCTTGGGAATCTTGGCGCCAAATAACAACCTTATTGTTGGCGCTCAGTAAAATTAGTTTTCCAGTTTTCGAGACACCAGTCGTGTCTTCAAACGATCAACGATACTGTTGACCAAATCAACCAAAGAAGTCAGTCTCTTGTTGAACTGTTAGGAGAGATAAGCTCCTGCCGCACCCACTTGTGAGAAAACTCCTCCTTAACCCTTTGCACTGGGAAGGTGTGAATGCTGTCTTTGTTTTATTTGTTATGTTTGTGACCCTACTTGTTTAAATGTCATCTTCTTCTTTTCATCAATACGAACTGAGGAATTCTCAGGAAATAAAAAATGAGAAGCGTGACTCCCAGAAGATGATGGTCAGCAGAAGAGAACAAACCCTGAGTCATCAACTTCTGTTCCCAGTCAGGAACTGCAGACAGGATGCACACCACCCCCCCCCCCACCTCCACCCCTCCTTGTGATCCCACTGCTTCATTTACAATATAGGCTATACTTCACACAGGATACAACGGAAAGCACTTTAGGCCAGCTTCTATTTATGTAGGATGCACACAAATGGATAATCAAATGATAAGATGTTGAGGTTTACGTTATCTGCCCCAAATTTGAAACGGCAGTAAAAACAATTTCACATACAGCAACAGGTTGTTGCAAAATGCTGGCCACTTGTGTAATGCTGCCTGTTGCAGTTTTAACAGCTCAGTCAAGGCCAAGTGATTCATTCCTCATACTTCATTCCTTCACTCACTCACTTTTTTTCATGGCAATAAAACAACTCGCACCGTTTTCAAATGCTAAGGAAACGGAGAGATTAAGAATCTGGGCTTTTGTAAATGTTAGAAAAAATGTCATAAAAGGCTTTGTTATGACCAGCCGGTGTTATTCCAATTCACAGTTGAAAATAAAAAAGGCAGGGTTTTTTTAACCTGTGTTTATCAGGAAAAAATAGCCATGGAGAATCTGATACATTTGAGAAATAGGGGAGGCAAAGCTGAGCCTATTTCATTATGTTTACCAAGTAAGTATAGTAAAGTATGGTTTAATCCACTGTTGCACTCAGATAAGTGTGATAAGTGTAAACGCATCTAATTAAAACAAAGTTTCTTGTTTCCTCTTCCGCGTTTTGTCATCCGACTTCCGGTAGCTGTCTGGTCAGCAGAGTTGTGAACCAGAAGGCAGATGTGACCCCAGTACTAATAGTGTTTGCTGTTTTCAGGAGCTTACTACCTCCCCTCGTGTACAGGTCATATTTCAGATTGAATAAGTTTAATTGTCGCATACACATACAGGATGTGCAGTGAAATGAAAAAGTGCCGATGCATAGTGGAATGTGTCAAAGAACAATACAATATAAATAACACAAATTGGAGGATAAGAATATCCCCAATATTTACCGTATTTACAGTAAAATAGCACCAGGAATGAGACATCTAAACAAATGGCAGATAAACAGCAAGGCATATAAACAAACAGGCATATAACAACAAGACAATATAAAGAACACAAAAATATGAAAAAGATATAGAATAAAGTGAGTAAATAAATAAATGTGCAAACTTATTCCATCAAATCAAAAGGGTGTATTCCTCTAAATCACAAGTTAATCTACTGAGATCACATTGTGTATGTAGTAACAGGTAGTATCTGGTCATGAAATATAAGTAAAGTGTTGCTTATCTTTAAGAGGTGGATGCAAGTTATAAAATGCACGACAATACTCCAAACTCTTCACGTTATGCTCGTAACACTGCTGGTCCAATTGCTCTCTTATCTCTTCATCCAATTATTATGGCACCCTCTAACTTTAATAATAATACTAGACATTGTCGTAGCTCTCGTGATCGCCTCTTGTTTATGGCTAGCTGGCGTCCCTTTGACCCGGAAATAGGACGACAAAACAAACCCGATGGCGCCGCCCTTGTGGCTGTGGAAAATAAGGTGAATTTCCCCCTCTCAGATCTAGCTGCCACAAGAAACCATATGGGTGCATGATGGCGTGTAGCAGCTCTATACAATGTCTGCTTCATACCCGTCATCCTCTTTCCCAGGAGATCAGAAGCTCATCTTGAGCTTCTTTCAGTCGTTGTTTCATGTGGACAGGCAGCCCTGTGCTTGGCCTCCTGACGGTGTTCTTCACTCATCACTCAGTGGCGGTGCAGTGGCACCCATAACGCACTTAAGTTTCTCTTTTACCTTTTTAGAGAAATGCTGTGAAGAGAAGAGGCCGATGGAAGAAAAGAAGGGGAGGGGGCGGTGAGCCGTCCGTAAGCATTAGCGCGGGAGATAAGGCTACTGTACTTGATTAGCGTGTAATAATTAGCATACGCGTGTAATCAGCATTATTGTGCGCCTCGTAGCCCCCGGTGACCCTGCTTTGCATAAGAGTACAGAAGACGAGGCGCATCCCCTCACTTCTCAACAAAACGCGGTGTCAACTCTGCCTCGCCGCTCTCCTCCTCCTCCTCCTCCTCCTCCTTTCTTCTCCACTCTGATGGAAGCGTTTTGACTCCCACCTTGCAGCATGCTTAGTCTGAGGGAGGCAGGGTAGGATGGGGGGGGGTTGCCAGATCCCTCAGACCTGAGATGTTGGTCTTGGTATTTGCGTGTTTTGGTTCCACCCCTGCTTACAATATTTGGAATCGGTTGGATTTTTCATTTACATTCCCCCCCATTTCTTTATTTTGTTTTAATTATGCCATCGGTCGTACAGTCTCTTTGCTTCTCCCATTTTCTCACCGCCGGCCCCCCCAGCGATTCATCCCCCAAATTGAGTGAGTCCTCGCGGCCTCACTGAGAGAGAGCCTTCCTAATCCCCTCATTGAGAAGGGAGAAGAATGAAACGGGCCGGGTGGGGGGGTGGGTGCCGGGGCTATTGCTCTCCACCCTCCCTCCCTCCCTCCCTCCCTCCCTCCCCACACACCCACCCACAGGAGGGCAGAAAGCCACACTCTTTCGCCCGCTTATCCCCTGGCCCTCCCAACTGTGTGCAGTCACTTGTCTCCCGCGCTGAAATGAAATGGAAAAAACTTTTTTTAGCCTCTGTGATGACTATATAGCCAAGGTGGATCTGTTGGTCTCTGTGATGACTATATAGGCAACGTCGAGATGTATTTTTCTGTGGCACATTGCAATAAAGCACCAGGAAACAACAAGACCATCTAATCTTAAACTGGTTTGGGCGGCAGTGTCGTGGCAGTCATCTGAGGATTGTCCTAGTCTCCCTTCAGTCTTGTTGTTTGCTGTGTCCCGTGGCAAATTGCTGAGATGCGGTTCCACTGGCTATGGGACGGATTTCACGGTGGCTTCTCAGCAGTGTGTGTACACAACGACATTTGGATGTTTAAAATCTATTAACCCTGACTGAAAAAACATGGTCCGTATGACCAGAAGAAATCCGCCATCAAAATGCCAATGGTGTGTAGGCAGCGTTTTCCTTTTTATTTTATAAATCTTTCAGTTGTTTGTTTATTGGAAATAGACAATAGGAGATTATTGTCATCTTGATTACATTAGTATTTGTCTGCGGTATGACGCCCACCAAGGAGCAACATGGTACACTAATTATTTTCTCTTCAGTTGATGTTTGTCTCATATCGAAAACAGAGTGGTCCTTGAATGTCATCCCGCATGGTTATTTAGCTAGCTCTAGCATCCTGTATTTACTTACTCATTGACAAACATTTGGAGGGGTGGGGGAGGCGGGGGGTGGAGGAGGATGAAGAGGAGCGGTAGGGGGTAGTTGTTTTTCTTCTTCTTCCCCCGAGTCCGTTCGTTCCCATCCGTGGCTTTCCAGAGAGCACACTCAGGAGTGAACTTTGGGATCGCACTTTGTTTATGGACAGATAGGGCCGCATAATAGACCTCTTATGCCTCTCGCTTTTTCTCTCCCCATTTCTGTCCATCTCTCCTCTCTCACTCTTACACCCCTCCCACTCTACCATACTATAGCCTCTCTCTCTCTCTCTCTCTCTCTCTCTCTCTCTCTCTCTCTCTCTCTCTCTCTCTCTCTCTCTCTCTCTCTCTCTCTCTCTCTCCTCTTCTCTCTCTCTCTCTCTCTCGCACCCCTGTTTGTGTGTGTGGTGGGTGAGAATTAAGGGGTGTTGCGGTGGGAGGCTAAAAACCTTTTGGTCATTAATAAAATGGGCTTGGTTTGGTTGTGGGGGGGCGGGGGGTGGGGGGCTGCTTGTCAGACACAGTCAAGTGTAATCCAACGTCTACAGCATCCTCTCCGACAACTATTTTAATGGAAATGGGGGAGCATATTGTATCAAGGCTACCATATCCTACTTGTATCAAAAGTGGGAGTCGATACTATGGCAACAAAGCAGCTTTTTTTTTTTGCCAGCCAGCCGAGCCGTGGGGGGGGGGGGGGATGTTGACGGGCCACTGTGTCCAGGGAACAAGTGAGTGACTGAGAGCGAAATGCCCGGAGAAAGACTAGGCGTGTAAAAAGAGCAGAGGGAGAGAAATACCCACAAGCCCTTGCCATCTTTTGTTCGTCATACCTTTTTCCCTTTGGGCTATACGATGCCATGAGGTGTTATTGTGTTACCGGTTTTCTGTTCCAATAC
Organism: Coryphaenoides rupestris; assembly: GCA_002895965.2. Lineage (NCBI taxonomy): Eukaryota > Metazoa > Chordata > Actinopteri > Gadiformes > Macrouridae > Coryphaenoides > Coryphaenoides rupestris. The sequence goes on along the minus strand of PIJE02000246.1, from coordinate 382,213 downwards.
CTTTTTTTTTTTTTTTTTTTTTTGGTCATCTTTTTGTTCTCTGAAAGGGGGTAATGTGGCGGGGGATAAGAAGGGAGCGCAGAGAGGTTAAGGATGCACACTCTCAAACTTGACTTGATCCATCCTGCTAAAAGCTAATGCATTGCTAGCCTTGAACCATTCTCTCAGAGAGACGAGTGATCTCTCTCCTCTCTCCCCCCCCCACTCTCTCGTACTTTAGAAAGGTTTGGACTCTTTTCATTCCATTTTCTTGTAATGAGGCATGGTATTATCTCATGCACACCATGCGTCGCATCAGCCCACCAGGAGGGCCGGGCAGTGGGGGGTGGCGAGAGGATCGGGGGATGTCTAACATAGTGGGAGAACCTTCTAGGGCTACGTTTAGCCGATGCGCGAGTTTCCTTTGACGTATATATTTGCTTTTACGCAACACCCATTTTTCTAGTGAGGTATGCCAGTTTGGATTTGGTTAGCTAATTAACAATGCTTGATACCTCATTCAACGCTACTGCCCTTCAACAAACACTCGATACAAGGGCAAAGTATCTCGTTCATATGCATTTTTTAAGAGCAGAGTCTATATTCCTATTTTTGCGGCGTAAATCATATTACTTTCTTGCCGTTAGAGATGGGTCCGATCCAATATCGTTCTCGGACGCCGATCCTGCCGTACGTCACTCATCAGACTGACACCATTGATCCACGTACCTATCTATGTTCCATAGTCTGATGTTTTTATGAATTATAAATGTGTAATAATGCACTTAAGCCCACAAATGAATTAATAATTAGGAACGCAACGCTATGGCAACTGAGTGAGCTAACAGTTGGCTAACTCAACATGTCCTTAGTTTGGAGATATTTTACACAGAAAAGCAAGACAGCAACTTGTAATGTCATGTAATGTAAGCGACAGTCTCCCAGACGCAGGTGTGCATGCAGGCGCCGCATGTCAACGTGAGTTTGTTTACTGAGTCAGACAACAGGGGCGGAAGGCGTTGACAGCGCTCCGGATGTTGTGTATCTAAGGACTAAATCTGAAGTGTGGACGCATTTTGGGTATTGCAAGAGTGCTGTCTGCAGAACACGCAGAAAATAATTGCTGCAAAGTTCTGTATGCATGTGTTTTACGGTGAACCACGAGTGCGCTCAGTAAAAATCGTTAGAACACTGTCGCCGTCATGGCGCTTACCGTCCAACAACAACATGCGTACAACAGAGGCTCTTAACTTAATCGAACGACTGCAAATTCAAGGGATCAGTGGCTGTTCAGTGATGTCAAATGAATTCATTAGCCTCTGCTGCAGCTTTAGAGAAAACATGCGTTACACGTATGGAGAGCAGCCAGGCCCGGCGCCACGGGGGGGGGGGGGGGGGCGGGAGGGGGCTGTACCTCCTCAGTTGTAGATATTTCTCTACACAGTTCTTGCACTTTTATTTCAAATATTCACTTTGAACTTTGAAACAAACAAAGACACGTTGAAATTCTCATGTATAGAAACAGTTCAAAACAGTTCAAATTAGTGTTGTCACGATACCAAAATGATGAGTTCGATACCGATACCTGCCTAAATATCTTGATACCGATACTGAAACGATACCACAGTAAAAACCTAAAACATCAGGAAAAGTAGTGGAATAATGGATGACAGAACATGGAACTTAAAATAATTTTATTGATAATTCACTCTTTTGCAGGAATTCAGGTTACTTAGATTGTAACAAACATATTTTGCTTTTGCAGCTACTTTTTGGTAAGTGAACTAAGAGTTAACAGGAATGTGACCTGTTTAAACTTACAAATAATAATAATAATCTAAATAAATACATTACAATATATTTTCACACAGCTGCTGAGCTATATAGCTATTTAAAATGTTTTTACAAAAATAAAGTTTATTCTGTTGCAGCTGCTGAGCTTTATGTTTAAAAATTATTGTAAATAATTAAATCAATGACAGTGTTATTAAACCTTTTTTTCTGATGTCCCCTATACTTGAGTTGATGTGATTTCTTTGATAGTTAACGTTATATTTTCAACCTGATGTCACACCGTCATGACTCAATGTACCTCCTTGGGCAAAGAGTATTGAAGGAATCAAAACTCTGGTGCGTTTTTAACAACTGCGTTGCCACCAGTTCTTTGCCTTGGGTCTGTGTACATCGTACTGAGCACATTGCCTTTAATTGCCTCATCAAACTCCGATGGTGAAACAAGTTTGCTTGTCACAAAATAAATCACTCGTTTGACTTTTAATATGTCGGGATGTTTGTCGGCGAGATGCTTTGCCAAGTTGGATGTGTTGGCTCCCTTCGCCTGCGTAGATTTGAAGCACCGATTACAGACGGGCTTTGACGTGTCCGTGGGCCATGGCTGTCGGCAACGTAAGCGAAATATTTCCATATTTCGCTCCGTGCGTCCCTTTTGTCCACAAGCTGTGGACGGCTGACAAGACCGCTTGTAGTCCTCGCAGCAGCCATGTTCACTGTGTCCAGACTGAGCACTGAGGCGAGTGAGGGAGGGGAGGGCGCTCAGCCTTCAAGCTGCACACACACACACACACACTGCGCCGCTGTCAAACCCGCACATTGACGCAACTCATCTAATTTCTAAAGTACCGATACTAAATGAATGTGGTGTAGTACCGTTTTTAACAGCAGAGTAGCGCGGTACTTTTCTAGTACCGGTATACCGTGCAACTCTAGTTCAAATAAATGGCTTTATTTAAATGTAATGCATTTTTTTATATTTTTTGCTGTGTTTACTAAAGCCTCATGAAACCTTACACATAATACAAACAACAATAATAATAATAATAATAATAATGATAATAGTAATATTCTGGAAAATAGTATCGGAATCGGGTCAGAACTGAAAAAAAGTGGATTGGTGCATCTCTACTTGCCATAGATCTACCACAGTTCTCAAAGTAAAACGTGGTAATGTGACCCTGCTCGCATACTTTCCAACCTTTCCTTCTCTTAAGTTTGATATATATGGTGGCGCAATCAGCTGACCAAACGGCTTTTTTTATTAGTGTTGCCTGCTACACTGCTTATATCGCTCATTTTCAGTTTGGTCCCAATGTTCGTTCTTCTGATTAGCACGCTAAGCCAGTCTTCTGCTGAGTGTAATTGTGCTGTGAGTACTTAGGACGACTTGGTGTTAAAACATCCATTATCGGTTAGTGCATGCGTAACTTGTCTTTAGCCCCTTTCTTCTACCTTATTCTTATGCGACTCTTGGCTATCTTTGATTTTTATATGGAAGGGACACATATATAGCCTCGATGCAATATCACAGTTTTTGAGTGCTGGTGTGAATTAAGATTCTGTAAATATATTTGTCCTTTGTGTGGTTTAAGCACCATGAACTTCACCAGGCTCCGCCCCCAACGTGTCTAAACTCCAGCACTAACATAAAATGGCTGGCTTCATAATAATAATAATAATAATAATACATATGACTTATATAGCGCTTTTAAAGGGTACTCAAAGACGCTTTACAATGATCAATAAACATATAACATAAACGTACACAGATACGGAATACAGAATACAGAAACAAAAACAAATATAGAGGTTGTAGAGTGAAAGAGAATGGTGGAAGTCAGATATTGTAGGCTTTCTTGAAAAGGTGGGTTTTGAGTTGGTTTTTAAAAGAAGTGAGTGTGTCAGAGTTTCTGATGTTAAATGCTTCAATGAGTTTGTTCCTCAAATTGAGTTTCTTTCCGTCTTTCTTTTTGTTTATTTCTATCCCTCTCACTTGTATCTTCCTCTTCCATGAGATTTTTTCTCTCTCTGTTCCCTCTTGGTTGAGATTCTCTCACCTTCCCTTATCTGTGCGCTGAGGATCAGAAACTAAGCTAAAAGCAATAGAAATAGCAATAAACATTTACATTTACATTTAGGGCATTTGGCAGACGCTTCTATCCAAAGCGACTTACAAAGAGTACATTTGTTGAAGGAGAGGCAGCAATATATCACTGTGGTACCTGAAGATAAGAATAGAGCTGTTTTCCAGCATTCATATTTACGAGACGAATAGAACGAGTTTCATAATTGCCAAGTTGCCTGCATAAGTAGCTGGGCAGGCGTGCGATTCTAAGCATGATCTGAGATCTGAGAACGAACAACAATGCTAAGTGCCATTAATAAATGTTAAGACATATAAACACGCAGGTTAGTGCTGGGGGGGGTTATGTAGAGTCCAGGTGAACTCTGAACAGGTGGGTCTTGAGTCTCTTGCGGAAGCTGGCGAGCGACTCGGCCGTCCTGACATGAACCGGGAGCTCATTCCACCACTGAGGAGCCAGAACCGTGAAGAGTTGGGACTTGGAAGAGCGATGTTTGGCTGTTTTTAGTGAAGGCGGTACCAGTCGTTTGGGCAGAAGTTGCTGAGCGGAGTGCTCGGGCTGGGGTGTAGGGTCTGACTAATGTTTGGAGGTAGGTAGCCTTAACCTTTTCTGCAAATCGTGTCGAGATTTCCATTGGAGTAACTGAATATTGATTGGTCTGTCACGCAACATAAACAAAGAAGGTATGACCGACATTTCATGAAATCGCCTTGGAAATGATCCAACAGTTAATTTCCTGCCCAGAGTGTACCTGTACAGCAGCGCCAGGAAATCACAGTGGCCAGGCGGGCCTGCCTGGCAGTGGGTCGACCGGCAGGCGTTTATCGGCCCGGTGTAACCGGAGACGCCCCCGCCCCTCACCTCCAACCAGCCGTGAGGGGGAAACAAGAGGCCGGCCGAAACCTGATCTTTGACTTGTAAAGCTCCCACGCACCCTTTGCCGAGAGAGAGAGCGAGAGCTCTCACTTTTCAATTTTGTCCTTTCGGTTCCCCTCCTGGTGCTGTAATGCCAATCTCTTAATCACAGGGTTGGAGTGAGAGAAGGGATCGGAGGGGCAGGTGACTTTAGATTCTATTCTTCTGCCACTGCAGGCTCCTTTTGTCTGCCCGGGAAACACTCTGTGTGCTTTCCTTATGCAGGAGCTCCGCAATGTGGGCCTAGTGTCTTACTGCCGGCCTGCCTGTTACCGGTCAAATGTGAATGTGATTTTTTTTTTTTTCCACTAAGTGTGTGTGCGTGCCTTTGTGCGTACCTGTGTATGTGTTGTTGCAGGACAAATGATGTGTTTCCTAGCATGCACGCGATGGTATTAGCGCCGCAGCGGTGGCAGATTACCTGTAACTATGATCTGTTGTTTTGGTGTGGTTGGGGGGTGGGGGGGTGCACAGGAGTTAAAACCAGATCACTGGGGCGGCAAAGCTAAGCTGATCCACTTGTGCTCTTTGGCATGGGATTGGGGGGGGTGAGGGGGCGGGAGGCTGACGGTTTCACCTGGCGAGACCTTGAAACAAGAGTGGGGAGAGAGGGAGAGTGATGAAGTGGCAACAATTGGCTAGTCACACCGCTTGCAGTGGAAGCACAAGCACTTAGGCCCATTAAAAACACAAAACTATCTGGGTGCGAGGGTTGGATAAACGTGAAAATCTTGCCCCAAAACATTGAGGTTTATGGTTCAATCATCAAAACAGAAACTTGTATTAGAGAACGCATCACATAAGTTCTTTTTTCAATGTTCTTTTTTCAGCTGCTGCCTTCTCTTCTGCCACAGGGGGGGAGCAATCCCTTTTTCCCCCCCATTCTTGTTTCTTACATCATAATTCCATTAACAAATCCACTCAACGGCTACTGGGCATGTTTGAGTAATAGGCTAGAGATGAATTATGACCTTCATCAACTTGCTTTTCATAACGTTGTGTTAGTAGGCTAGTTCTATAAGCCGAAAGGAATGATTAAATCAGCATTATATCTGGCCAGCTAGCTTGCCAGCTTGAGAACAGCTATGGCATCGCATTTCATGTTCTTGCTCTATATTCTGCATGTATGCTGATGGTTTGAGACATAATATCCACCACAAAGGTATTCATTAATTTGAGAGAAATGCCAGCACTTATAACGAGAGACATATTTTCAGAGGGTATGATCATTTTATACAACCGTAATACGTTACAATTATCACAGATTATCCTTGTTTTTCAAGGCAAATTGTGGTGTTGATATATTTGTATTTTTCAAACTATATTTGAATGTAGGTTTTTTATAACAACGGACTATACTGACTATTAGTCGCTTTGATGAAGTCCACTGTGGCTATCTACTTCCAGCCAAGAGGAGGGTGTTGACAACGGGCAAACACATTTCCAGGCATGTTTTGCCCCCGAAGAAAGAGTTTCTAATATAGCTATAATTAATTTCAAGAGCTCCCGCATCACATCCTTGGTCAAAATAAGCCAAACTCAATGATGGAAATAATGTTGTTTTCCCATTTGCTTTGTTGGCACTTAAAATGCAATGCCAAGATCTTGAAATGATGAAATGGGAAAATAAGTATTGTTGGTGGGTCATTTTGTTAAATGTCTTTTGATATAAAACAATTTCCCATCATTTAAGACCAGGACAGTCCTCAGAGAGAGGGGACAAAAGCAACCAAGGCCTTTATTGTATGTGAGGAGATGGGCCATGGGTGCTCTGTGGGACATGGTTGGGTGGGTAGGGGGGATATGTGTTTCGAGGAGTCTCAAGGGCAAGAAGAAAACCTGACATATTATGGAAAATGCGCTGAGGGAGACCGTGACGAGGAAAAGACCACTTCTGCCTCCTTCCGTCGTACTCCACCTCAAATTAGTCCTCCACCCAGACCAGATGAATCTCCCGGCCCCGCTCGTTTTCAGCACACGTGCACACACACACACACACGTGCACACTCACACACACGTGCACACGCACGAGTGATTATTTTCCATCCTTTTGTGGTGGTTATTTATGTTTTCCCCTCTCCTCTCTTCAGCCATTTGCTCAGCCCATCGGTTAACTCTTATCTTATTTTTTTTGCCGTTTTTTTTAAAACACATACACACACACAGTGGCGGCCATCGATTGGCACACACACACGATAACGTGTTCGCCTGCACGCTCAACAATTGCCGTTTCTCTCGTCGGGTCCCAGCCTTCATCCCGGTGCATGAATTCTGACCTTCGGCGATTGTGGTCTGCTGATAACCCTCCGCCCCCCTCTCTCCACCCATCCGCCCATCCAGCACTCTCTTTATCCATCTCTCTCGCTGCGCTCTGTCTCTCCTCTGGTGCACATTGTGGCGCTGGCTGCTCGCCGCCTGGACCAGTGAAGAGGTTTGGCATTGTGGTCTAATGTGCTTTTTGCTTCAGTGTTCTCCGTCAATGTCGAAACACTGCCGCCTTTTTTAATATGAATTTTACTTTGGAGTGCTTGTGAGCGGCAACTTGAGGGGGGAACACACACACACGCGCATGCGCGCACGCACATACACACTCACACGCGCCCACGCACATACACACTCACACGCGCCCTTACATACACACATACACACTCACACATGCACACTTCCGCACTTTGACATGGATGTACACACAAAGACACCCACACACACAAAAGTCTTAAGTGTATTAGACCTTGGTGAGCAAATTGTAGAACTTTTTTTCAATCCGAGGCCTATTTCAATTTTTTCCTTTTCAATTTTGTTGTGTGTGTATAGCGCTTTGTTGCCCCGCCCTCCCCCCTGAGTTTCTCTTTTACCCAGGAAGTCAGTCGGTAGCACAAGGCTAAGCCCAAACCAAAACTACAAAAGTAAACATTTAATTCACTCCGCTGCCTCGAAACCGGCACAAAATGACCGGCAATACATGCCGAGAGCAGTGTCTTGTATTGAGTTGTGTTCTAATGATGGGTGACATTGGTGGCTGGAAAGAGCGCCTCACAAATGGATTTCTAAAGTGGATGGAGTTTTCTTCTCTTTTTTTTTCTGTGTCTGAACAAGATTTCATTAGCGCAATGGAGGAAAAGAGAAACCACCGAAAATTTTACATAAATAACTCTTCAGACTGAAGTTAGCGGCATCTTAATGGACCAAAAGGAAACTCAAAGCCGCTTTGAATTTCCAGATAGTGCTGGTGTTGTTTGCCCAGAATTATTTTTTTTTGTGTGTCCCAGTCCCTTAAAATTGTATGAAGTTTTAAGTCAAATCAGTCAGCATGTTCTGTTGGCCTTCATGGCCACTTTTCAGAGATGAATTCAACTGTGTGTGTGTGTGTGTGTGTGTGTGTGTGTGTGTGTGTGTGTGTGTGTGTGTGTGTGTGTGTGTGTGTGTGTGTGTGTGTGTGTGTGTGTGTGTGTGTGTGTGTGTGTGTGTGTGTGTGTGTGCTTGTTTACGTTTCCTCAGACCAACCTGCCCATCTTCAAGCTGAAGGAGTCTCGTGTCCGCAGACGATACAGTGACTTCGAGTGGCTCCGAGCAGAGCTCGAGAGGGAGAGCAAGGTGAGCTAGCGACCGCCCAAGGCCTCTGCCTCACCCCCCCGGAACTAGTGCGTACTTATGTACTTATACTGTATGTACTTCAGTGGATAACAACTATTTTATTCAATCCACCCTGTTTTGAGAGCCTTTTTTGTTGAACCGTCGTACACAATACTTTGTTACCTTAAATCCATAACGGAACAATTTTGTAAAGCAAATTCTCACCTGTGGAATTTATTTCTATGGAACATTGAAAAGCAGCGCAAAAGTATTTTCTACTGTTGGAATGAGACAGAACCGCTCAAAGCACCTGAACAAGATGGCGGCGGGAGAGACGCATCTCCCAAGCCCACATGGGGCAGCCACATGTTTATATCTATGGGTTTTCTGAACACATATGATCCTTTAAATGATTCTAAGCCATATTCAAATGACCTTGAAATATCAGTGAAAAGTCATGTTAAAGTCATGTTAATGTCCACCTCTCAACAAATGCTCCATAGGGACCAACTGCTGAATCTATTATTCATAATTAGTTCACTGTGGTTATTTAATCCTCCATTAACGATGCATTTGATTTTTCATACGAATACATGGATATTTGTAATTTGTAATATTTGCAGTGTTCGACCTCTAAAGTCTATAGTTAGTACATTCGTATAATAGCTTATTAGTATTAATAGTTGGTGTAATAGTATTTGGTGATACACCACTAACTAGCAATGTGGGTCCCGTTGCGATGCTGCTGCTCCTCTGGTCTCAGGTGGTGGTCCCGCCCCTGCCAGGGAAAGCCCTGGCCCGCCAGCTGCCGTTCCGCGGGGACGACGGGATATTTGATGACTCCTTCATCGAGGAGAGGAGACAGGGTCTGGAGCAGTTCCTCAACAAGTAAGGCCCTTGCTTCCTCTGATACACCTTGTAGACCCTTTTCTCACAGAGGTGCCATCGTAGGACAATCACAGGTGTCACAACACTGATCATGTGTCTGCTACCTGTACCCAGGCGCCGGATACTAGACTGAACTAGTGTAGATCAGTCTACTGCCCGTGCACTCCACTGAGTTGTGTCACCTATGCATACGTTTGCTACTAAATGTCCGCTTGAAGTCCTTCGTAACCACTAGTTATTTTCAAACTATTAGTTTAATAAATTTGGTTGCTGCACCAGGCTAGTACGTAAGTAATGGTACTAACATGGCAGGGTCCCCATGGGACCCTTAAAAAGTTGTAAATGTCTTACATTTAGTTTTTTATCTCCAAGGTCTAAAAATGTCTTCAAATGTCTGGGCTTTTAGGAGGGGAGGTGTCAAATTTTATCTGGGGCTGAAATGAATGCTCAGCAGTTCGCGATAAGTTGGTCTTGTCATGTAATAGAATAACTGTGATCATTGCCATCACGTCTCTTGGCACACAAATATTTCATATGATTATTTGGATGTAAAAATGATTTGGATGTAAACTTCCAGAGCTGGACAAAGTGTTCAGCCCCCCTACCTGCCAGTTTAACTGGTGTGATGTGAAACCGATATGAGAGCCAACAGGCCAAATAATGCGCATCACAAAATAATATATCTATTGATAAATTATTGTTTCTTTAAAGAGGACTATATGTTAATGTTATATATATGTTATATGTTAAAACACCCAAAGACACAGCTTTGAATGTATGGGGGTGCTTCAGATGATCATACAACTAAAAACGGTAGTTTGTACATTGTATAAAGTTTCAATGAAATTGAAATTGTCATGTTGGGTAATGTGCACTGAATATTTCCTATTATTCAAATTAAATAAAACTCAATAATGCTTTATTTTGCCCCGGTATTGGTATTATTTTTTACATTTAGAGGTCTTAAAAGTCATTACATTTGTAAAAAATGTGCAGATCCGTGACTGGTAACAGCTTAGTTCATCATCAGTGTAAGTTGACTTGTTGTCACGTCAACGTGACGACAACAAAGTGGTAACGAATCAACAACAATCGACTAACGATGTTAACAAGGAAGTGCTAGAGAAGTTAAACTGTCTCTGCATCCTGTGTAGAAACCGGCTGAACCACTCAACCGCTCAACGAAAACCGCAGTTTACTTTGATCTGATCTAACTTTCATAAATCTGCTTCATGTTCCGTCATGTTTGTATTTCTGTCCACCAAATCCAATCGTCTTAGGCGCTAAGCCCAGGATGCGGTCCTGGGCGGTGCCCTTACAAACTAGTGTTGGGGGGGACTTGAACTTGTTTTGGGAGAATGTTTGCACATGGGGAGGCGAGGCCTTGCATTAAAATAGCAAAGTCCACCTGCAAAAGAGAACGCCACATCAAATGGTAGAAAACCTGTCGACTGTGTGACACAACCTTTCCATACAACAACATGTAGTTGTTTCACGTGACGCCGGGTACTGAAAATGGTAACACGCAGATAGCAGAAGGGGAGGAGAATTCTGACAATAGTGGACCAATGGCAGGTTTAGCAACACTGTGGCAAAAACGTAAACATGCTATGCGTGTACCGCCACCCCCAGAACAAGACGTCCTTTGTCTGTCAGTTTAGACACGCAACTTTTTGTTTTTTGTTTCGTTTGTACTTTTTTCTTTTCGCGCTGTTAACTAACTGAACCCTGTGGAACGGGGCCAAGTCTTGCACCCACTCCCCTCCTTAATTCTCCTGGTAATTACCTCGTAGGAGACGTGAACAACCCAAGGGGACACAAGTGTGCACGCCACCCCCCCAGCCCCCGCCTCCTCCACCACCAGCACCACTGCCACCCCTCAACATCATTTTTTTTCTCACATTTGTTTTATTGTTGATGTGTAATTTATGGTAATTGCGGCTCAAATTGCGGCGCGTTGTTCCTTGAGGGATGGTGTGTGCACCCCGGCATATTTTTTGATCCGGCGCGTCCCCGTTCCCTGCCGCCCAACAATAAAAGTTACAGTGGGATTGTAATTATTTGCTGTGATTGCAGACTTGGCCATCATCTCTGTTTCATGTGTAAATGCGGCCGTGTTACCTGTTTCCCATAATAAGTGTTGAAAGACAGTGGAAGGAAAATTAAAATACATAGTTCTCCAAGTTTACTGGGTTTTTTTTCTTTTTTGTTTTGTTTAATTATTTAAAAGAGCCTGAGAATGTGTTAGGTAATTACCATTATCTTTTCTCTCCATCACTCTGAGTTTCCTGTGAAGGCACAACACTCCTGCTGATGATAGCGTCGAGTCGCTCGCCAGCCTCGCTTTAATGAGTGATTGAGAGCATTGTGATGGGTGGGGGGGGGCGGTTTGAAATGGTAAATATGATTATTACTGCAAAACAAGTTTGTGGTGGTGGGGAAACTGTCAGCTTGAGAGAGAGAGAGAGAGAGAGAGAGAGAGAGAGAAGAGAGAGAGAGAGAGAGAGAGAGAGAGAGAGAGAGAGAGAGAGAGAGAGAGAGAGAGAGAGAGACAGAGAGAAGAGAGAGAGAGAAAGAGCGAGAGGGAGAGAGAGAGAAGAGAGAGAGAGAGAGAGAGAGAGAGAGAGAGAGAGATGTTTGCCCTGTAAATGGTTGACCTCTGTCTGAAATATTTCCAATTAGAAGTTGCGATCTGTGGTCGGTTATCAAAGTGTGTGGTTCTAAAAATGTCATTTATTTAATAAAAAAGGACGCAGGTGCACCGGCTAATTCATGTGATTTGCCTCTTCATCTGCTAAAAGGTCATTCTAAACATTTTCAATGCAATTCACTAACACAGTTGAGGATATAGCGAATGGAACGAAATAACTGGTGTATTTTAATATTATTTTAATAATTTCTTTTTTAACCATTTTCTTCTTATAAAATATGCATATACCCTAGTTATGATGGCTTTACACTCGATGGGTTTTTATGAAGGAACTGAAAAACACTAAATTTCTTCTGTAATTCATGCTGTCCATAGTATGATTTAATATCTCCAGGCTAGTTGATTACATGTAGATGTAATCAACTAGCCCGTGGTGTACATGTCATGTACATGTCCTAGTGTGATTACTTTGACTCTTCTGAGTGGCTTGTTAAATGATTCAATTGATTAGGATTTGACGAGTGTGCATATATATTTAACATTTTGTACAGATTTGTGAGCATTTTGTGAGATTGAGAGCATTGATGCTGACATGTTGGCACAGACAGGACGGAACGTTCAACGTTTTTACAATGCATTCGTATTGAAGCTTCAGTGGAAATGCTTGTTGCTCTCTACAGGGCCCGGCCGCCAGCGCAAATGACTGTAATAACATACAATAATATAGTAGCAATTTCTATAATACTATAATAACGTGGTATTTCCCCCAAACTCTTACTCGCCTGCAAAACTGTCTAAGTTGCATGGGGGGGTGTGTGTGTGTGTGTGTGCGCCATTAAATTGTGTATTCTGTCTATTGAAATGCTACCTTTTAGTTCCTAATTTGTTGTGTGTGTGTGTTTCAGAGTGGCCGGTCATCCGCTGTCCCAGAACGAGCGTTGCCTGCACATGTTCCTACAGGACGAATCTGTGGACAAGAACTACACCCCGTCCAAGATCAGACAAGCCTAGGAGAGCCACGTCACACCGGGGCGGTGGACGCGGGACCACTCCTGCCTCCCCCCTGCCCACAAAACCAAACGCTCTCGAACCAGATCGGCGCCTCCTGTCCTGGACCACAAACATTTCAACCATCCTCACCACCTTCCCTCCCTCCGTCCCTCCCTCCCCCCNCCCCACTTTGTAACTTGATATTTTTTTCCGTCAAAAGAGATAAGAGTCAAACGATGCCCACCAGATGAAAGTCAGATGACCGTGGTCGTTGATGTTGTCGTCGTTGATGTTGTTGTTTTTGTTGTTTTTGTTGTTGTTGTTTTGTTTCTCCCACTGACTTCTGTTGACATCAGTCTGGTGCGTCTTTGATGGTTTATCATTTTGGTTTACACGGCAACAACTAAAGATCCTGATGTCTCTTATTACAGACGCACACACACACACACACACACGCATGCACACACAGTGTTGATGGTCCTCGTGCACCACCGCTACCCATCACCTAACAGCTCAGTTAGTGAAGCATGAGTGTCTCAACCAGCACCTCCCTGTTCTCACCCAGTGGGTTTCTAGGGAGCTAACAGTAATATACTGGGGAGGGTGGGGTGGAGGGGGGGGGTATAGTCAGTATTTCTACTGGCTGTATGCATTTTGAGATTTGTATACTGCTGTGCCATTTTTCTTTATTTTGAAAGTTTTTAAATAAAACCGGTCAAATCCACTGATGCACAAGCACAATTGTTGCCATTTCTTCATGATCCACGCCACCAGAAAGGAGCGGTAAAAAAAGATTAATGAGCTATTGCCTGTGGAAATTAGTTTGGACCAACGCTTCTCCTAGAGGCAATGCAAGATACGGGAAACCTTTTGTGGTTTTAAAATGGAACATGAATAACATTGAATTTGTGATTTTGAAAATATGACCAAATGTTAACCCAAACCATTCTGAGCTTATAATTTCATTTAACTGCTCTGTGAACTGCAGCTTTTGTATTTCATCTTAGAATAAAATTCTAGAAGGTATCACACAACTTGGTTTTTAACAATGGACCAGCATATAGTGTGCAATAGTTTTCTGGTTATGAAAAAAAAAAAAGATGAAATGCTTTAAAAATGACGGTCGGTCATTATAAAATATATTAAATCCCTTAACATATATGCATTTTATTCTAGTATTTCATTACAACTTGCAAATAGTTTTTACAACAGAATAAAAACATTACAAACCACAACATTTTCCAAGTGCTGATTTTTTTTAATATATATATATATATATATATATATATATTTAAGCTATATATATAAATATATCGAGATATATATCTATATATATAGATTATCTATATATAGATATATATATATATATATACTGTATATATAGATATATATGCAGTGTTAGTGTCTAACTTCACAAAGTCGACCTAAACATTTTAATAGGCAAGCGATTGGACATAACCGACACAATTCGTAACAACACTAAACACTGATAAATTCCAATGCAATGTTATATTTTGTAGTTAAGGTAAAGATGCAAAGTAGGGTTTTTTCTATTCGGGATAGAATGTCACTGGTTGTGTTCACTGGTTTTCGTGACGGTTTGGTTTCAGCACTGGGTCAAAGGGGACAGCGACTCATCCCCTCGGCCGCGGTGGTCTCCATGCATGCCTCCTGCTTTTTGGTTTTCCTCCATTCAGATTATTCGACACAGCAATATACTGTATGATTGAAAGGGCATTGGTCAACAAGCTCATTGGTCTTATACAGACACTCGAAAACGATTATAAAGTTCCATTGTCAAACATTTTCTTTTCTTTTGTGTTTTGCAGCAGATGCTTGTCCCCATAGAGTCTTTCCAATTAGGCCACCGGAACCGAAAGGCCAAGCACACATTTGGGCCTTTTTTCCCTCCTCAGTAGTTAAGACCTATTTTACTGACAGGCAAATTCTATGGTGAAAGTTACAGGCTATATCCTTAACTCTAGAAGAGCAACGGTTATAACACGCTACTTGGTCAAGTCTTTTCCTCAATAAAACCTTAATATAAATTGCTTCTTCTTTCCATCATCAAGAAATCAAATAATTTGTGTTCAACAAATATCCTGCTGCGGCTTGACGGTCTGCTGATTGCCGCCATGAAAACCAATAAATCATATATCGCTGGACTTGTACATGTCGGAGAGAAGTCTGGTGATGGGCACGTTGCCGATGGTCTTCTTGAAGAACACCTGCTCGATGGTGGAGGAGGTGACGGAGCGCAGCGCGGGGAGCAGCAGGAGCAGCTTCCCGAAGCGACACGGCTGAGTCGGGTACCTGCAACGCCCCCCACGGGGTGGGAGAGGGTCAGTATGTTTAATAGCCTACCACCATATTTAATGTTCATGACAAACCAGTATGTTAGGCTGCATGTGGGCATTGGTGAAATATCATTGGGTTAGGCCTGTGGTTCTCAAATACACCTTTAAAGTGTCATGCTCTTATTGGAAATATTTACCGAACTTGTCACTATTATAAGATAAGATAAGATTTATTAATCCTGAAGGAAATTATTGTGCCAGGTTGCATAGCAATACAGTACAATAAAACAACAGAGAAATCAACAAAATAATACAAATAAACTAACAGATTTACAAATGTACAGTCTTACTATTCAGATGTACTTTTTTGTTGTTGTTCATAACCAATATTGCTCATAAACAATATTAAAACAACAAGTGCAGTCCTTCGCGGTACCCCTAGGGGTCCACCCCGTATCTCCATACCTGGTGTGGATGTAACTGTTGAGCGTCAGCTGCGCCTCGTCTTGCAGCGCAGCGATGGCGCTGGCGTTGTGGAAACTTCTCAACTCAGTGCTGCCGTTGGTGGGCACTGTAGTGGTCAATAGAGGATGTCTTAAGTACTCTGGACCCTCTCGTCATTTATTCACACACACACACACACACACGCACACACACTCACCAGCTTTAAACGTCACGATGCACTTTAAACAGGCGAATTCGGTCGCGTCGAGGCGCATTTGTCGGAACCGCGTGACGACCTCTTGGAGCGCTTGTATCTCCGCGATGATCTTGTTCAGCCGCTGAGATTCCATGTTGTCCGGAGTCATGCCTGGCGCGGCAACGAGGCGAGGGGGTTAAGTGGTTGTGATACAGGAGGAGTGGTGCTATTGAAGTCAGTCGATCTGTGTCGGCGGACGCCTATAGAAGGCCGCGATCAATGCATTGAGAGTTGTCTTTACCTACCAGAGACGGCTAACAGCGTGTTGGAGTCCACCGGGATGGCCCACTGCGCGATGCCCAGCACAAACAACTCCCTCCAGGCGTCCTCCAGGAGGATCAGCTGCCACACGGATCACAAAATTATTATTATAATAATAATAATAATTATTATTATTATTATTATTATTATTATTATTATTATTATTATTATTTCACTATACGAACAGTAAACAAAAAAGAGAACAAAAAATGTTCTCGTGTGTATTCGACACGTGTTGGTGGTGTGTGTGCCCACCTGGTCAGGTAGGGGGAGCGTGGAGAAGGCGGGCACGCTTTTGGCCCACTTGATGCTCATGAACAGCAGGCGCGCCGCCGACTCGCAGACGGACTCCGTGGCGACCTCGTACAGGTAGAGGGGCGCGCCGCTGACTTCGTGAGGGTACTGGGTGAGAACGTGTCCATTTTAATACACTGTTGTGCATGGTTGTGCATGGTTGTGCATGGTTGTGCATGGTTGTGCATGGTTGTGCATGGTTGTGCATGGTTCTGCATGGTTGAACATATTCCCATGGCCATCGTGATGTGGGCCAAGTACACGTCTAGATGTGCTATGATGGTGCACAACGCCAGTTAAAACATTTGTATTTCACTGTATTATATTCAAATAAATGCATGCAGATATATATATACAGTATGTGGCTGCTTTCGTGATCTAAACATAAACTATGTGGCCCACAGCGGGGGGAGGTGTGGTGGGGGGGAGAGGTCCTCACCTTTGGGGTCGGTTGAGCCAGACCGACGATGGGCTGCCTCTCCGGCGTCGAGGCCACGGTGCTCATTTCCAGGTTATGTGGCTCCAGTTGCGTGACCGTGGTGAAGAATGGCGGGCCCGGCAGGGAGGAGCCCGGGAAATGGGTCGACGATCCGTTCACCTCCTTATGGCCGCGGAAATACAGGGCGACCTGTTTGCGTATGGTGGACGTCCGGGGGCCCCGCTCGTGCTGAACGGCTGTAAAAATACAAAAAAATTGATGAGAAAAATAGAAAAAGTTTAGTAGGCCTATAGGACACCACATTTGTGTGTGTGTGTGTGTGTGTGTGTGTGTGTGTGTGTGTGTGTGTGTGTGTGTGTGTGTGTGTGTGTGTCAGAAATGCTGAGTCCTTTGCTCACCGTCTTTATTCATGTTCACTTCCAGACACTTTTTCAAGCGGCACGCCCGACATTGGTTTCTGTGGGTCTTGTCCACAGGACATCCCCCCTATAGGGTAGAGAGAGAGAGAGAGAGAGAGAGAGAGAGAGAGAGAGAGAGAGAGAGAGAGAGAGAGAGAGAGAGAGAGAGAGAGAGACAGAGAAACACAGAGAGAGAGAGATATGGGGAGAGAGAGGGGGAGAAGGGGGAGTGTCAGAACTTGGAGGAGCGTTTTCGCACCGCACGGAGGCCAGAGCTTCTTGCCATTATCTTCCCGGGACGCCGATCTCCAGAGATCATGGCGGTATTACCAGGAGCACGGAGCGGCTCCCTGGGGCTGCAGGGCTCCTCTCGGCGGAGGGGATCAGCAGCCTAACCCGCCCACCGCGGGAGTAAAGCCGCGCCTTATGTCACTACATTAGATTGGATTACACCTCGTATATTAAAGCAGCACCGCGGTTAGCCCTAGCTCCTAGTTCATGCCCCGCCGCGGGTTACACACGTGGGCGTCCTGCGGAGATATAGAGCCACAAGTAGCCTAACGCAACCCAAACTTTGAATTGCAAAATATTGAAGAAAATCTATAGAATCTATCGGCCCCACGGCGGATCTCTAGTGGTGGATTGGTGTAAATGTGTGAGGAGGGCTTTACCTGAGAGCCAGATTTACAGACGTATGTTCTGTTTCTGCGGATGCTGCGCTTGAAGAAGCCCGAGCAGCCGTCGCAAGCGTACACGCCGTAGTGCTTCCCGGAGCTGCGGTCGCCGCACACCTTGCACGGGATGTCCAGGATCCGACCTGCGTAACACGTTTTATTAGAACTAATATACCGACACGTCTGCGCACGCAGAGCCTCTCTATATTGACCTGGGCTGTCTTCAGACCATTGGTTCATGAGGAGGTTTTTAGAAACATTTAAAATGAAAGTCAAAAATATTAAGAGACGCAGCTCGTTATCGTCGTTATTAAATTCGTCCACTTTTAGTGCAGGCCTATCATTGCGCGCACCTTCACGCACACACACGCGCACACACACACACGCACACGCACACACGCGCACACGCGCACGCACGCACGCGCGCGCACACACACACACACACACACAACACACACACACACACACACACACACACACACACACACACACACAGGGCAGGTCTACCGCCCATGGGAATTCATAGCGCGTCATATCTGGCTTCTTTAAAACAATGCCTGCGGGTCGAACACAATGGAGACCTGAGGGAAAGTGTTAACTTCGTGATTTTGCCCATTGAACCTTGTCTGCCTGCCGCCATCTCGACAAGCTGCCAACTGGCCTTCATAATGCAGCTCGACAGCTGCTTTATCCCGCAGGTCTGGAGGCCCGAGGATTAGGGTGCCACACGGAACCCACAATAATGCGCCACCAACTCGATTCACCAACTCACATGAAGAGTATGCAAATTGAGCCCAGAGCAGATAAAAAAAGAGATTTTTTGTGAAGATTTTCTATTCAAATCTATTTTTAAAAAAGACGATATTTGTATGCATACGAGGGACTCTTTTTTCGGGAGTAAAAGCGGCCTATGTAATTACACTGACGTTTTGCCACCTGCTCATGCGTCACCAGTGACCCGTCAAACTGGCTAGCATGGGAATTCGGATTCACCCGAATCCTAATGCTGCCGCCCGACAGACACGCAGCACGAACACGATCAACCGCAGGCTGGAGTTGAGGCATCAATTGGCTTATTATTGAAATCAAACGGCTGACAAACTAGTTAATTGTAAGATACTGTGGTGAGGTAAAACACATATATTTACAGGCCTATGGCTAGTTTTAGTTCTCGACTTTATAATAGGCCTATCGGCTATATATATTTCTTTTTACCAATGAAGGTAGTATTGAATGGCTATAGGCCTATGCCTAATTTGAGTTCGTATTCTTAGAAAATAAAAATATAAATAATAAGACAAAAGAAGAATATTTTTTTTATTATTATAGGCCTAAAGTTTCTTTTTCAATGTTAAGTTTACAAAAATGAAATGAAAATGATTGGAAAGTTAACTAAACAGCTAAAATGACAACATGTGCTGTATGAAGGGAAAGTGTTTAACCCATCCTGTGGGGGGTCCATTGTGTGTATTAAGATATATGGCAAATTCTATTAACGTAATTATCATCAAGCCCCAAATATGTAAAAAGATATTGAAATTACATTTTGCTGAATGAATGTAATAGTTTATACCACCCATGATGTCAGATCGGGTAAATAAATTATAATATCTATATTTGTACACACGTAGGCCAAAAACCGGCCTATATTGAGGCAATTTCTAATGAAATGTGGGTCTGCAGGAGATATTGGGCCTTGTTACATTTATGTAGGCTATAGCTTATGTGGTGTTTCTGGCATCTAGGCTTTTGTAAATAAAACCTTTTTGCTATTAATGACGAAGATAGCTCATCCTAAATTTAAAAAATACCTGATATTGCAATACATGTAAATGATTTCGCATGAATTTAGTTGACTGACACGTTTTACATTATTCGTCCAGAAATGTTAAATCGTCAGCAACTCTAGTGTACTCTAGTCAACTCTAGTCACCAGCAACGCAAGTTTAAATGACTATATAAATTAACTAGACCTCATATCAAATCAGCATAATATAAACAGTACATGCTATTATCCTGTATTGAATTAAAATGCATGGAAAATAACATCTTTTGAACTCAGGCGCACACACAGCAATGGAAGTTATCTGCCTGTTGGCTTCTTGGGCCTGGACGAGGCCTACTGACATACCGCCTACCCTCCCGGTGTGTTTTATCATCGCACAGACTTAACATCAGGATATAGACTCATCAATAGGTATATTTTGTATTTATCCTTTGGATTTGACTTTTGAGGGCAAAGTCCACCCTGAATTGCAACAGGTGCCTCTTGTTGATACAGCGATCGAAAGTGTAGGCTAATTGTATAACTTTATAACACTGTCTAGAAAGCAGACACTCAATATATGCCTAATCTATTAATATTCCAGTTTATCGTATGCAATGAGTACAGTAACCTAGCCTATTTATTTAGGGCTATTTTCAGTGAAAAATAGACTCCACAGAAACACATCCGATTGCATGCAATAGCAATAGATATTATTGGTAAATAAATAGCCTTTAACAATACCACATTTCCCTGCAGGGGAATATACATAGAGATATACATATATCAGAGCATGATATAGATTATTTTATTTTGTGCAGTCAAAAATAACAACGCAATTTTAACACATAGGCCTCTGAGCGATTGGTAATAATCGGGCGTTATATAGGAACAAGAAAGCGCCCACTTACTTGATTTGACATTCAAAATATCCAAACAGCCACTTGTTGAGTTTGCAGGTTTGCTCATCGCGGACTCTTCTCTTGTTGACGAAGTTTATGGTTGAATGAAGTATTTCTCCTTCTCGAGAAAGTGGTCGATCGTGGCCAGACCGCTTCAAGCCGCTTCAGGCTCCTCAGACGCCCGCAGCTCAAGCCTGCGTCCGAACAGCAGCGCAGAGTGAACGGAGCAGTTCAACGGCGCATTTCTTTGCGTATTTCCGTCGGTGGAGTTGATCCCGGGTCACCGGGGGTCCTGGACGGCTAGGAGAGCGACACTGAACTTCAGCTGTGGGACCACGAACTGTTCACAGGAGGACCGACTTTGTCGACCACCACCACCACCGCCGCCGCACTCTTGTCCGGGGGTGGGTTGGTTGGTGGGTGTGTGTGTGTGTGTGTGTGTGTGGGTGTGTGGGTGTGTGTGGGGCGCAGCAACTGGTGCACAAAAGTTGAAACTGCGCCTGGTGCGCTTTCGACTATACGAGACCCAGCGGCAGATTGTGTGGTGCGAGATAAAGAAAGAAACAAGTCTATTCTAACAAGCTTGTTAAAGCCCTGAGCCGAGGTGACTTACTGCAGCGAGTCCCTTAGACACAACCTCGGTAATATGTATGAGGAGTCTCAGGGGAGGAGGAGGAGGAGGAGGAGGAGGGTGAAGAACTCCGCTTTCCTTCATCCACTTAGCTTTTCCATGCTTTCTACTCCCAACTCCTGAGCCAGGCTGACGTCACCAGGCAAGTGGGGGCTGACAACCGCACGGGGCTTTATTATAACGCATAGTAGCTCATGGAATGAACACTTGTTTTGTGTCGTTTTAGTTTTAAGATAAGACAAGATAGAACTTTATCTTATTTACTTTAACGTTGTCGGGTTTTGCAAAAGACAACCACATTCGTTTTCATCGGAAAAAAATCAAATCCCCGTGTGTTTCCTTTACGAACCAAAAGCTATGGAGTTTTTTGAACGAAACCCCAATTTACTTTACATCGCATCAGCCCTGTTTGCTTTATTTGAGGATAAATAGCATGTGTTGATGTCACAGGTGTGGGAGTAATTTGTTTATTGTATCCACTGTACTCAGCTACGGTGTGTCCTACATGTATAAGTGGTGTAATCATATAACCGCAATAAGAGGCTGTGAAGAGCAGCAGCAATCCATCGCGGCCCCATTTAGAGCCGGCGGTTCGACGGGGGTCTTTGCATGGAGCCCCCCCCCCGCCCATGTCGCTCTCGGAGGGCTCTGTCTGGGCCAGCGCTGGGAGCCCACCAGGGTAGGTACAATGCTTCTCTCTCTCTCTCTCTCTCTCTCTCTCTCTCTCTCTATGGGTGTTGTGTGTGTGTGATTTTATAATCACGATTAATAACTAAAATCCAATTGTAGGATTTGTTTTTAAATTGTCGTAAATCACTTTAATCCAACGATACACTTTAATCCACTTAAATGAACACAATTGTAGAATCACAATTGTGTTCCCATCTCTGATTATTATCGTTGACATCCGAGTGACACGGCTTGGATTATATCGGCGGGAAAAAAGTGCGTTTACGTTTTTTCGGGAGAAAAGTTTCACCATTTTGCGCCGCAAATATAAAATAAGACGTCGATCCGCGGAGCGCCATCGCTCTTGTCAGCGCTCCGCGGTTCTTTTGCGGCCGCGCGTCCCCGCGTTCCCGGTCCCCGCGTTTGAGAGGGGGGGGGGCTAGATTGATGGGGCGGCGGGACACCGACTGAATTGCATTCTGGGAAGCCGGACCCGGGGGGCTATAAATCCGGGGCCGATTGGGGCGCTACAATGGCCCAGTGTCTCGCCGTCAGGTGGGGAGGAGGGCCGTGTCCGCGTGACCGAGGTGTGTGTGTGTGCGTCTGTGTGTGTGTGTGTGTGTGTGTGTGTGTGTGTGTGTGTGCGTGCGTGTGTGCGTGTGTGTGTGTGTGTGCGCGCGCGTGCGTGCGCACGTGTTTGAAGGAATGGCCGAGGGTGGGTGGGTGGCTGCAGGGACGAGGGGTGTGGAGGGGCTGCGATTGTGCGACATAATCTCCTTAACTCGTTCTAATCCTCGTCATTCACTGATAGCCTTTACACATATATAACCAACATCATGGTTGCCCAGGTTGCCTTCTTTCACTTTTTGTATTAGTGACTCTCTTCTCCTCCATCAGTCAATGAAATATTAACAAAGAGACCAGCCGATTGTGTATCTGTTTTTTAGGTCTTGGCGTGTCTATGCAACGAGTCTTACAACAATGCTACTTAATACAACTACTTAGTCTTTAAATTCGAATGGACTAAAGCGCCTTACACCTAATATCACGAAAACAATTATAGCCTCAGAATCGTTAGAATCACGATCGATATAAATCACGATCAAATATAAACTATAATTTACCGCCAGGACCTAAACTGTAGAGCCTGTTGAGGTGTTGGCAGATAACTAACCAGGCGTAAAGCAATTGGCTTGGGGAGAAGTCACTATAAGCACCAGAGAGCACACATAATAGAGATGATTGAAGCCGGCTAAAGACCCAGCCATCCTTTACAAGCCACCGAGATCACAGTCAGAGAGAGAGAGAGCAGGTACGTTACTCAGTACACGATGGAGCAAAGTATTTGACTTCAAGAGCTTAACTCTGCGCCACCCTGTTAAATGTGCTTATAAATGTGACAGATCGCCGACTTACAGCCGACTGAAACGTGCTGACGGTCTGACGCTAAACGTACCTGCAGATCACACGGGCTTCATTGTAATATTAAGTATGATCTCTGACGGGAACCACGAAATATAATCTTAAAAGTCCTTCAGCACCACGGACAGTTCTCACACCTGTCAGGTTTGCACAATAACAAGAGACGATTTTCATTGCGTGGCGTTCACAATAGGTACCACTCATTATGATATGAAACTATTGCTTAATTCAACTGATTTACATTATGGCATTTATGTTTAAAAGCTGCCATCAGCAAGTATTTATTTCCCCACTTTGTTTTGATTTAATTGTGTTTGGATGGAGCCCCGTGGTTCTCCTGCATTCAGATCTGTATATGAACGCGAACCGTGAGACTCAATCAACTCAATCAAAACAGAACGTGGCGAATCAAAGCAGAGCAGGCAGGATGGCGTCAGCCCCAAATGGTGCTGGACAAGGACAGGGTTTGCGTCGCACTTCATCTGCTGATTCACATCAGGGCAGACATCGATCTCTGAGTGCATCATGCACCTTGTCTTGCTATATAAAAAAAACCTTTTAAATCCAGCAGTGACCCATTGTCTAAATAACCGGACAGGACAACCCTGTTCCGGGAAACTAGAGGCTGGGGTTGGCAGGCCACAGTGTCTTATTAATGAGCAGCATGTAATCCAAACACACGGGAAGTTATGCACGCAAACATATAAAACGCCGCCAAATGCATCCAATGCATCACACCAGTAACCTTACACACATGCACACCCTCATGTGCACTACACAGCACCCCAGCAGCACTCTCAACACCCCCCTTAAAGAAGTAAGACAGACAGTCCCTGGACCCAAACCAAAGACCCAGAACCCTGACCACCCAGACCAGACCCAGACCCAGACGCAGACCTATACCTACATTTACATTTAAATTTACATTTAGGGCATTTGGCAGACGCTTCTATCCAAAGCGACTTACAAAGAGTACATTTGTTGAAGGAGAGGCAGCAATATATCACTGTGGTACCTGAAGATAAGAATAGAGCTGTTTTCCAGCATTCATATTTACGAGACGAATAGAACGAGTTTCATAATTGCCAAGTTGCCTGCATAAGTAGCTGGGCAGGCGTGCGATTCTAAGCATGATACAACATCTGAGAATGAACAACAATGCTAAGTGCCATTAATAAATGTTAAGACATATAAACACACAGGTTAGTGCTGGGGGGGGTTATGTAGAGTCCAGGTGAACTCTGAACAGGTGGGTCTTGAGTCTCTTGTTAAGGAGGGGGGTTATGTAGAGTCCAGGTGAACTCTGAACAGGTGGGTCTTGAGTCTCTTGTTAAGGAGGGGGGTTATGTAGAGTCCAGGTGAACTCTGAACAGGTGGGTCTTGAGTCTCTTGTTAAGGAGGGGGGTTATGTAGAGTCCAGGTGAACTCTGAACAGGTGGGTCTTGAGTCTCTTGCGGAAGCTGGCGAGCGACTCGGCCGTCCTGACATGAGCCGGGAGCTCATTCCACCACTGAGGAGCCAGAACCGTGAAGAGTTGGGACTTGGAAGAGAGATGTTTGGCTGTTTTTAGTGAAGGCGGTACCAGTCGTTGGCAGAAGTTGCCGAGCGGAGTGCTCGGGCTGGGGCCGAGGTCTGGGTCTATACCTAGACCCAGAACCACACCTATACCTAGACCTAGATCCATACCTAGACGCAGACCCATACCTAGATCCAGACCTAGACCCATACCTAGAACCAGACCCAGCCCTAGACCTATACATAGACCCATACCTAGACCCAGAACCATACCTCGACCCATACCTAGACCCAGACTCATACCTAGACCCATACCCAGACCCATACCTAGACCCAGACTCATACCTAGACCCAGACCTAGACCCAGACCTAAACATAGACCCATACGTAGACCCAGACCTAGACCCAGACCTAGAACTATACCTATACCCATACCCATACCCATACCCATATACCCATACCCAGACCCAGGCCCAGAACCCAGACCCAAACCCAGACCCAGACCCAGACCTAGACCCAGCCCCAGGCCCAGTACCCAGGCCCAGAACACAGACCCAGAACCAAGACCCTGGCCCAGACCCCAGACCCAGAACCCAGACCCATAAGTCGGTGCAGTGGATGCTCTGACAAATCTATTTGGGGCAAATTGTCAGTGAGAAACTTCCGCTCGAACTGCCTTGGACAAAACTGGCTGTTGGGGAGAGCAAATCCCACTGCATGAGGGTGGGGACAATGGGGGGCCAATGTGTTGATGTGCGGCCGGTGGCTGGGGAGGGACAATGGCCGGATTAGTCAGTCCCCTGGCTGACTGATTTGAGATGGCTCCTCTCAGCCCCTCACCGTGGGGAGTCCCATTGTCCCCACCCTGATTCCCACTTCTCACAAACTCCAAACAAAAGTCAATCTCTTTCTCAAGGGGCAAAAAAAATATCGACCCGTGTTTCAGCTTCGGGAAAGTGACTCAAAAAACGTATTTACGAGACACGGCTGACTCCCTAACTCTCCTTCCACTATCGGTGTGGCTCCTCTCTTTGTCTCTCCTTCTCCCTCTGCCTCCTCATCCTTTTCAATTGGGATCTTTATTGCGCCGGCGGTTGGTGAAAAGTGGTGATCTTGAGTGATCCCGGGTGCGGTTCCTCTGGGCTTGAGTGGGGCGCAGGCACCTGTTGGAGGGGGCTTTGCAGCCGCGCGGGTCATTAATATTAAAATATACAGAGATGCCATCACGGGCCGGTCTGAAATCGGTCTGATGTCGCCCCTGGGTTTCCCCCTCTGGACGGACCTCTGCTTTCAGTCACTTGTGAAGAGCCTTCTTTTCTTTCTTTTTTTTTTCCTGTCCTCTCTCTCTCTTTTTCGACCCTGAAAAGACTCGTTAACAAATTATGACAGCTGAGTAGAGGGGCTTAGGCTGTTCACACCGCAAAGACAAACACAGGAGAGGCGAGGAGGCAGCCGTGTAACATAACCATGAGCAGGACTCCCTCGGCCCCTGTTCACCACTCCGTACATACTCATAATGTAACTATATAGACACTGCTTATAAACAGTACAGCCACCATTACAACAACAACAACAACAACAACAGTGTATTTTTGTTTCTCTCGATCTGGACAGTGGATTCATACTCAGTGTTCAGACACTTACTGTATGTGCTGTTTATGGTCGTTGTTCATGAGCAGTGCATAATATGGTTATGTACCGTTTATGAACATACATAACACTGATGTACTCACATTCTTGAGGCACTGGTAAGCATTCTGGGTCTCCGTGGACATCCTGTTTTAAAAGTAAAAGTGTATTTCTGGGACTACAGATTGCGGTGATTATTACAGTATCTTTTTAGTATGACAAATGATAAGCATTATATATCTATATGAAAAGGGAAGGGAAGAAAAAATGAAGACCTTTTTGTCATGCAAAATGATGACACAGTTTATCTGCGAGAAATGATGTTCATCATTGTATCGTCAAGGAATCTGTATAGACATTGGACTAGAGAGACTACTGAATAATCATTGTTAACAAATTCACCAAGTGATGTTCCACCTGAAAATAGTTTTTATTGATTGTTTAATAAGCATTGAATGCATTCAAACTATATTATTTTAAATGCAAAACATTTGGAGCTAAATATGATTATGACACGCTTTATGTGAAAGTAAACTTCATGCATTAAACCTAAAAATAATATTCATGCTGCTGCAATCAAGTAACCTATGGTGAGGTAATTGTATTTGATTGAGGATGATATGTGTTCTTGGGCCTATCTTGTTTCACATCACAATTCAGGCATTCAGGAATGTCATTAAACACTGGCTCTATCCAACCCATAGTCCCGGCCCTCTTAAACATTAACTTGTCGTTATATTCTACCCCGCAAACAGAGGTTGAGGTCACTCCAACAGTCACCTGGGGTCACTCAGTCATTTGGCCACACCCTATAGCCACGCCTCCTGGCTTTAAACACTCTGCGTTATAATCAGTGGCAGCTCTCTCTGAGTTGTTTGCTGTGTGACCTATACACACAGGGTGGAGGTGAGGGTAGACCAGAGGCTTGTGTCCGGCAGGGAGGGTCAGGTTCAACGGTCACGGTCTGGAGGTCAGCGTTCGGCCTGGTCATTATCTCCAAGGGAACCAGCGACACACAGCCGCTGTCCCCAGGATCCTCACACTTTAGTAGTTCTTGATAGACACACAAGGAGACAGAGCCAGGGGGACTGCCCTTTGGTGAGACCCCAGCCCCCCTATCAACTCTCTCTCTCTCCCGCTCTCTCACTCTCTCTCTCTCTCTCTCTCTCTCTCTCTCTCTCTCTCTCTCTCTCTCTCTCTCTCTCTCTCTCTCTCACGGCTGCAGAATCAACATACAACATACACTCCACTGTGTTCTGAATGCGTGAAAATACGCTCTGTTGAAAACTCTATTCTCACAGTAAAATATATTTAAATAAATGTAGTTATTTTAAATTAAACATAAACGTACATAACATAGACATCATAAACTCTTGAAGACAGTTAACTCGTCACCCATATGAGCGTGCCACTGGTCCAGAGCCTCTATCAGTCAAACTGCGTCCTCAACTGTCTGACTGCTAAAACAAAATGGCTGATATTCTTTTTATTCTCAGCGGAAAATGCAATATTTTAAGATTTCATTTTGGCATTGAAATGCGTTTTGATAACATTTCTAGCATTGTGTTGCGTAGTTATCTTGTGTAGTAGATTTTACCAATGAGGTATTTCTTTTTATTGCGATTTCTGAGAGACTTGGCACATTGCTGCATCACCCGTAACAAACATGTAAGCCGACATGTTTTTGTGGGGCAACCCGGAAGTTATCTTTGCCATTGCTTTGCCAAAGTCCATTCCAAAGGTTCATTATATATATATATATTTTTTTGGTTTTGTTTAACAAGATAGCTTTTAAAGTTTTTCAATTGATATCAATGAAGTAAAAGGTAGACAGAAAACGAGGAGATGTAATTAGCAGGTGACCTTGGGGTCTAGGACACTTGGGAGAAAGCTAGATACCTGGTGTCTCTTTTATATGAAACAGGGTCCCAAGGACATACAAGATTATTAATATGGTGGCTCTAGCCCTACAAAAAGTAATACAATCCCCTCACTAAGAGGTCATCAGAAGATACACACCAAAAAACACGACCTACAATAACTTGGGAGTAAGATAGTCCTAGTTCTTCTCAGCTCATTTGTGGGCACTAGTCCTACAAGAAGTGATGACTGTAGTAGGTAACCAACTTTTGTGTGAAAAAGGGCATCAAGAACATACAAGCATATCAATGATGTGGCTGTAGCCCTACAGGAAGTCATGAAAATGGTCATTTGGAGGCCACACGCTGCAGTCATGAGGACCCACCTTGCCATTAAAGTGAAATGACGTGTGCGCCATCCAAGTTTTTATTGAAAATAAAATAAGACATCACACTAACAGGTCAGACCACTACAAAATGTGATGACAATGATTCAAACAACATACAAGCGACATGGTTTCAATGATAGCAGCGTCCATCACAACTACAATATCAACTAAAGAAAGCATTGCATTAACTAACAAACTAAACATCATATACATTCACTGAACAAAGATTATGGAAATAAAATGCTAATATCTAGCTAGAAATTTTAATGGTGACACTATCTAAGAATATTGCATTTTTCGTGGAGAATAAAAGGAATGTCAGCCATGTCAGCCATTCCAGGACCCTGAGGCCAGCAGGTAAGATTGTGGTCGACCCCTCCCAGACTAAGTTTGCGGACTAAAACCTCACGCCACAAGAACAGCTTCTTCCCCACGGCAACTGGCCTCAGTAACAAGACCCGGGACCCCCACTGACCCCCACTGATACCCAGCCCCTATGGACACTATACTACACGTTATCTTAACATTTAACCCCACTCACTCCCACCCCCCATGGACAATACTGCGTTACATTAACAAACATGTTTTTTTTAAATTGCTTTTTATTGGTTATTTTTTTACATATTTTCTATATAATATTGGCATTTTTTAGAATTTCTATGTTTTTACTGTTTCTGATTCTGATTGTGTTTTTGCAGACAAAAACTTGACGTGACAGCTTTATTATTACTGGTTTCTTACCATATCTGAACCAGCGCAATTTTTATATGCGTCATTTTGGGGCAAACAACCTATTCTGTGTGTGGGTGCATTTAAATTGATAGCTGTTAGCTGCTAGCTGTTAGCTGTTTTGATTTGTCAACATGTGTATTACGAGGCAATTTGCCAATCAAACTGTGGTTTTAAGAATAATATATAACATTGATTACCCAAATAATTGATTCAACATAATTATTATATTAGTATTATTATATTGTACTTTTAGTGATGCATTTTTGTATTTGTATGACTTT
Source organism: Coryphaenoides rupestris (assembly GCA_002895965.2). Taxonomy (NCBI): domain Eukaryota; kingdom Metazoa; phylum Chordata; class Actinopteri; order Gadiformes; family Macrouridae; genus Coryphaenoides; species Coryphaenoides rupestris. Next base: position 352,483 of record PIJE02000246.1, on the reverse strand, counting down.
TTTCCAAATATGATAACAATCAATATTACAATTATACATTTTTGATCCTATGAAAAGAGAAAAAAATATGGAAAATAAATGCTAATTGAGTGCCCCTCCTGCTTTGCCATTAAGCAATTGTTAAATCAGTTATGACCAGACAAAGTGGAGAAGACTATGGCAAAGCAACAAAGTTTGTTTGATGTACGGGTCTTCATAGTAGACATTTTTTTCTCACCCCTTCGGAAGATAAGGATCAGGAGAGAACAAAGCGCGCTGGTCACAGAGGTGGGGGGCTTTTAGAAAACGCTGGAACAATGCTAGGGCCAAAGAGGCAGACCCTTTCTCTTCTTACTCATATTCAACACACTCTCTAAATGACCGTCTTCGCCACCTAACGTCCCTCTACGTTCCCATCCTCAGATTCCCTTCAACTCCTAGATGTTAACAATCCCACAATGCCCAGATGTCGTCCTTTTTGGCCCTTAAGCCCTCCTCTCTAGCCCAGAGCTATCATTCATAACTTTCTGTGAGGAGCTGAGCGTGAAAGAGAGCTGGAATAAGGGGCAAGGAGAAGCGAATAGGGCTGGGTAAGGGGAGGGGGAGGGTGGGGAGCGGAGAGCAACATGGCAGCTTATTTAGAAGACTTCCTTTATTGGAACATGTGCAAGCAGTTCACTCACAAAGGACTTAAATAGGATATTTTCTGTTCCCTATAGTTGCTTTCCCCTTTTAAGTGCCGAGGCAAAAAAAAGTAAGTTTACAACTCCCTCCTCAATGGGGGCTCTTCACTCTCAGGTTGCGAGGACCTGAGTGACCTAGGAAAGTTAATTAGGAGGCCAACAAAGAAGGAGCTGGAGCAGAATGCCTCGCCTCTCCTCCAGCCAAAGATGTCATCCATTAATTAGGAAAATCTTTAAGGTGGCCTTATTGAATTTACAGAAAGCCCCGCAGTTGGCGGGCAACAGTTTTTTGATCAAGCCCTGACTCAAACAATGCCTTTCTGGGGGTTAAAAAGGAAGCAAAAGGGAGGAGATTGGTCGTAGGAGAAGGGAGAGAGAAGAGAGAGAGAAAGATGAAAAAAGGGTGGGGTGGAGGGGGGGCGGGGTTTTGCCTTGCGGTACAGTTTGAGGGGTGGGGTGGAGGGGATTGCTGATTGTGACAGCTCGGATTCACATGGGTATGGGGGGGCATAGTTTGGGGATGATGTCATGCAAAGGCAACCTGGGAGCTTGGGAAGTGTGAGGGAGGGGGTGCTGAGTTCCAGCCACAGGGGCCACTCAAAGTTAACATCACCGCCTGCATCTGGGCCAAGTCCTATTCTCTGTGAGCCAGGAGAGGCTTTCCTGCACCCCCCCTCACCCCCGCCCACTGGCCCCTCCCACTGGTCCCTCCCACTGGCCCCTCCCACACCCTCGTTCACAAATCACAACTTTAGTTTACCGCCAACCACTTGGTTGGTTAAATGTCTTTGTGCTCTTTTACCCAAGATACCATGTATATGTATGTATACATACAAGTCACTGACAATTAAGTGAGTAAATCTTGTATGCAATGTAATACCCTTGAGGTTATCCCTTTCCTGTAAACATCTTGTGTTCAACAATGCAACTGGACAAATTGGATTAAATTCACTTTTTGTATTTCATTTTGACAATAAATGATGATAACATTACACAATGGCCAAATACACCACACAACCCTGTTGCCATAGCGCCAGGGAAAAAAAGGCTAAAGTAATTAGAGTAAGTTCTCCGATAGATGCACTTTACCTGACTTATCGTCGCGGCCATTGGAAAATATATTTCAACAAAATGACGTCATGACCTGTCCTCTTCTAATATTGTGCCCTGATAAGCATCTGATGACTATGCATTGTTACATTTCCCTATACTCTGACTAAGCATACCAAGATACATCTTTTGCGTTGTTGTTGTTGTTGTTGTTGTTGTTGTTGTTGTTGTTGTTGTTGTTGTTGTTGTTGTTGCCAAATGCCCTCAATGTAAATCCTAACAAGGGCCCACTCGTTTTGTAGTCATATAGCCCTATTAGGCATAGCTGATTGGTACAAATGACAACGTTTTACTGAAGTGATCTCAGCCGGGGCGTTAAAGGACGCAACATATAAGAGAGAATAATACACAAGTGATCTATCTATGGCCCTCCTGTGTGCTGCTGCTGCTGCTGCTGCTGACACGTGTATGCGTGCCACGCCATCCAGCCTCTCACGTCCCCTCTGCTCTCCCATAGGTCGGGCGGACGGGAGCCCCCCCCGCCCCCCACCCCGGCCTAATAGGATGGGAGGGTCCGTGTGTTTTGTTGCGTGTCACAAACAATCTGTCCCGGGCCGCTCTGCTCTTGCAGCGCGGAGGCTTTAATTGGTGTAACGCGCCCACCGGCTAGATGGCTCCAGTCCGAGGTGACTCCTGTTCTCCTCCGAACCAAGAAAAAAGTTTAGAGTTAACTTCAAGAGAGCACCCCAAAATAGAAACAACGGTAACATGAATTCAAAATACTTTCTCTCAGAAGTGTGTCTTACATAGGCCTATATATGTAAATGTGTCTAATGGATTAACCCGCCCCCCCACCAACACCACCACCACCACCACCCCTTGTTCTCCATCCCTGGGCCCACCCGCCCTCTCGTTCTGTTTGGGCACTGGAGGTTGTCAGTCGGGGTTTATGTGCAGTTCACTGGAACTGAAAGAAGTCAGCTTCGTGTCTTGTTATGAAACAAGACGTCTCTGCCCCTCTGTTCGCGGGAGTGGTGAGGAGTAGGCCCAGTGGCTCTGGTGGTGGAGAGGAGAGGAGGGAGATCGAGCCCGGCCATCTCTCTCTATGAGGCGGCCAGCAGTGGGGAAGTCAATGCTGCAAGCTGACGATGCGACGGTGAACCAAATACCGTCAACACAGATGAACACTGGCCCCCCGGAACCCGTGATTGGAAGAAAAGTGTGAAGTGCTTTGCTGAGACCAAACATATTCCGTCTGAGGTTTAAAGTGATCTGATCAAGTGAGCCACCGAGGCGCATGCAGTGTTTCGCAATGCAAGCCAACACCAGCAGTCACTTAGCCGACAGTTGCCGGTGACTGAAAGCGATTCTCCATCCGCCCACTTTCAATCAGCCGCCAGTTTTAACTCCCAATGCATGTATGCTTAAGAGAGCATCCATGTCTTCTCCTGACATGGAGAGACAGTGCCTTAATTCAATTTAACTTCCCTGAAACCATCCACACTGCAGCCAGTGTCGGACTGGTGTGGGTTTCTGAGCTGAAATCGCGCTTTTCATACGCGCAATTGCGCAATCATATGGCTTTGCCTTGATCCACATCAATGGTCAGCCCGATCCTGCAGGGCTCTGCGGCGTTTTGGCCCCCAGTATGCATGGGCTATAGTGGGCGAAGTCAGAGCTAATCCCTGGAAAAGGGGACTCACGGGAGACTATAGGAGAAAAGCAACAATAACCAAGTCAAGCGTAAAAAATGAAAGAGAAATCTCTATTATCACTTTGTGCGATTCCCAGGAGTGTAGTGAAGGCCGGGCTGCTTGGTGATGGAGTCAGAGGCGAAGGGAGAAGCACGGGTCGCCCAGGGTTGGGAGACTCTCACCATGGAAGGGCCAATATTGTGGAGAGAGCGAGAGAGAGGGGCCTCGCGTTTGGGGAAGCCCTCTCCCATCCCGACATAAGCATTAAATGCAGTCTGACTTTGTGTTGTATAGAGAGGGGAGTACAAGAAAAGAGGCACAGTCCTCCGGTGAAAGAATACGGTTTTGGCGGATTAGGGACGGCCCGAGGGATGGAGGATAACTTCTGCATAACTTTACAGCTACTTTCTCCCATCGCCTCGAAGCGCCAAGTTTAAAGCTAAACCGGTTTAAATTAACCCTTTGTGGCATGTTTTTGTCAGGTTTCACATGGTTTACAAAGACATTAGGCATGCTTAGGCCAATGTAGCATGAAACAAGAAGGTTTTCGTTTACGACTTAAAGTATCTTAAATGCTTATATTCCTACATATTTAGTAGGCCAATGGCTTAACTCGATATAAAAAGCAACAACAAAACAAGCAAGCAAACAAACAAACAAAGACAAACAATTATTTGTTTTATTTTATGTTATACAAAATGCATTATTGCATTATTTCAAGTCAAACTCTGATAAATATGTTGTAATTCTATAGTAGACCTATTGAGAATGAAATATCATATGCCAAATGGTGAGGAGGTTGTGTGCTCGGGGCCCCTGAAGGGCCCTCCAGCCGATGGGACACTCGTAGGCTCGGCGGCGTTTTGTTCCCCATCAGGCGGCTGGGGGGGTTTATCACCGCTAACTGTTATCAAATGCTAATCAAGTTATTTAATAGCATCTGAAATCAACAGTTATCTCAAAATAATGATATGCCGATTTAATTATTCCGTCCTCATTTCATTCATCTGAGATTGGCCACGTGCACATTTCCACACATTGTTTCCCACTATTATTATTATTATTATTATTATTATTATTATTATTGTTGTTAGAATAATTATTAATAGTTGTATATATATAGGCCTATATATTATAGGCTATATATTTATATATGCCTGTAATAAGTAGTAATAATCATAATAATAACCATTATTATATTGCCATTATTATTATTAATATTATTATTACAGTTTTATTTATATTTTGTTTACATTTTTGTGGCAATAATACACTTTTTTTATATGGTCCTACTCCTAAATGCAGAACTCAAAATGCTTACTTTTAGATTATTAAGGGTGTGGGTTTTGATCATGTCTTTTTGTGAGATCCACACAAAAACCTCTGAACAATGAGGTGAACTTTGGGCAGGAAAGCAGCGATAATGACGTGCAGTGATCGGAGCCTTAAGGGCCCAGAGCCCATGAGAGATGGCACATTTACCGCCAGACTTGTGGGGGGATAATAGGCCCTAATGCCACCCATTTCTCCCCCTTATTTTCATTAGGCTCTGATGACTGCGGAATTGCTGCGGCCTGCAAGTTATCAAGAGCCACTAATTTCACATTACAGACCATTGACTGCGGTGGCTTGATTCGAGGGTTTTGGACAATTATCACAATCAGAATTTGAGCCCAAATCGTTTACCTTGACTCCGTGATTATTTGATGCGAGCCAAGCGCACATTTGAAAATTGTATTGTGTCAAAGCTGCATGGCGATAAATAATAAAGCAAGTAGGCCAGCAGGAGACAGGAGGCGCCGCTATCTTCACGGTGAGCTCTCCAACACAATATGCACAAGCACTCGGGAGGTTACAACCCCACCTCCCTCTCTCCCTCTCTCTCTCTCTCTCTCTCTCTCTCTCTCTCTCTCTCTCTCTCTCTCCCTCTCTCTCTCCCTCTCTCTCTGTATTTCTGTCTCTCTCTCCCGCTCCCTCTACCTCCCCCCCCCCCCACACACACACACACACACGCACGCACGCACGCACGCACACACACACACACACACACACACACACACACACACACACACAGACAGAGAGAGTCAAAAGATCAAGACCACGTGCGGCTCTCTCGCGAGATCTCGCCCGTTCTCCCGATCTGTCGCCGTCGTCATGTGACCCGTTCGGAACAAAACCCGGAAGTGCTGGGCGGTTCGGTTTGTTTTCTCAGCGAGTAACGAGCGGCGGGACGAGCGCCTCCGCCATGCCGTCCTGTACGTCGAGTTGGTGTTTGGTGGCGCTGACGCTCGTCGTCGGTCCGTGTGTGTCGGCTGCGGCCGAAGACACTCGGACGTCACGGAGCTTCCCCGAGGACCTCGAGATCAGCGAGTACTGTCTCAGTCTGCTGCGGGTGTTCCAGGATCGATACACGGCGTACGTGGAGTGCCTGGTGCCCTCCGCCCGGCCCGTTACAGTGTGTATGAACTGCGTAGGAGGTTACGTTCGCCTCTCGCAAATATACACAAACATCTCAGATGACCAGGTAAGTCTGTCTGTCTGTCTCTCTGTCTGTCTCTCTGTCTGTCTCTCTGTCTGTCTCTCTGTCTGTCTCTCTGTCTCTCTGTCTGTCTTGTCTTTGATCCAAATCTGTATCTCAATTCCTGTTTTTCGTGCGTGTATTAGTTTCACGTGGTGTCCCGTGACCAGTCACATGACACCACGTGGTGAAGTATAAACAGTGCTTGATGAGAATAAAGCTCAAGCTGTCTCTAGTAACTGTACGTGACCAGATGAATGGCAGTGTGTGTGTAGAGGAGTGATCTGAAGGCGTGGTGCTGGTGTGTGTGTGTAGAGGAGTGATCTGAAGGCGTGGTGCTGGTGTGTGTGTGTGTGTGTGTTTCTGTGTCAGATGGGTCCTGGGAACCTGAGCTGCAGAGACACACTGCTCAGGAGCGACAGACTCATGCTGATCTTCATGCTGTACGGCAACCTGCGGGCGATCTGGACCAAGGCAGCCTGCGACAGTAAGTCCTGACAGGCCGCCCAACAACTCTGATCACCACGCATCACCGTATGCACAAACACGAATGGCCTTCTTTGGCGCCAATGGCAAGACCCACAATAAGTCAACCTGCAGGGTGAGGGTGGTTCCCACTGGGGCCTCCCGTCCTTGGACTGGTGTATGTATGTGTTCAGTGTCTCGCCCCTCACAGGGATGTGAGCTGTCAATTTTAGGGAAGTTGTTTTTAACATGTGACTGTAAGTCAAGTCAAAGTCAGAGTGTTTGACTGTCACGTTCTTCATAACACAGGGCCGTTCCGAACAGTGACATTCTTGTGACATGGCAGGTGACAGTATGCAAAAGAGTGGTCAAAAAAGATAAAATATAAAATGGCAAGATACAATCAAAAAGATCAAAAAAGAAAAAGCATTAAATAAACTGGTAAATAAATCAAACACTTTACAAAACATCCTTTTTGAAATGCCAAATCTTAATGTTTGGTATTTGATATTCAGTTGTTATTTAAAGAAGTAACATTTGGATCATTTTAAACGAAGCTACGATGAACCTATAACCAACCAAGTATAATAAAATAATAATTTTTCTCTCCCTGGTTGTAGAGTGTCTCATCACAGACCTCCAGATCCCAACCAATGACCACGCTGTACTTCATGAATGAGCTCAACCAATCACTCTCCTGCTTTGAAAAACAACAGGTTTGTGTGTGAAGTTTGGCCTGAAGATAAAAGCCTCAGTTCCTGAGTATACTCTTATTGGGTGAGGCTAGTTATAGCCTAAGTATAGTATCAGTATAGTTCAAAAGGAACATGTCACAATTTCAAGTCTGATTTCCATATGTTTTTAGATGTAGGAACTAGTATATGAGTGTATTAACTACACTGCAATGTAGAAAATGTATGCCCTGCACTCTGTCTAGTGTTTTTCTGCCAGTGACAGGAGTTGTAAGGTAAATTAGTTTGGCACGGCAGGGAACAGGAAGTGGCCACGTTCTGGTGATTTTGATCCAACTACGATGTTCTGTTCACACGCGTTTCTGTCACTTTGTCTGTCACACAACAGGGGAACCACACGGAGCTGTGCAGACTGTGCAAGAGCAAGTATGAAAGCCTGAACGTGCTGTACGGTGGCATGGAGAAGAACAACACGCTGTGCATCGACATGGAGGATGCGGTGCGTAGCTCCGTGCTAAGCGACACTCTTCTGCCTCTTTTTATTCTTTCATTCTAAAGATGGACCAGCGTGTTGCAACTGTCTTTTCACGGAAACACCATGACTTCCTCAAAACCCGGGTTTGAATTGTGTATGAGTTGTTGCTTCTTCCTCACGGTTAGGAAACCAAAGCAAACACCTTCAGTGTTGTTCAATTAAAGTTAATCACCAGCTGATATTCGGGATGCGTGTCGTATCTAACTGAAACACATTCCACCAGAAATATCCCAAACACGACCTAAATGTTCGCTCTGGGTTTTCTGTCCAGATGAACACGACCCGCCAGCTCTGGAGTAAGAACTTCGACTGCATCTCCCCGCGGGCCGAGAACGTCCCCGTCATCGCCGTGTCCTGCTTCATGCTCTTTCTGCCCATCGTCTTCTACTTGAGCAGCTACCTTCACTCGGAACAAAAGAAACTCAAGCTCATACACCGTGAGTAACCGGCTTAATTCGGCCATTGTCGCCGCAAAAAGATTTTTTTGGGACATGTTTTTTTTTTTCTTCTTCTTCTTTCTTTCTTTTTCTTTCGAGGGGTGTCAGCGTTGTTGGGTGTCTACTGGTGGAAGCCAAGCTGGGATTGGGTAGGGATGGGGGTGGGGGTGGGTGGGTATTTCAGAGTGACTGCGGTTTAGTGCTGTGATGTACTATGCGTAGGGTTTCCTGAAGTTGTCCTGAAAGGCTGGCATCAGGGCTTGATCGTAGCAGGGTGGGTGGGTTGGTGGGTGGGTGTGGAGGGAGGGAGGGAGAGAGGGAGGGGGTGGTATTTCAATGGCAATGGTAGATGACAGGGTGGCCCTGGAAGTTCGAAGGTCATGGCCACTCCTTGCAGCTCTGCGGAGTAGCACACAGAGCTTCAAGGGAAGTTGTGGGTGATTTTGGGCAGAAAGGATCAAGTCGCGGACGGGAGCTTACCTTCGGTGCCTTCGTTCCCTGTGTTATTTGGGACAATTATTTTTCAGTGAAGAGGGGCTGCATTTTTTGCATTTTGAAAATGTGAAAAGAAAATCACAATTTCCTTTCGGGCGGTATTTTCCACCACAAAAAAAATCTTCATCAATCAAACGCATGACCCAGAGCTGCTTTTCATTGCGCACTTTCCTGCACATGCTGGCTTTTTATTTTATTTTAATCTGTCACATTACAGCGGAATAACGACTGATTCTCTCCTCCACAGCCAAGAGAGCCAAGTCCAACAACAGCCTCATGAACATCCAGGATAAATTCAATTGAGCGAGGACCTCACGGCGATGCCATGGCTTACCTCCAACATCCTGCCCAGCCCCAACACCTCCCTTTGTCCTCTGCCAATGGCCGAGAGACTTCCTCTCCTCACCTGTGTGTGTGTGTGTGTGTGTGTGTGTGTGTGTGTGTGTGTGTGTGTGTGTGTGTGTGTGTGTGTGTGTGTGGTGTGTGTGTGTGTGTGTGTGTGTGTGTGTGTGTGTGTGTGTGTGTGTGTGTGTGTGTGTGTGTGTGTGTGTGTGTGTGTGTATGTGTTCCCAAGCACCCGCAACCCCCACCCCCCCCCCCCCCTACCCTACCCCCACCCATGTGCACTACTGCCTGATGAAGAGAGCTTCACAAAAGCATTCCTCGCTTATCACTTACTTTGAACTTTTTTACTCCAAACGGTACGGAGATGTGCCTGCATCCGTACCGGGACAAGGAGAAGAGTTTTGCCAGCTTAGTAGCTGAGACGTTTAAAAACTATGAAAAAGAACAAAAATGATCGTGATAACTACGTGAAGCACATTTATTTAATGCACACCCTGTATCTTTTTAAAAAACTGCTGACACTTTAAGTTAAAATCCACATTGTTTCAGCACACCTAACAGTATTCTTATTTAAAAAAATATGTATATACGTTTTACATTTCTTGAGGCAGACCTAGGCCTTGAACAAGTCCAACTCGGAAAAGCTTTGCTATTTTATTCTTCTTCTTCTTTTTGTGTTTTTTTTAGTTCTTTTGGTTTTTGCTGTGTAGTGGGGCTATGTGAGTGGCATTGTGTGCATACGCTATTGGTCTTCGGTGGGGAGATGGGTTTTATGTCTAATGTAAGTTCCTGCAGAAAGGGCTTAGCAAGGAAACACTTGATGTCCATTAGTGGTGACATGTATCTGCGGGAAGGAGAGATGAGGGGAGGCAGCCATGAGAAGAAAAAGTAAATAAATAAAGAAATGGCACATATAATGCGAGAGGCACTCTGAAGTATGGACACTGTTGTTACCTTTTTTTTCAATCAGCCTATGCAGCCGTTGTGTGCGTGTGAGTGAGTGCGCGTGCGTTGTGTGTGCTTTACGCTCTCAACATGTTTTGTTCTGCTTTCCGCTGTTTAACTTCATTTGTTGGAGGTTGTAAACAGCTCGTTATAGTCAGGTTTCACTCGGAAAGCCAGCAGATTGCCTTGAATTGCATAATTATTACTAATGCGTTTTTTGAGTGTTAAATGCTAATATGGAATAAAATATTTGTTACCAAATATTTTTTGCTCTGCTTTTATGCAACCCACGATAACATTTGTAGTGACGATATTGAGGCTACATTATGCTTGCCGGATGATTTAATATGCAATTTAGGCCTATTACATAGAAGAAGTATTTTAAATCCCTGCATTTAAAGCAAAGAAAATAGTCTTTAGTTAAACCACAGCCTATAGATGAGAAAAAAAGATATTAAACCATATATTACCCCCTGTGGTAATAGCTTAGGTGTGTTTTGAAATATAAGTGAATTCCATTTTGTGCTCAATTTTTATTTCAGAATCTAAATGTGGGATAAAGATAGTTGGCCGAATAATCATGGCAGCACATCTGTTAAACTGCATATTGGCTTTTTGGAGGGCAGCCATCGGTGGCCCTATAAGAGCATTAGGTCCCTAGCCCCGGTGCCTAATGCAGAGTCATATGATCCTATTGCGGTCAGCAGAAGGGGCGTGGCTCCACTCTACCACTAGAGAGCCAAGTGTGTGTTGAGCAGCTCATGTCCGGGCTGGGCTGATGAATGACAGCCTTCATTTGGTCCATAAGCCACATCATGGCTTTTCTGGGACGCGCTGGAGTCCTGAACTGAGGCTGAAAATCACAGAACTCCAAGAGCTGCATGTCATCCATTGGTAATCAGTGACATCGTACCCATGACCTCAGCATGTTCATTTAGTTTTTGGAGGCCTACTTCCTTATATGCACACCTGTATCATGTTGTGCTGAATTATGATGATTGGAATATTAGGGTATAGTCTTATATTAGGTTACATCTCTGTAGAGAAAGCCCTACTGAAAATAGTATGATGTCGTTTGTTAGAATTGTTACAAAAAAGTTGTACTTTTTTCATAATGGTTTTAATAATTAAATGGGAATACTTAGACCTATTTTTCGCTGAGTTGATAGAAACATTATTGAAAAATTCAGTGGTGGAAGGGTACATCCTATACTCAAGTAGAAATACAAATTTCATTTAGTTTAGTTGATCTTATTTAGTCTTAATGGTTTGGAAAAATAATCACCTGTAGGCCTATAGAATAGATAAATATACAAATGTCCTAATATAATTGTCCTAATATAAATATTAGGACAGTAGCATATGTATGATAAAAAACTAAAAGTAAATGTATGCTTTGAAATGTAATGGAGAAAAGGTATACAGTCCCTAATTACATAATTACTCAATTAAATTCAAGTTCAAGTGTGTTTATTGTCAGTCATATACACAGTATACAAGAATGAAGTGGCTTTTCTCACGGACCAAGGTGCTAACCCAAAAGAAAAAACATACAAAAATAAAACATGATATAAAACTACAAAGGGAAAAAACTACAATACGAAAACATAGTACACAGCAGAAACTATAAGAATATAAATAATATAAGTAATACCTAGTGACCTCAGGTAATTTATACATAGTGTATGCAGCGGTGACGATGGTCTGGTATAAAGTGTCTGTGCAGGGTAGTCATGAAGACCATCGCAGGAACAGAGAGGTAAAGTCCAGGTGAGTTGTATGTGTGTAATGTAATGTGGGGACGTTCTTGTGTGAGTGTGTGTGTGTGTGTGTGAGAGTGGGGGGGGGAGGGGGGGTTGACAGGGTGTTTAGCAGTCTGACAGCTTGGGGGAAGAAGCTGTTGTAGAACCTTGCAGAGCTGGTTCTGGTGCTGCGGTATCTCCTGCCTGATGGCAGAGGGGCAAGGAGTCTGGGGGTGGGGTTTGAGGGGTCCTTCATGATGGGAAGAGGCTCTGCTCTCTGCTCTGGAACATGACCTGGATGGACGGGAGAGAGACCCCCCTCATTAAAGTGCAGATATAATAATCAGAAACATTGAGTAAAACCACTAAATGTTTTTCACCCCTGACTCACTGAGAGATTTTACATGTACACTGCATGCGTGGAAAAGCGAACGTTATAACATAAAATGTTTGTTTTTCTTTTAAAATGGACCAAAGGAGTCAAAACACTGCGTCTTGTTAAAATACAATCTTAATGGCATTTCATTTTTTCACCGTATTTAGAATTGTGCCTCCTTCTTGGACTTTATTATACCTTTTTGAACAGATATGTATACATTAATGAATTTCCTGCCATTGTAATAATTATTGTACTATTGAATCGTTTGTGTGTGTGTGTGTGTGTGTGTGTCTGTGTCTGTCTTTGTGTGACACACATGCATGTGTGTGTGTGTGTGTGTCAATGTGTGAATGTGTATGCGGGTGTTTGTGTGTAGCTTGAAGAGATTCATAATAACCTTAATAACCCACACTTAAAGGCAGTATGGCAGAGAATAATTTACATAACGGGTTTGCGTTTATACACAAACAACTACAACAATGACTTTGTTATGAAATCAGCACCTTAGCAAAGGGCCCTGGACTGTGGGGCCTTAACAATACAGTCCCTTCTCTCCAGGTCTCAACTTTCATAATGTGCAAAGTTGTTAGGTGACCTCTTGGAACCTTAAAGCCAAAGCAGGCATCAACAGAGGAATGCCTGGTGTTGAGATTATAGACGTCAAACTGGGTAACCCACGCTTAGCTAGCTTGTGGAAACTATCAAAGCTGCCAGTGGCATTATCTAATTCCTTATTTCAATGTATCTGTTACAGTTGAAGATTTTGATTTTAGTCACCGTCTCTGTTTTGGAACTTAGGTTTTGGTTTAACTGTGTTGAATGTATCGTGCAAATCAGTGACCCGTCCAAAGATACAGCAAAAACACGCTTGACTTCGCACAATGGGTGTTGAAACACGAGAGGTGCATTTCATGTTTCATGGTGAGTGGAGGAATGCTGTACTTGTACTTTCCATTTTCCGCTTTATTGAATTAAACTGTTAAACGGTTGTTTTTCACAGGGGGTCGTAGCCCACTTAAAGGCTAATGCTACTGAATCCTCTATGGACCTTTAACATTTACCGCAGCACCGTGCACCAACCACCCTCCCCACACACACACTTGTATTGGGGGTAAGAGATGATATGTTGGATGGTTGCAGTGTCTTACAGACACTAATAGAGGCCCTCCATAGATGGCTACTCTAGTATTACTTTTATTATGATTTTTCAACAGCCAAGCTAATTTTCATGTCAACACTTCCTTACATGGGGGAAATGTGCCTGCAACTCATACACACACACACACACACACACACACACACACACACACACACACACACACACACACACACACACCACCACATACCGATCTGTTCAGTTAGTTCAACTGGATAAAAGGCAGTCTCATTTAAACCTTCTTCCATCCGGAACAATTAATATGCTCTCTGTTGAACAAGGGGTAAACATTATGCCCCAACACGCAGGCACCGCACGCACACGACACACACGCACGCACGCACGCATACAACACACACACACACCACACACACACACACACACACCACACCACAACACCCTTAAGATGTGCACACACATACACACACACATGCAAATTCAGCCAAAGAGCATATGTACAGGGAGGGTAAACAAGGCTTGTTAAACACCTGCATGTGGGGGTCAAAGTCTGTTAATCCCTGGATTATGTCTTAAAGTAGATTACAGAATCACTCTCTAATGGCAGTCATTCAGTTCATAAGCTCCACAGTTCTTATTGCGGGAAAAAGCACCCAGTGTTCAGGTCGGTTCACAATAATGCACCCCATCTCTCTCTCTCTCTCTCTCTCTCCCTCTCTCTCTAGCTCTCTCGCCCTTTCCTCCTTCCATGAAGGTCTTATGACGAGTCAGCTGTTGGTGACATCACAGATCGTATGTCAGGAACCTTTGCCGGCTGACTCCTATTCATTCGGCGGCTCAGTGGCTGAGACAGAGGGCCACTTAAGGCCAAAGGAGCAAAGACCCCCCCCCCCCCCACACACACACACACACACACACACACACACTCACCCCCCTACCGACACACACACTCACCCCCCTACCCCCTGCCTCAGGGGACCGGAGGGGTATCTTGGGGACTCGGATCACGGGGTGGGGGGCACCCTTCAGGGCAGGAACATCTGACCCAGGTGTGTGTGTGTGTGTGTGTTTTGTTTGTGTGCGTGAGGGCGAGCCAGAGTGGGCCCGCATCTTGCCATCAGCTTGAGGAGACATCTCTGTCATGGTCTTTGTGATGCCCAGGGTGTGTGTGTGTGTGTGTGTGTGTGTGTGTGTGTGTGTGTGTGTGTGTGTGTGTGTGTGTGTGTGTGTGTGTGTGTGTGTGTGTGTGTGTGTGTGTGTGTGTGTGTGTGTGTGTGTGCGTGTGGGTGGGGGGGTGAGGGGCTTGGTGTTGGGGGGAGTGTAGTGTGGCATGCAGCACTGTGGTCTATCTGTTGATGAGAGAGGGTACAAAGTAGAGCTTCCGTTTTGGATCAGCGGCAGATGGCGTGTTGGTTTCGATGATTCATGTTGAGAACATTTCAGTGAATCCTTCATTGAATGTTAAGCGGTGTTTAGGTGGCCAAGGGTCATAACAAAGGCGTGAGATGATTTGTCTTGCAGTGAATCGGTAGCGCCACCTAAAGCTAGCAATAGATCTCAAATCAGCTCTCAAATTGAGAATCATAGATTGTTGGAATCATAGAAGTGAGAAAAAGTGAGAAAGCTTTCATTTCTTGTTTTCTTCATTTCATTCTTCAGTAACTTTGAGATTGTTCCAAGTGTAAATGAAGTGTCAGTAAACTCTCATCACTATCTGTGTTTGAATAATTCACCATTTGACTTTATTCTCTTATAAAGAATCCGCTCCCCAACATCAGCTACCAGTAGATGGCAGCACCGTACCATGTAACTGCAGCTGGTTTAACTGAGCATCAGACACCAGCCTCAAGTAGAACCCCACTTCAGACAGACACAGCAACTTACTAACCATTAACAGATGAGCAAACTATTAACCATGTCATCGGATTACATGGATTCCATAAAATCTATGTCATATGGAATATATCCACTTCTCTTATTCGTTGTTGCTATGTCAGTCTTTGGGTGCAAAACCTTTCTTTCTATCCATGGCCATATACATTTACATTTACATTTACATTCAGGGCATTTGGCAGACGCTTTTATCCAAAGCGACTTACAAAGAGTACATTTGTTGAAGGAGTATAGTGATGCATATATACAGCACACTTGTTTATTCCAGTTCATAGCTGTTCTGTAGCCCAACCATGCATCTGGTGACGTCTCTACCTCTGCTCACCAGGGGGCGGTGTTGCATTCCTCGATCTGTTGTCTGTTTCTTGGCGTTGCTTGTGTGTTTTGTCCATCGTTCCTTCAGTTCTTTAGTTGGATTTTCTGCTTAATCACCGTGTCTGTGTTTGCACAGAGAACATGCATGTCCAACTCACCAGTGTTGTTCTGTTCAGTGCGCGTGTCTGAACTGTTGCAGAACATTAGTCTCCTTTTCAACTTGCATCACCGTGTTACTGCTGCCAACATGTGTGTGCGTGTGTGTGTGTGTGTGGATGTGTATCTATGTGTGTGCATGTGTGTGTGAACACGTGTGAGTGTGTATCTATGTGCCTGTGTGTGTGTGTGTGTGTGTGTGTGAACAAGTGTGTGTGTGTGTGTGTGTGTGTGTGTGTGTGCGTGCGTGCTGTGTGCAGGATCAGGCATATGGATTATCTTGCCATGGGTGGTATTGAGAGTGTCCAGCCAACCGTGAGCGGTGGAGGAAAAAGGGGGTATTGTGGTGGACCAGATGAGTGTCAGAGAGGTGCCCTGGAGAAGCGATGCACTCAGGAGGGGGTTAACAGGAGCACGCTCACACCAAACCCCCTGATCCCGCCTACTTACTCACTGATGCCTCAGCTAACCCACTCTTTCTACAGTTGTTGGGCTACTGTGTGGTTATAGTTTATAAGGTATAGGGTGTGTGTGTGTGTGTGTGTGTGTGTGTGTGTGTGTGTGTGTGTGTGTGTGTGTGTGTGTGTGTGTGTGTGTGTGTGTGTGTGTGTGTGTGTGTGTGTGTGTGTGTGTGTGTGTGTATGTGTGTGTGTGTGTATAAGATATCACAGGTAAGCCTGGAATGAGAGCAGGACGTTTCAGAGTGTATTTCAGAGTCTTCTCCGCATCTGCCATTCCTTTTCACACACACACACACACACACGCACACAGACATACACACACACACACACACACACACACACACACACACGCACACGCATGCATGCATGCATGCACACACGCACACACACACACATACACACACAATCTATGTGTCTGCCATGTCAGAAGAATTTCACTGTTCAGAATGGCCCTGTGTTATGATGTACATGTGACAATGTGACACACACACACACACACACACACACACACACACACACACACACACACACACACACACACACATTAGCAGTCACAGTCATTAGCACCCAAAGCTATGTACATGGCAGTGTCCACCCTCTATCATTTACTCACACTAATGAGAGCATTAAAAAGCTGCCTGTCAATAAAAAAAACCCCTACAGGAGGCTTAGAGGCCTTCAGAGCACACAGGCTCTCTGGATGTTAGAGAAAGCAGGTTCTCGCCAAACAGTCTCCTCCCCTAACGATGGCCTTCGGTGGTGAAAGGGCCCGGTGATTTATGGGTGTCCATTTGGTGCTTTGTGCTATATTGTTGTTCACATTCAGTGTAGAGTATCCCTGTTTAGGATCACAGGGTTGAGTTAGAGGACTGTTTGACACGGCCCACTGTGATTCATCTGAGGGGTCTGAACAATCGCTGCGACGTAATGGGCTTCAAAGTCCGGCTAATTGACAGTCTGGAAAAGGGTGTGTTGTTGGGGTGAGGAGCCATCAGGTCCCTGCTTCCTGCCTCTTGAGCTTCTGGAACAGGAAGACCCTTGTTTGGAGATATGTGGGTTTGTTGGTTGTGAGACGCAGGACTTTTTACTATTTTAGTCAAACTTAAAAGTAAATTCTCCTCAAGGTGGGAATTCCTCTTAGAAAAAAAAAAAAGACGGACTCAAAATGAAATCAAAAGTGCAACGCTGTGCACCATGGGACAGATCTGGATCCAGAGGTCTGAATCTGTTTTCCTGATAGCTTAATTCTTCTGGTAAATGGGTGGGATTCCCGCTCCCCCGCCCCCCTTGAGGAGTACAAAGTGTATGAATAGCTAATGTTCCACGGAGAGCTGAAATGCTTTCATTTGATGCCAGACTCTCCTCCTCACTTTCAGAGGAGCAGCAATGTTAGGCCAGAGCCAGGGGCCGCTGTATCGTTCAACAGGCCTCCTTCCAAGCACAATATTATTAACGGCATCTAACAGAAACCTCTCTTGTATGTGTCTATCGGATACCGTGAATAATACTTTTGCTTCTGAGGTTGTGATTGTCATTGTGACTCAAGTTTCTGTTGGCGGCCATTTAATAGAAGCAAAATGACTCAGCAAACACAAAGGCTATTGATCTCCGAGGTCAGTGGTTCTCTAACGGGGGCACTTTGAAGGATTGCAGAGGGTGCTTTTCTTATATGACAGAAGGAGTCTGCAAAAAATATAAAGCTCAGACAGAAACACCAAAAATGTTGTCTGTTGTGTCATTGTGGAGTGTGTGTGTGTGTGTGTGTGTATTTGGTGGCAGGTTTAGCAGCCTCACCTGGCCCTGGCTGATTAGTCTGGTGCTGGTGAGGCAGCCACACACACAAACACACACACACACACACACACACACACACACGCACACACACACACTCCACATTCATGTTGAAAACATTTTTCATTTGTCATCCCAAGATATTATGCAGTAAAACCTCACAGATATCTGGCCTATTTGTGCTTGTGAAAGGGGTGCTTGGCTGAAAAAATATTTTAGAGGTGCATGACTAAAGCTAGTTTGAGAACCACGGCCCTAGGTAGGACAAGGTGACCTCAGAAAGACACGATGACCTCAACCCAACCCGTGTAGGCCGTGTTGTATGACGTGCTCTCCAGCCCAGACCACTCCATGTGTGTTGCACCTGATTGTTTTATTTCCTGTTACACTCTTGGGTTTTTGGTTGCACATAAATAACACAAACATGTACGCACATGCATGCACCACAAACACAGACGCGCACAAACATCCCTTTCCACTCACGCACATGCGAGAGCACACATACGCACACACACATGCACGCACGCACCCACACACACACACACACACACATTTGGCCTGTTCAACAACCCACGGCCCCCAAAGTGAAACCACATTGAATCCATGCAGGACTTTGTCCAAACGAATTCAGTTTACATCTCTAAAACCCTTCCCTCCAAGTCTTTCTTGACTCATCGGAATCATGCGGCTATCAGGTTACAATTGGGCAGAGTTTAAGACAACTTACAGGCCTTGGAAAGCGAATCGACCTCCCCCCAGCTAAATATTAGTTTTATCTCCATTCCCTGGTTTGCTCACATTCACGTCCATAATTCCCCTCGACTGGCCGATGGTCTGTGAGTGTGTGTGTGTGCCCCGTCTCACCATTCCCTCTATATTTTTAGGGACAGTTCCTTCTGCTGCTAGGGCCTGATTTGATCTGCTCATTCTGGCTGAAGGGGAAACAGTTTCCAGCCACATGGGAAATCTGCTCCGCCTCTCCCCGTCCCTCTGCTAATTAGCATGTGAACTAATTGCATGGCTAAGTTTAGCGTAGCGGCAGCCTAGTTTCATCGGGCTGCACTCTATAAAGTAGCTTCCGGAGCGGGAACTATGCCTACCAGGGCTTTATCAGAGCTAAGATCTCCGCCATCATAGCCAGGGGAGGAGAGTCAATGCTTTCGGCTGCATGAACATAAGGTTGTACATGTGGTTGAAATAGCCACATATAAACTATTGATATCGGACGAATCCATGCACACTTTGTGCTCAGTCTCACATCGACGCTCTTTGCAAGCTTTGGGCCTTAGTCTGCTGGAAGAGAAACCAAAAGCTACTCAGAATTGTCCTCATCTTCCGTTATATCGGTGTTACTGTTTTCAAAGTTGCCGTCGCTATGTGAAACAACAACAACCCCCGAGCTAGCAACCTATATGCCAGCCTTAATGGCAGCATTCGCCTTCCCCACATGCAAGATCATTACGATTGGTATAAAGAAATACAAACAATCCCACGTGGGGTGGAACAAGCTCCCGGCCGGGGAGACTCAAGACTCAGAGTTCTTCAGAGTTCACCTGGACTCTGCATAGCATCCCCCCCCCCCCACCACTGGCTCCCCTCCCTAACCCACTCACACTTACCCTACTAGGGTTTGAATCCCATCCCCTTTTGGATCCCATGCACTTACTTGTATGTTCGTACATTCTGGCATTTAAAATAGTACTTACTTATCCAAGATGTCTGGCTGTTTACCAGCAAGGAGCCAACCTAGCAATTTTGAACCATTATGCCGTACCATCAGTGATAAATTGTTGTTTCTTTCGATAAATGTACAGACCTTTCAACAGCAATGGAAAAGCACTAAAATGAAGTGTGGAGATAGGTCCCCCTTAATGTGGTCACAGTGTTGTCTTACAGCCCTCGCCGTCCTCCGGAAACACAGCAGGATGACAAATTCCACCAGCATCACACTCTTCCTTTTTGTGTTGAAATTACACTTTCTCACCTTCTCAACTTACAAGGAAGTTGGAACGTGGGTTCTTTTCTCAAGATGGAGGTTTATCTGAGCCGGGGCGGGGGGGGGGGGGGGGGGGGGGGGGGGGGGTTGACCCAGCCTTACCCTCCATGGGTCTACCCTTGCATGCTGCGGGTTCCTAGGTGGGAGGGAAGATCCTCTGTGAACATAATATGAGTGGTAATTGAGGAATGGAAGCAGCGGAAGACAGACTAGACAGATGACGGCGGGGGGGGGTAGAGGCATAAAGCTGTCGCAATGGAGGGAAAGGGCAGGAGAGAGAGAGAGAGAGAGAGAGAGAAAGAGAGAGAGTGGGAGAGAAAGAGAGAGAGAGTGGAGAGAAAGAGGGAGAGAAAGAGAGAGAAAGAGGGAGAGAGGGGAAGAGTGAGAGAGTGGGAGAGAGAGAGACGGGGAGAGAGAGAGAAAGGAAAAGAGAGAGAAGGAGAGATAGAGAGATAGGGAGAGAGAGCGGGGGGGTGGACACAGAAGTATTACACCAGAAGTCATGGTCTGTGGTGGGGGTCAAGCGGGCCATGGGAGTTGCATGACAAGGGGTGAAATAAAACGCTGGTAACCGTGGAAACCAAGTCCCTCCTCTGCTCATCATCAAATACGTATATCTACAGCCGTCAGTCACATGATGTGCTACTATGGAGTCATTGTTTGCTGGGTTGTTTCAGGGCTGCAACTGTCTAAGCCTTTCTCAGCTGAAAGAGTTCACAGGTTAACAGGAGACGTATCTCAACCTCAGAGTATTTAGCAGCATAGAACGATTGACGAAATTCTTAACATTTACATTTACATTTAGGGCATTTGGCAGACGCTTTTATCCAAAGCGACTTACAAAGAGTACATTTGTTGAAGGAGAGGCAGCAATATATCACTGTGATACCTGAAGATAAGAATAGAGCTGTTTTCAAGCATTCATATTTACGAGACGAATAGAACGAGTTTCATAATTGCCAAGTTGCCTGCATAAGTAGTTGGGCAGGCATGCAATTCTGAGCATGATACAACATCTGAGAACGAACAACAATGCTAAGTGCCATTAATAAATGTTAAGACATATAAACACACAGGTTAGTGCTGGGGGGGGGGTTATGTAGAGTCCAGGTGAACTCTGAACAGGTGGGGTCTTGAGTCTCTTGTTAAGGAGGGGGTTATGTAGAGTCAAGGTGAACTCTGAACAGGACTCTGAACAGGTGGGTCTTGAGTCTCTTGCGGGAAGCTGGCGGAGGCAACTCGGCCGCTCCTGACTATGAAGCCGGGGAGCTCATTCCACCCACTGCGGAGCCAGAACCGTGAAGAGTTGTGACTTGGAAGAGCGATGTTTGGGCTGTTTTAGTGAAGGCGGTACCAGTCGTTTGGCAGAAGTTGCTGAGCGAGTGCTGGGCTGGGGCGTAGGGTCGGACTAACGTTTGGAGGTAGGTAGGGGCGGTTTCCGTTGACAAGCCATGAAAGTCAGTACCAGAGTCTTGAATCGGATGCGAGCGAATTACCGGGAGCCAGTAGAGGTTGGGAAGAGAGGGGTTACATGGGAAGAATTTAGGTAGGTTGAACCACGAGGCGTGCTGCTGCGTTCTGGATGCGTTGTAAGGGCTTGATTGTTGAGGCGGGGAGTCCAGCCAGGAGAGAGCTGCAGTAGTCGAGACGAGTGATAACGCTTGGACCAGGATCTGCGCTGCTTCACGTGTGAGGAAGGGCCGGATCTTGCGGATGTTGTAGAGAGCAATTCTACAAGACCGGGCCACAGAGGTAATGTTGGCGTTGCAGGACAGCCGGTCATCCAGTACCACGCCAAGGTTCCTTGCCGTGGGTGCAGGGGAGACTTCGATGTCCTCGATGGTGACAAGTAGGTCCATCTGAGGGCAGTCTTTACCCGGTATGAAGAGAAGCTCAGTCTTGTCGAGGTTGAGCTTCAGGTGGTTGGCAGTCGTCCATCTGCTGATGTCTGTGCTTTGTCTGTGCTTTTTATTCCATATTCCTCCATATATACTGTGCAGTGTGTGTGGTTGGTGACCCGAGTCAGGCTGGTTAGTCTGGGGCTGGGTGGTGAAGCTGCACATCCTGTGGTGTCTAATCAACACCCACCGGTTAAACCAGCCACACACTCTCCACAGGGAGAGTGCTAGCATGCTAGCTGTGTACCATCTGCTCCATCATCCTTTCTATCTATTAAAATCCTGTGCAATTTAAGCTAAACCCAGTCTGTTGAAACTAAATAAACTTGGTAAGATGGTAAACTCTGTGCTCATGATGTAACAATACTATATCTATATAATACTATATCTATAAATAGAGAGTAAGGGGAGTGTTGTTCTGATGGGCTGGGACAGCGGTCTGTGGAGAGGACACGCCTTTTTGAGCCAGAGCTCTCTCTTTTGAAGTGACAGACCTTCAAACACTGACACAACACCTGGCCCCAGGTGTGTGTGTGACCACCTGTTCCCTTGACAAAGGACATGCACACACACACACGCACTTGAGCACACATAAGCATGCACGTGCATCCACACACACGCACACACACATACTGTACACGTGCATACACACACAAGCGCGAGCAGACACACACACACGCATGCACACACACACACACACGTGCACACGCACACACACATGCATGTGTGTACACGCACACACACCACACACGCCCAAAGTGCACACACACTCACACACTCCACATACACACACACGATTGGCTGAACAACTGAACGATCCAATGTTTTATTCAGTTGACTGAAAGGTTGACTGTGGAAACGTGTATTCTTTGGACAAAGCCATTGGGGCAGCTTCTTGCTCTTACGTAACAGCAGCTTTCTGTCTCCGTTTAGCCAAGTGTGAAATAACACACAGGAACCAGCGATGGGCTCTCTCTCTCACACACACACACACACACACACACACACACACCTGCCACATCATGTCTTCAATATGACATGTTTTCCAATTTCTACCCTGTTTGTGGATGCTCTTTGTATAAGTTATCTTCAAACCGTATCCATGGCTTGGTTTGATACATAGGTGTCATTTTTATGCCTTAGTAGGCCCCCTCCTACTGTAGGTTAATCAAAGTAAAAAAAATTTATATTTAGTAGGCTTCTGAGGAAATGTAAAATTGTCAATGAATGAGCTAATATTAATGAATCCAATCTAATAAAATGGTTCAAATATCATACTCCTGTTGGTGTGTCTTCAACGTTCCTTACATAAACCCACCAGCCTCTTTACCCAGTGCAACTGTACGCTTACATTCATACAACTCCATTAGCATTCTAGCCGCGCCGCTAAATGTACAAAAGCGCTCAGTATTTTCCCAGCATATTAGCATGCATCATGAGGGTACTATATGGGCAGTCATCAGAGATGGCATTACACACGCTCTCAGGCATTTCCTGTGGCTCTTCCTGCTTTTTCATTTTTTTCCCCTGAGTTCATGTGCTAATGTCCATTAATCCTGGCGCGCTCGCCACAGCTCTCCCGTCTCCCCGTCTGACACCACAAAGGCTCTCTTGCTCGCTCATACAGCATTTCACAGCCGATGGTGGAGATTGGGTGAAGCCCCTTCTTGTGTGTGTGTGTGTGTGTGTGTGCCACTTATGCATGTGCATGCACATATATGCACGTGTGTGTGTTTGTGTATACTGTATGAGTGCACGTGTGTGTGTGTGTGTGTGCATGTGTGTGTGTGTGCGTACGTGTGTGTGCGTACGTGTGTGCGCATAGGTGCGTCTGTGTGTGTGAGTGTGTGTGTGTGTGTGTGTGTATGAATTAGACAATGAAAGAGGGGGAACTGTAGCCTGAGCCAAAGCCAATGAATCGAGCTTGATACATTTCTTAAAGAGATCTGGCACAGGACTGCATGAAGGGAGTGTTAACCCAAATACAAGTACAACCACGGTCAAAGGAAATAAGCAAACGTTCAAACACAATGTATTGCCTTCCTGTAGACTTTGGCAAACTGTGCTTGTGTCACCAGGGCCTGATTAATTCTTTGTCAAGCTTCTGGACTGGAAGATGTGTGCTATCTGAAATGGCAATGTGAATAATATACTTAAAAATAGTCATAATAGCTTTGTTTTCCACCATCTATCTTGGACAACACTCAACTTTATGACTTAGTTCAGCAACATTTCTCTTTTGGTGCCCCATATGCCACCAAACATACAGTATGTACTCTCATCACTTCATACTTCATACTCTATCTCTCACAGAGCCTGTTTTCAGACCCAGAGTTCATGTGCTAATGTCCATTAATCCTGGCGCGCTCGCCACAGCTCTCCTCGTCTCCCCGTCTGACACCACAAAGGCTCTCTTGCTCGCTCATATAGCATTTCACAGCCGATGGTGGAGATTGGGTGAAGCCCCTTCCATACTCACTCTCTCACAGACCTTCACGGACGTTCACTGGTTACATTGCATTTCTGTTGTTTTAGTCTTCATACTAAATACTTTCCATCACATATAGAATGCAAGGTATGCCACTTCTAAATAGCACCACTAAAAAATTGCCCTTATGCGAAATTTTCTAAAACATCAGTCCTCCATTGCTGTTACACAGACTTTTAAGGTGTTTTATATACACACTAATCACTTTTTTGTGTTCAGGTGTCATCCTTTTATTTAAATCCAGTCAAATGTTTCTTGGGTTACACAAAGGTGACAAAGGTGCATGTTCTCGTTACATCATAGGTAATAGGATCGTGAGGTTGACTTAAACACCTTGTGGCTTGAGTAATTGTCTGGTTCTACTTGACATTCCATCTGCACAGAGTGTTGTTTTATTGCGGATACAATATCTGATGTAGACACAAATAAAACCCCAGCAACCAAGAAACAGAACCCAGAAGACGCCGTCTGAACTTGCTTCTCACTTGTAATTGTTTAGAGAAAACAATTGCAGTGCCTTCGGTAACAAACACTGAGACAAGCGTACTGCTGTGGAGCAGAACATGAACGCAGTTAGGACACACTTCTGATAAATGGCACATTACTGGGTCCATAAACACGGCTAAACGCAGGAAATATTTATCTCCTCTCCGGGAAGTCATTTAGAAGTTCTGCGGTCCATGTTGTTCGAGATAAACGGCTATTTTTAATAACATGCATCACTTTCTTATTGTTGTGTAACGCAACAGAACAGAAATCTCATACACCCACAGTGCGCACAGAGCTTGTGACTCAGTTGGGAGGGGGCAGTTTTTGCCGATATGTAACTCATTATTATATAAAAAGATATGAGGAAGATTATTAAGATTTGCATCTGTGCCTCATTTAGTATCAGTGGAAGATAACTGCTGTTTCATTAAATATGATGTGCTAGCGGTAAGTGCGTGCTCTGGTGTTGCGTTGAGGGCCACATGTTTCTTGAACTCCAAAGTATTTTGACTATGGGAAAAGGCACTTACTGAAAATGACTGGACATGCCTGTACCCGTGTGAGAGGGAGGAAAAAAAACTGTTATTACCAGACTGTAATTTCTCTAACTGGAAGCCGAGACTCGCAGACACGTTGAGAAAGGACCGGCACTGTCGTCCAGAGACAGCACAGCATTGTTTGTCTGCTATGCTACCTGGCGGGGCGGCAGATTTTTTTTCAGGGTTTCAGGTTGACAATGAAGTCATCTCGTTGCGGGAAAGATGATATGGCGCAGGATAGCTCTGAGAGCTAAGCCCCTCGTGGGACAATCCTTCAGGTCCAGCCTTCAGCAGGCCTGAGAGATGTTTATCCAGCTACTGTTCGGCGGCGCCCCACAGCCAACTGTTACCTATACATCGTTATTTTCCTTTACAAACAAAAACATTCAGAGTAACAAAACAGATAGTAACTCAAGGCTATTGTGATGCCATTTTATATCTCACAATAACTTGTCTGATTCTCTGACACACATTTTCACCTTTCCAGTGTGTCACAACAGAGCCAAGAGACAACAGGGTTGTTTCTGTGTTAAACAAAGATATCTGGTAGGCAAATGTTAGGGAGTGGCATGGGTGAGTGGAAAGTAGAGGACTAGCTAAACCCCATGGGTATCTCTCTGTGACCCAGTTTCCATAGCTGGTTCAGCGATGACAGACGTTTCCTTCCTATGCTTTGGTTTTCTTAGCCTTAATGGGGCTATTAATACTGACACAACTGGGTTTGGTCTGGGCTTCCGTTGACATCCATTAGTTTGGAGAGAGGCTACTGCAGCCCATCCCATTAAATATTCTGCTTTATCTGTTGCTTATGTGTTGTTATACTATGTTTTGTAGGTTGAGGGGAAAATAGATATATTCAAAAGCACATTATCGATTGTGTAAAGCAACAAAATGAGCGTGACCATGAACATTTGAGATTATGAATTTCCCTTTAATTATTCCCTTATTTTTATTAGCTGAATCTGACGATGATGATTTATGTTCGGCTAATTTACACAAAAGACCAACAGTGAGACCAACAGACATGACTACATCTAGACTGAAAGACATAACTTTACGTGTATCATTTGGCACCTTCTTACAGTCTTCTTACAGTGATTTGACCCTGTGTTAAGGTCACACTATATGCATTACTTTTTTTGAGTTTTGATAATACATGACAAGACATTTTGTCCAGAAAACATTTTCTAGTTAAATTGCAGCCTTCTATGGCTGTAATAATATATAATAATATATAATAATAATATATAATAATATCCCAATTACATGAATATGACACGTGGTTGTCTCGAGCTGTTCATCCAATCAATCACCTCTATTCAAATCACGTGCGGCAGAAAGAACCGCGAAACACACTCCGCCACATTAATTAACACTTTGTAACATTTCAGAGCCGACGAGTTTCGCGGAAATATTTTACAATTTAATCTTTTTTTTGTTGAAAAACAAAACATTTTCCATCAAGTGAATTGAAAGTCGAGGTGTTTCTATATTGTCGCCATGAGGACTAAACACGACTCTCCGGAGCCGGCAGCGCGCACAGCGTCACCGGGGAAAGGACGACACTGGAAGTTACTTTTTATCAAGACGACGTGTAAAGGTCCCGGTGAGTAAACGTGGTGTCGTCAAATAAAAACACAAACGCGCTCTGTTACACACACACCAGCAGTGTGTTCCTCCACGAATACGTTTTGTATGTGTTCTGACGTACAGTTTGCGCTATAAAGTCCTATAATGAACACATAAGTAACTACAGCATGTTGTCCCTCTGGTCAGCTGAACCTCTACTCACAGCTACCTGCGGCCAGCATCTGATCTGATCACTATCTCTGTTGTAAGTCAAGTATTAAGTGAGTCTATATGATGACGAGGTGTACAGGTGCGTTCCCGTGTACTCGGAAGTCGGACGCCCCCTGCGGCTGGAGCCTCACCAACCCACACTTCTGCTAACATGGGTGTGACGTCATTTCCATCTGAATTGATTGATTGATTGATTGATTGATTGATTGATGGACGAGTTGGATGGACAGTTATTTGAAAGAAAAGCTCACAAAAATGCATGTCAATTCAATTGGCCCTGAGTGTATTCATAATAGCCGACGCAACTTGGGTCAAAGAAGGGCTGAACAATGAGACGATATACTGTACTTTCCTACTGACTGTTTGTGTCTAGGACATGGCCACGACCGATTAAATCATGTCGTCGTACGTGTGTCTCCATCCTCCACCTGTCTTGTTGTGGGTGATAATGAGGTATGAAGATGAAGGGGTGGGACGCAATTTCCCCTTCCTGGCATTCCCAACTGTGTAGGGAATGTCCCGGGTGTCTGATCTTCAAACGGAGCACACACACACACACACACACACCTTCTTCTTCACCCCCCACGCCACCCCGCTGTACCCCTAACTTGTAAACCCGCCTTGGATGGATGGGATCGCCTAGAGTCGCTCCTTGGACCTTGAAGTTAGAGTTGACAGGTTGTGTGTGTGTGTGTGTGTGTGTTAATGGCTACACTAGTGCAGTGCTCGTTCAAAACAATTGCGTGTCTTCCGGTATTGCATCTTGCAGCGTTCTCAAGATCCATCCAAACAACCGCACACTGGACACTGCACTTCCTTAGGTCTTCAGCAATACAACCGCTACGTGTGTGAAGTTGATGGGATGAACGGTTGTCCAGAACGAAAGACAGACAGACAGATTATTTTAATTATAGATGCTACTCTGAGTAATTGATGACATTTCAAATCACAAATACTGATACAGACAGACAAAAGAGTCCAACAACAAAAGCGCCATGTCGGCCTCCAGCTCTCATGTCCTCTCATGTCTCACACACACACACACACACACACACACACACACACACACACACACACACACACACACACACACACACACACACACACGGGTGTTTGGTTGTTCAGGTTTATAGCGACCTTGACAGGAGCAGCTGTCTATATATCCCTCCATCTTTGATTGCTGTCTTTTTCCCCCTCTGTTTGGCTGGAGGCGGCTCACAGGGATAGCGTCACAGGATGTGCCTGTGCTCCTGCGCTGTATCGCCTTTCCTTCCGTCGAAGGAGATCCTCCTCAGTCTCTCTTTAATCGCCCTTCCTTTTATTTTTGTTTTTTGTTTTCAGCAACTTAGTCCAGGTGTGCACTTGTTTACTTGTGCCGTCTCAATTGGCAGTCGTGCCATTTTTTTTTAGATTAGATTGTTCTTCATGGTAAAAACTGTATGTGTGTGTGTGTGTGGACCTCCAGTGTGTACTGCTGTGCGCTGCTCTGAACAGTTCCACATGGTGTGAGGATGAGGAGTTAGGCCCGAGGCAAAGCACTTTACGACTCTACCGGGCTTCCTCTCTCCACTACATGAAAAGCATACCGGGATGTGAGCTAAACACACATCGCTGTATCACAACAAGACCTAAAGACGCAGGCAAAAGTCCCACAGATGAGTGTTAGACTTGATCTTCTCAAAACGTGTCTCTTGCTCTCTTTGCAGTAGTTTCAGTAGTGGTTGATTTTTTTGGTAGAATGTCCATTGGAATTGCAAGGTTTAGGCTACACACTTCTAGGTTCATCCACACACACACACACATAACACACACGCACACACACACACACACACACACACACACACACACACACACATTACTGGCCTAAGGAGTTCACCTTTTACTGAATAGCTGGTAAAAGCCGTGGTAATACCTCTCCCATTAATAGATTTTTGCATCTAGCCATTCATAAAGCCCCCATAGACAACGCTGTCACTCACTACAAAGAAACACTGTCGTGCCTAAGGCACAAAATGGACCTAATCTCACCTGTCCTTTCTTTTCCTTGTCATTGCTTTCAATGCAAACAAAGCGTCGTGACCGGACTTGTATGCAAAACGTTTCCGCTCACCAACATGCAAAAACATATGGCTGCCACCGCATGGCCTGACCATGTCCTTTTCATTTCCTAATAACCTGGTGCTGGTTGAAGACTTTATCTTTCAATGTGTAAACCCGCAAAAGACGAAGTCTGTCACTTTGTTCATGACAGCAGCTTCTTGTTTGAACTGATCATTTGACACCTGCAGGTTTATGCCAGCATGTGTTTACGTGTGCAAGTGGAACTGAGTTGGGCATCGAATTTCTGACATACTGAGGTGTGCGTTTAGATTTCCTGTTGGTGTGTGTGTGTGTGTGTGCGTGTGTGTGTGCGTGCGTGCACATGTGCGTGCCTTCTGAGGTCCAGACCCCTAGTGATGGGAGACTGTAGTAGCCAGAAGGGAGACCCGTTCAGTTGTCCACGGGTTCTAGAGGGATGGTTTTGTCCTGCTTGGAGACCCCTCAAGGCCCTCATGATGTGTGTGTGTGTGTCCCCTCCTGACTGGAATGTCCCTGAAGAAAGAGTTTTGAGCAAACACTGTTTTAATGCCAATGTCATGTGGGGATAAAGAGGTGGGGAACTGTGTTTATCGCGCTTGCCGCTAGCCTCAGAGCGGAAGACTTTCTGTAGGGGCCCCCACTGACTAGACAACCACTGTCTAATACAAGGCAATTATGGAAAATGGTTCCATTAGCCCAAGTCGTGCAAGAGTGGTCAGATTAGACTTGGTGTGACATTTCCAGAGATATGGACTAGGCCTATATAGGACTTTGTGTTTTTAATGCCAGCCAAGACACGGTCTAGATTTACGGGAAAACTTGCGTGACCTCTTTCCCTTGGTTCTAAATACAGACAGCCCACATAGGCAACCTTGACCTGATCTGCATAGAGCGCACGCAACTAGGAGGGCACTTGCATACTGTGTATATACACGTGGTCACTCACCTAAAACTGTCCAAGTGTGTCCTTTGATGTCTATTTGGAAAGATTCATTTATGTTTCCCCCCAATCAGATCGCCTTAAAAAAGAGGTTACCAGAAAATTAGGTTGCACAGAATATGAGGCACTAAGATCGTAAAGCTGTGATCTGAGCTGTGTCTGTTAAGTGTGTGTCTGTTTTTGGGGGGTTGGGTGTCAGTACATTATAATAACCCTCACTTAGGCTTGTGAGATTTACTGTAAAAACAGGTTTCACTTAATTACACACTTGGTGCCTGGGAGAGAGAACGCTGGGCCACTGACGTGAACACATACAGTGGCTAACTTTTCTTTAATACTTCAAGCTTTGCTATTAAGTAAGGTTGAGTCAGGTGGAACTGATGTCGACTCCGTTGCATGGATTACAGAATAAGTTTCAGTCGAAAATGTGTGGCTGCAGTTTGTCTTCGCAAAGCACTATAAACTTTTTTTTAAGAGACAGTCAGAGGAAGTGCATGTGAGTAAAATGCATGCTTGTGCGTGTTGGGTTTAGTTTGGTCCCAACCCTGACGAGTGTACGTCTGCGCACTTGCCTTTTTCTAGCCCGCTCTTCCCTGCTGCAGGTTGCTGCGTCTAAACCCAGGGCAAGAAATGTCAAAGGTCGGGGCCAGGGTGAAACTGAAATACCCCCGGACTGATAGCGGGGGCCGTTATGACGCTGATGGAGGGAGGGAGGGGCCAATTCCTGTGCTTGAGGTAGGAATTGGTTAGGCCTAATACCAGGCAGAGTGCAGTCATTATGAACTTGTAAAATCACAGGGAAAATGTCATCGAGTTATTCCTCATCTCTTGTGTTTCATGATTTAATGAAGGCTCCTAATCAGTATTCTACCGGAGGCCATGCAACGTTTTACTTGCGTTTGGTTTGTACCAAGCCAGAGGAAAACTGGGTCATTTATTTTGTTGGTCCAGACCAAAGCACACAAACCTGAGGTGTGTATGAACACAGCCTTACTGTACAGTATTCAAATCCCAGTGCCAAGGAGCAGGATGCGTGTTTAGATATGCTCATTAATTTCCAAACGGACCACCCTCGCTGAATAGCAGGTTGTTCATGTGCAAACGGTCCTTAGAGCTTCGCCTTCATTGGAAAAAGATCATATATATATATATATATATACTGTACACATTTATTAAGATAGAATATTTGGTGATTTAAGTGGTAATATAAGTGTTAGGTATTAAAGGTGGATTGTAAGTGACAACAATGTGAAAGAGTTAGATGCTGTTTGAACTACATAGCAGAATGGACGGATTCCATCTGGTGTAGGATTAGTCAGACAGGATTTAGACAAGGTCAGTTAGCCTGTGTGTGTGTGTGTGTGCGTGTGCGTGTGCGTGCGTGCGTGCGTGCGTGTGCTCTCATTTACAATAAATAGTTTGAAGTCACACATGATTAACACATCATATCCAGTGTAACATCGTGATCATACATTGATTTATTCCCTGATATACTTTTCATATGTAAATGAACATCTGCATGGCAGAGGGAGACAGAGAGAGGGAGAGGTTTGAGGAACCAGGCTTGGAGTGGGTGGTGGGTCTCACCAGCCACTGAGTCAGAATGTCCCATGACAACAAGTGGCATTTTTATGCCGCTGTGGGTGAATTCCTGCTTGCTAAGTTAGCCGTGTCGTCCGAACCATGCGACTGGGAAACTATGTACAGCTGAATGCTGTGGGGAGAATGAATTCTGATGTCTTTTAAAAATATCCTCTCTGTTGGTGGGGGGGGGGGGGCTTGCATGGGCATTTAGTGACTGGGAGAATTGTGAGGGTGGGGGAGGTAAAGAATCTTCACCCACCCCCTTTCCCTTTTTCACACACATGCATGCACGCACGCACACAGCACGCACGCACGCACACATGCACGCACGCACACATGCACGCACACACACATGCACGCACGCATGCACGCACGCTAACCTGACATGTTTTGCCTTTCACACTGGTCAGTGAAAAGGAATGGATTTGCAGTGATTTGTATATGCACGTTGTCAGAGCAACCATACTTGCTGCCAGTGTTAACTTATAGCCTAGCCTGAGCTATTAGTCCTCGGATTGGTTTCCAATGGACACGCTGGCATGTTTGGCCTCCAGCGCTAGAGGAAGTAGTTTATTTGCTGTAGTTGGGAGTTACTGTATATTCATTTGACTTGTGTCTTGGAAAATTTGACTTTTGTCTGTCCCCCTTGCCTCTCACAGTCTATGGTAAAGGCAGCAGTATGTTGGAGGGGAACCTGATGGTATGCCATGGTGGGCATGACTGGCTTCCCCCCCCCTGGTGTTGTTATGTCTGGTCCTGCCACCACATGCATCACTCTATTCCTGGTTTTTTGTCATTTTATTAAATGTTGCCATATGTCAGGGACCCTGCCAAGAGGAAGAAAGCAGGGGGCGAGCAAGGAATAGTTAAAAGAGGGTGAGGGAGGAACGCTGAGGCTGTAAAGCCAAAACAAAAATAAACATGCTCTGTTGAGGGAGTGGGGTATGCTGTTAGGGCTGGGCAATATGGTTATAAACTTCTATCCTGATATAGGTCATATCTCCATAACAACACCACGATATAGCATGTTTACTGGTAATTATATGTCAAATAACCACATGGCCGCAATTGTTGTGTGTATATACTCCTGTTTGAATACAATTCTTGACAAATTAAAGTATATTCTCATTTTATTGAAAACTTTAGTGCAAGTAGGAGAAGTGTCTGGTAAGTTTAAGTGTTGCTTTGTAATTGTTGGCGACTTTACTGTCATGCAGCCTTTGAAACCAGGAAAAGGCTACACTTATGCCATATCACAATATTACAATGTTGCACAGAGAGCTATGTTAATGTTGTAATCAACATTAAGATAGCTCTCTGTACCACACATGCAGCGGGCTAGCAGACTGTATTGCTAACAGCTTGTGATTGTGTGAGTGCTTGCAGGCCTGGTCCTGTTAGCTCCCGCCACTTCTCCACACGGCTCTTATTTGCTGACTGGTGTTTCCCCTGTGTCTGCTTGAGTGGCCCGAGCAGCTGTATTTGAGCGTGGCCCCGGGGCTGCACCAAACACAAACACGAGGCGCGCGACCCCGGGGGTCACGCACACCAACTGCCCAGGCATCTGACCGCCGCCGCACCCCCTCCACACCCACGCATGCTCGCGCGGCCCTGTCTCATAGGAACAGCTTGTTTCACCGCTCTGTCAGGAAGGCTTGCTTCATCTCTAGTCATACAGAAGAAAACTAACAAACTCTGCTTTCTTATTGTGAACTAATATTGAATAGGCCTACTCTTTAATAGTTGAAGCTCCCAACATCAGCGCCATAATGCTGGTCTTTTTTTCCATTACCCAGCTGTAAAGAAAAAAAAGAGAAAAATAAATCCTTGCGTTTTAAATGAGGCTAAAGGTGAGGGTTACACCTGTAACACACCTGCACGCACGCACACGCTTGTGCCCGCAGGTCTGTGACGGGTGTGTTTTGGACCCAATTGCAGCACGACCACAGGAGACGTTTTAAATGACCTTTAATAAAAAGTGATGTGGTGCAGTACAGGGAATCACCAAACACAAGAACAGATTAGAGTCCAATGGCCGGGGATACAGAGACACAGGGCTTGGGGAATCCGCAGGACTTGAGTTGGTTGCTTCGCACAGGTGAGTGTGTGCGTGTGTGTGCGTGCATGTGTGTGTGCGTGTGTGCGGGGCTGATCTGTCAGTGGTCTTCCTGTTAGACCACTGAGTGACACAGGGATCATTTCAATAAGGAGCATTCCACAGAGGGAGGGTTTGGAGCCCATGGAGAAACACCTTTGTGTGTTCTATGGTGTTTTGTTTTGGACGACGCAGATCGGACTCTCCACCGTAGTCGCAGGCAGGGGGAACAGTTGAGTTTTTAAAAAGAAGAAGTGGAGGAGAAATTTTCTGGCCTTTTGTGTGCCGACACCAGCCCAAAACATAAAAGTAATTTATTTAACCGACAGAAAGGACCCGCCTCCTTTCTCCTCTCTCCCACTCGGCAGCTGTTCCACTCACTTTCCCCCTCCACCCCAACGGAGGGCTTTTGTTTTATTGTTGCCGAGCGTTAAGCAGGGAAACCCCCGTCCTTCCCCCCCCAGCCACCACCAGCACCACTACCAACCACCCTTGGAGTTTGGTAAGGGGTCCGAGGCCACCGGAACACATTGGATTAAGATGAGAGCTGGGGGAGGGAGGGTGTCGTGAGATGGGATGTTATGAAGGCGCATTGTGTTACGCAGCATTTCTTACCACCCTCGTAACAACTGCGGAAATGTTATCCTGCTAAAAGTTTAGTGATTACTCTCAATCAAGTTTTTATTGTTATTATTCTGAAAGTTCAGTCTGAAAAAGTAATTTGCTCAATGGCTTGAATTTTTATGTGGGGGCCTGGACATTTATAATGCCTTGTGAAGCTTATACGCTGATGACACCTGCTTACATCCAGCACACTGTCCAGCACACTTTTAAATGGGCATAAAGGCAGGAAATAAAGTCTATTTGCAGTGTTGACAGACCACCGTTTCCTGCATAGAGGAGGCAGCATCCATTCCTGTGGTGCTAGTCAAAGCAAATCTCCTCTCCCACAGAAAATACGACATGTTATTCTCCTCTGCCCACCACAGGGACACACCGTGTGTGTGTGTGTGTGTGTGTGTGTGTGTGTGTGTGTGTGTGTGTGTGTGTGTGTGTGTGTGTGTGTGTGTGTGTGTGTGTGTGTGTGTGTGTGTGTGTGTGTGTGTGTGTGTGTGTGTGTGTGTGTGTGTGTGTGTGTGTGTTGTGTGTGTGTGTTTTGTATAATCCAATGAGTGACGGACATGTAGAATTTTGTTGATTATTGTGTACAGACGTGTACTTGAGTATATTCAGCATCCTGAGATAAACAGCCTGTACCCTGTACCCCCATCCTGTTCCTCCAACCCCCACCTTCTCTGTGGATGGTGCTTCAGGAGTGGGGGGTGGAGGACCTAGGGTTGTTTACCCTGTAGGGGCCATTTTGGGTAGCTCCCCTCCTGACAGGAAATGACAGGGTGAGTGTTATTGCCCAAAGGGACAGCAGTATTTCTTTTTTGGGAACAAAAAGCTACTGTAGCTATTTGTCTGATTTTTGTGTGTGCATGTGTGTGTGCGTCTGTGTTGTGTGCGCTGCATGTTTTGATGTGATGTCTGTCCATCTCCATCGATGATTCTGGAGAGGGAAGTGCTGTCTATTTGTGTATGTCTTAAATGCATGCAGCTGTCTGCTATGCCTGGCTCCTCACTGGATGCCGCCTAGGCGGCGGCGCATGGGCCCTCAGGGGTTAAGAGTGGACCAGCGGTGGTTTTAAAAAGGCCCTCAACCGGCTTCCCATTGAATTAAAGCTGACATGAAGCAGACGTGCTGTAATGAACTGTCATCTGTAGCCAAGTGTCCAACCGTGCCAATCTAACGCCTGCATGCAGCCATTCCTCCACCTTCCAGATGTCTTTCACTTCGCTGAATGCCTGCGCAACTTGTTTTTGTCCAGTGTCTGGCAGAGCATCCAGGGAGAGCTCAGCCAATGGGGGCAGGACAGAAGGAGGAAGGGATAAAGGGAAGGCAGGTGGCATCAGCCGGCATTTAGACCTTAGCCACTTGGCAGGGGGGGCGTGTGTGTGTGTGTGTGTGTGTGTGTGTGTGTGTGTGTGTGTGTGTGTGTGTGTGTGTGTGTGTGTGTGTGTGTGTGTGTGTGGGTGTGTGTGTGTGTGTGTGTGTGTGTGTGTGTGTGTGTGTGTGTGTGTGTGTGTGTGTGTGAGAGAGAGTGGTCAGTGATATGGCCTGGCTATTGTGCCCTTGGCCTCTGAGCAGATGTGGTCTGAACAATGAGCTGGGTAAATAAAAGGAAGTGGTGTGTATTAATAGCCCCTCGGCCCTTCCGTGGTGTGAGCGCTCCAGATCCTGTTTGATGTGGATGCATGTACTTTGGGAAGTTCTAAAATGGAGACATCTGCAGGTGCAATGTCCTTATACATTGTGACGGAATAAACTCATCATGTTCCTTTGGAAACAAGCAGCAGGCAAGTGGTTTTTCTAGAGGTGCCTGTTTCAACAAAACACTGCTAAAAATATTGTGGTTCTGCATTAACGCAGATTAAGGCTGATGAGAAACTGTGAGGGGCAGTTTTGAATCCAGACACCCTAAATCATGTCCTGGTGATGAATGTGCAGGAAAAACGACACTAAAAATAAAGTTCTCCTTAACTCCTGTCCTCTCACTCGCAGCGCTCTCCCTCTCTCTGTCACACTGTCTCTCGCCCAACCTATTCAGGCCATTGCTGCCTTGCATTCTCACCTGCGCACCAATGTGTTGACATGGACACAAATAACCAGTAGCATAATAAATATATACGTCAGGTAAACTATTTGGGGGGAACGGTAACTATCCATGGACTGAAATGGGCCAAACAATGAAATAAGAGGCATGACTCAACACAAACAGCCGATGTAATGTAACCTAGATGTAAACAACTTGTCGTTGTCGATATTTGAAAACTTTTTAACCCACTTAAAAAAACAACACCACCAAAAACGGACAGTTGGAATCAGGAAATGTGTTGTAATGCTCAAAAAGCTAAAGAAACATCAGGGAGTTGAACTATTTTTTTCGTTCTCGGAAACAAATCAGACTATTGTGAACTGCTTTCCCCTTCATCACATCACTCGCTGGCTGTAAAGTCAATCTGTTTTATTGCCATGGGTGTATTATTATTCCCAGTAAGTGACGCACTTACAGCCAAGTAATGTGCCTGTTTTTATTGGGGGGAAGAAATGTTTGTTTTGAAATCAAATGTTTCTGCACAATTTGGCACTGATTGGACTCAATTAATTTACATTTAGGGCAATTGGCAGAAGCTTTTATCCAAAGAGACTTTACAAAGAGTACATTTGTTGAAGGAGATGGCAATATATCGCTGTGGTACATAAAGATAAGAATAGAGAAGGTTCAAGCATTTATAGTTGCAAGGCTAATAGAACGAGTGCATTTACCAACATCCAAGAACATACAATATGCTAAAATGTATAATGTCAACCTGAACAGGTCGGTCTTCAGTTTCTTGCGGAAGCTTGTGACTTCCAATTCTTAAAATTCTTTACAACCTATGTTTCATATTTTTTTGCATTTGACAGTGCAGACTCCGAGAGTCAGTCTATTCAGCAGGGATGGTGTTATTTTGATCTGAAAAGAGGTCAGGGAAATGGGACACTCTATACGGTGCAACAGATCTCCCCGCGGAGCTCCACACCGGCAACGGTATGCACGTACAGTACATGCCAGCACTGGCTTGACTCTAACGCTTCACGTACATACAGTAAATCTTTAGTGAAAAATTGTATTATACAATAGTGAGGGGGAGATGAGCTGAGTAGCCACTGGTCTGTCCTCCCCATCGTGGCCTACCTACCGGCCCCGGCTCGCCCTAGATCCTGAGTGTTCTGTGACGGCACCGCAGGGACTAGGGGTGGGAGGGGAGCGCCGTCACCGAAAGTGGCTCATGCCCTATTTTAACAGCACACTTTGGCTTCTGAAGGTGGTTTCTGAAGAAGAGTGTTGAGGACTGAGGAGGGAACATAAAAGGGCAAGGACAGAGGTGGTTAAAGACTGGAGAGTGGCTCTGCTAACTTAGCAGCAAGAAGGCCTTGGATATGTTTCTGCTTATGGAAATGTCTTCCACTACATAGAAATGGTGTATTATTATACAGTGGAGGACAATTATTGACTTTCCAACTGGCCATGGTTTTATTCTATGCAGCCTAGATAATCTTTATCAAGATGTTTGATGGTTTTATTCTAAGCAGCCTAGATAATCTTTATCAAGATGTTTTGATGTGAAATTGATTTTCTTAAAATACTGAAGTGCCAATCTCCAACATTGTCATCAAGGGTGATATTGAAATGCTTCTTCAAGAGAACTCTTCAGACTGTTATCCTATGGATACACTTCTATTACGAGATTATTTGGTATTATTATAGGCTGTGCTTTACTCTTTGGGCCCCGGTTTCCAAAAGCGCTGTCTCAGGATTACTGGTAGTGGAAGTAGGGGCCCATCCCCCTCACGCACATCTGGGGCTGGTTTAGATCTCTGTAAATGGTAAATCTCTCTTGGACGCAACTTCATCGTAATCATATGAGGGCTAAGAAACTTATTTTTTTTGTTCAGGAAACGCATGCCTTTCCCTCCCAACCAACACATTGTTATATATTTTGTAGATGGATGTGCTGGAACTATTTTGGTGTTTTCATAATTTTTTTGACAGTTGAATTGTGACCTCAGGCGTCCGTTCGCTTGTGGCCTGCCAGTGGTTGGGCCAAGTCTTATGTCAGCCTATTAAACTCAAACCGCTGTTTAGACTGATGTGTGCAGTCTGCAACTGGTTGCCTGTGAGGAGTGTCTGCAGTGTCAAGCCAGCAAAAATATAACCGCAAACTATCACAAGGAACACACTGCCACACTACACTTAAGTCCTCATCAAGTACTCATTGACTGGGGAGTCATCATCTCGGAATCGTACTTCTTTATTCTTACTTCTTTATTAATATTCTCATGTTCATATAGCAATTATATATCCCAATACTTAAAATTAAAAAGAGCGCTAGGCGAATCAAAACATTTGACAAAGTATAGAAAAGTACACAAGTAGCTGAATACATCTACATGTGCAGCAGTCATTTGTGATGAGGGATGGGGCACATCATATTCATTCATATTCATTTCGGATATGCAGGGAACATCTAGCAATTATATATCCCAATACAGAACTGGACCAGAGTGAGTCAATGAAGATACTAATCTATATATATTATGTAGAATAAAAAAAGAACTTCAATTTGGGACAATGGTTAAGTCTGGGACAGTTGGAAGCAGAATTCGGAGGAAAAAAAGTACATTTCGAGCAACTGGCCCTGTGACGTGTGATAATATTACCACCTCTTGATGACAAGCTTGCAGCAGGGACAAAGAGCAACCTTTTCAGGTTACACGATTCAGGTTACTGAGGTTAATTATCTGTGTCATGCCATCAGGTTTTACTCCGGGTTGGTAGCCTGACAGCTCAGCTTCAATCAGTCTGTTTCTTGGTGACGTTGGTGTGTTGCTGGACTGGCTGCTTGAAGAAGCTTCCATGGCTGTGATGCGGTGGACAGTTCAGGGAGCAAAGCCTCTACCTCCGAGTTAACTCTCTCTCTCAGTTCCTCAATCTTGCTCTCTGGGACACATGTGCTTCTGAACCTGGGATCTATGAATGATGCCATGTTCAGTTCACTGCTGAGTAGCAGGGTCATCATATTGCTCCCTCAGGTATTTTAGTCCTTTTAATGACCCGGTGAGGTCGGTGTCATCTTGCTTGGGTGCCAGGAGGTCACTTCCAAACAGGTGTAAAACTGCCTTCACATACGGGACCGTCACATAGGCCACAGCAGATAGCACTGTTCACAGATCTGTGAACACAAGGAGAGGCCCAAGGACCTTGTGTATGGACTCCAAGACGTGGATATCCTGCCAGACAAATGAGACGATGTCTGCAGAGAGAACCTGTGTGATCGCCTTCTCTTGCTGCAGCACTCTCTGTATCATTCTGGCCCGTGACCCCCATCTGGTAGGGGATTCACTGACCAGTGTGTGTAGAGGTCGGCTTAACTCCTTCTGAACTGCGGCCAAATCTCATTTAAGCAGCCATACCTGGCCGGAGTCAGGCTGGCGAAAATCATGGGGCTGCGGAAGGCTGCACATCTGTGGTGCATTGCACACAGGTTAAACCAGCCGTCACCACACACCCTCTTTGCGCTAGCATGCTATCAGTGTTCCTCCTGCTCCTTCCACAAACTAACTAACTACAAACGCTGCAATTAACCGGTTTATCAGCATCAACTGCCTGGCTCCTTGGATTGGAGGAGCCCTGGAAAAGACACTTCAGGTGGCCTGTAGCAAGGGACTTTGCCACAGTTACAGGTCCTGCTGCATCTTTCTCTTTCCCCGTCATGTTGGTCGCCTAGAAGAGCTCCTTGGTGGCACGGGTGGAGTCTCTGCTCCTTCCTTGTTGTCTAAGCACAACAAGGAAGGAGCGTTGCCATGGAAAATGAAAAGCGCAACTTTTAGCATTTAGTAGTTTAGAAAATAAAACTCCAAGTTACCCTTTACGTATTGAGCATTAATAATATATCGATCGACTCGAGTTTCACAATATATTGCCCAGTGCTAATTCCAATGTTAATGTTTCATTGACAAATATATTTTTCCATCCTCCCTTTGCTATAATGCTCATCAAATTTAAATTGTGTAGCTTGGGGTTTAAATTGGGTAGCTACATGTGTCAGATGTCATGAAGTATGTAGTCTGATATATTATACTCTGGCTGTTCCTGTTCCATCGGCATGTCGTCTCCTCTGTTGAATGGATGGACATACAAGGCTATTATGACAATATGAAAA
Source organism: Coryphaenoides rupestris (assembly GCA_002895965.2). Classification (NCBI taxonomy): domain Eukaryota; kingdom Metazoa; phylum Chordata; class Actinopteri; order Gadiformes; family Macrouridae; genus Coryphaenoides; species Coryphaenoides rupestris. The sequence continues at coordinate 312,076 of PIJE02000246.1, read as the reverse complement.
AGTAGGTTACGCAGACTTTTCTTTACTTTGTGCCAAAGGGAAGTTGGACAAAATCAAGTGCCCTGTGTTTACCAGGAGTACTACATGTGTGTATGGGGATCAACCGGGATTTGTTTGCTGGTTTCACGTGGCTCATGCAGGATCTACAAAACCATAATTGAGGGTTGTTTCCCCCCCTAATTTCTGGCTTTTGGGGCTTGGAGACCCACTATTCATGTGAACGGGAGACCGAAACGCAGAGAGGGAGACAGAATGGAGAGTGATATTTAAACAACGAGGATGTAGGAGAGAAGAACAGGCAGCAGAGGAGGCAGGGGTTCTAGACAGCAGTATAGAAAGACATGAGAAGTGGGAATAGAGGGAAACATTGAAGTTTGAGGGAGAGAATGAGAGAGCGGTAGGGGGAGAGAAGGGTGGGGGGTTGCTATTGGAGTGAGGGAGGGTTTTTCTTTTGGTACAGTAAATAATAGCCTCTGTTTGAGTTGGAGCGCCTTTCACAGCCCCCTTTGTGTCCCGGAGCTCCCTGAAGAGCGGAGGAGAGGGCCAGGGAGTTGCCGGCCTTCCAGGGTTTTCACTGCCATGGGAAAGGCACTGCATTAGGCCAATATGAATCTGCAGGGGGGGGGGACACCGTGGTGGTGGAGCTGCGGCAAATCAAAGAGAGCCTGCCAACAACGAACCCCCCCCTCCACTTATCGCTCTCAAACTCCTCACACACAGCAGAAATAGACCTACTGTCAAATAGATGCATACATCTCACAACATCTCACACACACACACACACACACACACACACACACACACACACACACACACACACACACACACACACACACACACACACACACACACACACACACCTCAATGAGCCAATCCCAGTTCCCACACATGCAGGCTCCTTTCTTATAGCCTATATGTTGTTGTACACAAAAGGTCCTGAAACATCAGCACATGCATGCCGTTTTCCTCCTCCCACCAGAACATGGAGAAGGGTATGGTCTTGCCCCTCCTCCATCATCTCAGTCTGGGCCCAGACTTCCAGGTTTTTCAGCTTTCCCCCTTCTCTCCCCGCCCCCCCCCCCCCCCCCCCCACCCCACTACACTACCCTAAAGACTTGGAGACTATAGTTCACGCTTTTATTTCCTCTCGCCTCAACGACTCTCGCCTGAAGCTGGTTCAAAATGCAACGGCGAGACTCCTCACGGGTACCAAGAAGAGAGACCATATCTCCCATGTACTGGCCTCTCTTCACTGGTTACCAGGGAAGTATTGAATTGATTTTAAATGTATTTTTATTTGTATTTAAAGCACTGCATGGGCTGGCTCCAGGTTACATCTCTGAACTGCTCATCCCCTATTCCACCTCCCGACCCGATTGTTGTATGTGTAATGCTGTTTGTGTTGATGATTTCATTGTGATATTCTATGCTATTATTAATTTACTTGTATCCTCTTATTCATGTCTGGTTTTTATATTTGATCATTAATGTATTAATCTCTCTGTAAAGCACTTTTGTCAACGTTTGTTGCTCTATGAATTCAACTGCACCACCGCCGCTGCTTAGCACCACTGATGCAATGTGATCAGCTCTCCTCACTTTTTTTACTTCTCAACGTTTAGAGCAGCTAGTAGTGAAATGATTCTCGTTATATCCTTACGTGAAAAAGGAAAAAGAAAACATATGGCAAAAGATCCCGCTATGATCGATCGGGTATGACGTTTATCATTACATGTGCGTGATGACTGACTTTAGCTCTGTCATTTCAAAATGCAGCGGGTCGTTATGGCCAGCTCGTGCCTTGCAGTGCCTTAAGAAAACAATGAGGCTTGATATGTCAAACTGATTAACTTTATTTAATTCAAATCATGAACATTGCATTGAGTTCAACTTGCGTAACTTTTAATCACGTGTATACCTTCTCCTAATACTTCCATGGACTATCTCCATGCTGTTTCCCCCTGAACTCTGAACTTCCTTCCTGATTTTTTTTTTCTAAGTACCCTTTGCAAACCTTCAAGGTACCCCTAGGGGTACATGTCCCCCCCATTGGAAAACCTCTGCATTAAGCGATATCACCAAGCATATGGCTCTGCCTTGCTCATTTACAGGCCTTAAGGGGGATTGAGGTGAATGGCCGCATCAGATACATGCAGTGTTTGATCGAGTTAGGTTGATGCCGTACCGTAACACCAGTTGACAGAGTGGCCATTGTTTCTGGTGGTGATTACTTGATGACAACGAGGAAGTCGCCAATACGAAGAGATAGCGTGTAATTGCAGGTGACGCTGAAACGGCCGTGGCTCGGAAGGTGGATGATTCACTTCCCTGAGTGATGTCACGTCCTGTTTAATTTGTCGATGTGTAAACAACTGAGCAGGACAGGAAGTGTCTGGGAGTTTTCTTCCTGTTGTTGTTTAGTGGCCCTCCCCCTCTTCTCTAGGGCTCCCTCCCCCTCCTCTCTAGGGCTCCCTCCCCCTCCTCTCTAGGGCTCCCTCCCCCTCCTCTCTCGGGCTCCCTCCCTCCCCTCTCTAGGGCTCCCTCCCCCCCCTCTCTAGGGCTCCCTCCCCTCCTCTCTAGGGCTCCTCCCCCTCCTCTCCCCCTCTCTAGGGCTCCCTCCCTCCCCTCTCTAGGGCTCTGCTCAGTCTTACTTCTGTGTTGGTGATTTCCACTTTTTCGATGGGGTGACCATCTGTCAGTTAATATCCAGCATGATATTATTAAGACTCGAGGCTGATGTGTTGATAGCTCATTTGTCACTTATTTGTTAATTTCACTCCTAAGAAAATTAGAAAATATCAACTGCATATTCTTATGTTTTTGGCTATTGTTTAAATGAAACACATATTTTCTTAGATCTTCTTGTCCTTAGATGCAGTGTGTCATTATATTTATAAGACAACTCTGAAGAGTGCAAACTTGACTACCTACTAAACCATTCTGGAACGGTTGATGCGGTTCTAAATGTTCTAAATGTTGATGAACGTCTTTTTGTTAGCATCACCACCACCACCACCACCACCACCATGCACAACCTGGTTCTCTAAGTAGGTCACTGCCAGCTACACTGGAAACATTTGGAGCAGTTTTTCTCTTGTTTTTCAAGAGAAACTATTGCATGCTACTGTCTTAGCCTTGGTTTAAAAGTGACTCTGTGGTAGGCGGTCGACATGTATGGCTATTGTGTGTTTGTTATTCGACGGAGTACAGATGTGTGCTACCAAGCTTAGGAATGAAGATGGCTCATCCACATAAAAATTGCTCACTGACTAATCCGGGATCCAGCGCTACGATGTTACAGCAGAACATCCGGGGGGGGGGGGGGATGTGTCTTGGCCGGAAACCATGACTGCAAGGGGCGGAAAAACTTATCTGTGTGATTGGATAAAGAAGGGGATTTTGTAAAAGATATACAAGTCTATTTCTACAGTGGCCAGTCTACACGTCGTTGATATGGAACCCTTACAAACACTTTACTACTGCTGGCTGAGTTTTTGTGAGCCAATTATGTTTCCAGATCCCCGCCTACAGTCACATGATTGTGCTGCCATGACTTTCGATCGTAATCTTGTCTAATTAGACCCTATCACTACTACTCACAAGGGGCTATGCTTATTGGCTACTGGTCCCATTAAAATACTCTTCTGAAAGCTTCATCTACTTACACTAAACAAGTTTTTTTTGGTAGAATATCTCAAAACAGGAAACAAGCACGACGTAACTCCGCCCCCTCGCAGTCCTGGTTGCCCCCCGGCCCCCCGGCTATAGTCGTTAGCCAGTAGATCAGATTCAGTATTTATTCAGAACTCTGTCCACCGCCAAGTTGATGTTGGTGTATCTCTGTGGGCCCTCTCAGTGCTCACACTTATCCCGCACACTACATTCACACAATGCAGAGCTTTGGTTTCATATTGGCTGATAACGCAGAGCAGCGAAAACATGGAAGCACCAATGTGTGACTACTGCGCTGACCGGTGCCGGGAGCTGCTCTGTCAATCCAGGAAGCCTTGCTCCGGGGCGGGGGGGGCAGGAACAACAACCCCGCTGGCCCTGGTGGAGGGGACTTTCCTCTGGCACTCACCCACCCAGAACAATGCCTCAAACGGCTCCCACACAAACACACACGCACACACACACACACACACACACACACACACACACACAAGCATAACGTGTTCGGATGTGTGTTGATGCACACGTGCGCAATCACACGTTGTTGCTCACTACAGGTTACACTTTCAACTTTGATGTCTGCAGTTGGGCTGAACAATATGGTAAAATCATATTGCATTCATTTCTATATGATTCCCATTTTTCATTTCCACATTTAAAGAAACTATCATGATGTGACATTTGTTGAGGTCTGTACCAAAACAAACACGTATTCTTTCATCTGGAGAAAATAAATGTGTAGGCCAGGGCATCTCTGCAGCACTACAGTACAGACCAACAGTCAGACTGTAGGAGGAGGGAGCCACTGTGTTCTGGAGCTGTACCCCTGGGATCCACAGCGTGACACCCAGTTGTCTGTGTTTTTACCGGGTCAAGACGAGAACAGGCGTCCTTGGTGCTGTCCTCATTTCGTGATTTTGACTTGACGCCTAATTCCTCCCTCCCTCCAACTCCATCAATCCTCTCCTCCTCCGTTCTGTGTCTTGTTTTCATACAAGAGCTCCCTGCGAGTGTCCGCGACCGGCCCCCGACCCTGCCCCGGTCTCTCCGTCTGTTGCCGACGTTGTCGTGACAACACCTTCTCTCTGGTGATCAGTGTTGTTCCCTTCGATAGTCTGTGTCGCCTGCAGTGCTGGCAGCGCGCCACATTTATTTACCATGATCCTGTAGAGAAAATGAGATGATGGGGAGGGAGATGGACAAGGGGTGTGTGTGTGTGTGTGTGTGTGTGTGTGTGTGTGTGTGTGTGTGTGTGTGTGTGTGTGTGTGTGTGTGTGTGTGTGTGTGTGTGTGTGTGTGTGTGTGTGTGTGTGTGTGTGTGTGTGTGTGTGTGTGTGTGTGTGTGTGTGTGTAAAATAAAAAATGTGATGGGAGAGAACAAAAAAGGAGAGAGAAGGCAGCAAGGTAATCTTGTAGCAGTAATTGGTCAGGAAGTTGGCTGCTTGGGACATATGTCTCTCTCTCTCTCTCTCTCTCTCTCTCTCTCTCTCTCTCTCTCTCTCTCTCTCGCTCTTCCACACTCTGCCTCCTTCCTCTCTCTCTCTCCCAGTGGGCAGTGTGTTCCGTTGCGTTCTGTTTCCATCTGTTCTCTACACCACCCCCCATCCTCGCTCTCGCTCTTGCTCTCTCTCTCTTATCTCTGTGTGAACTGACCTCATTGAGGTGTGGGTTGCGGACCAGTGGTCCTGATTCCAGACCAGAGCCTAAATTTGACGTCCTCAGAGTGTTGCCCCGACCGCGGTTCTCATCGTGTATGAGAAGAAGAACCATGTTGTTTTCTGTTTATTTGTTTTTTCTCCAAATACTTTGGACATGGGACTAACTTGTGGAAGGATACTGGCTGACAGAAGGCTAGGCTCCGGCTCTCTGTGGTGAGTGGAACTTGGCTTTTGTTTTGGTTTGTGTCTTGCGGTGCTATGCTTAACATTGCTGCATGTTGCCAAGGACTACTTCCTTATTACCATGTTTTCAACATTATTTTCACAAGTTTTGCTGCTGTCATTGGTTGTATTTTCACTGAATGTTTTCGTAGCATCCTCATGCAGGTTATCATTGGACCGAATGCTCTTTAAATTGTGCCACAGCTGGCATTTCTCGAGGGCTTATGATTTTTACTGTACTGACCTTTCACCTGTCTAGGGTCCTAACGGTCCCCTTCTTTGTCGTCGAAAAGCATCTCAAGTGTTCATTAATCGTAATTGCAATGGGCCGACGCAGCCAGACCGGTCTGACCTCCAATTACTCTGTCCAGAGTTTCAATTTAGCGGCGGGGTAATGGCAGCCCTGCGCGCCACGGTAATGAAACGCTCGGGCAGAGCTGCTATTAGCCTGCTGGCTCTCATCCACCGCCAACAGTCCATTACACCAAATAGGGACAATGTTCAAATGTCACCTTCACCTTTTAGTGCATGCTGAGTTTTTAGTATAGAACCTGGCAGTGCCACTTGGGTGAAAGAGTAAAAAGTTTATGCTTAATGTAATGGCTGGGGGAGTTATGAATCTTATCAGGACAAAGAGTGATTAAATTAATCTGAATGCTCTTTTCTCAAACCAATGATCTTCAGTGTGTGTGTGTGTGTGTGTGTGTGCGTGTGTGTGTGTATGTGTGTGTGTATGTGTGTTCTCCAGTGCAAATGGCTGAAGGGGAGAACTGAGGTGGAAAGAGAGCGTCTTGTTCGGTAATATCAGTCATTTGATGATGTGTTTGGATGTGTTGCACAATGAGAGTAAATCTCGTGTTCACCATCGAGACACTTTCTGCTGATCTGCTGATGCCATGGGACTGCTAAGTTTAGAAAGAACAACAATCAGCCACCATTACAGTTGATAAGGCACAGCGGAGGCCTGAGGCGGCGGAGGTGACCAGAGCATGTATGTATCAGCAGGGGGTCAGGCCCGCGGCCCGTCCCTCTGCCTGGCTCCCAGCGTGCCTTTCCTGGACCAGGGACCTTCGTCCTGCATCTTAATCTGAGGCCAAACACAGCTTCCTCAGTCCATCCGCTCACATGGCTCACGCACGATTATACAGTGTACACACACACACACACACACACACACACACACACACACACACACACACACACACACACACACACACACACTGAAGGTTTTTGTTTTTGTTGTTCAGTCTTCACCTCCAAGCGGAAGCTCAAATTATTGTGTGGTTCATTGCGTTGAGCCTCACGGTTGTATCGGTATCCGGTCAGTGTGTGGTTCAAAATCCCCTCTCGGCATCTCGGCTACCTAAAACTGAGGTCATCCTGAACGTAGAAAGCTAAATAGTGAGTCATGTTGTGTTTGTGTTCACACACAATAGCACTGATGGATGATTACTCATGAATCATGGCGCAAGCCTTATCTGAATACCAGTCTTTCTCTGCCTCACTTTTCTAATGCGACCGACTTTTGACATTAGATCTCCCTTTGCATTATGGGAACTGTAGTTTGCCTATTTGTTGGGGTGGAGGAAGGAGGAAGCCATGGTATTTTTGTAAACTGAGGTTTTGGTATACGAGAATAAAAATAACTTCACTGGGTGGTAGTCTGCTTCTTCCTGCCCGCTCCAAGGGAGTCCCGGTCTTTACATGCGCCCTAATTGGAGCTTCAGTCTGAGTCGGATATTCCTGGACTCGTCCTGGCACCGCGAGCAGGCTGCTACAGCCTTGAGGGAACACTGTCCGGGAATGTCATTATCGGCGAGGGGAAAAAAGTTCTGACAAAACCATCAATGGTTGTCTTAAATGAGATCATCCTATCCTCATGCTCTCTGCAGGATGCAGTCGTTAAAGTCATTTAGTGTTGTTCGCATAATTCACCATTCAAATGAAACAATAAATCAATTTCACTTTGTGTAGCTTCATGGTGAAGTAAGTTGCGGAATACTGAGCAGTCCATTAAAAGGAAAAAACTGTATGAGGTTACATCGAGTACATAGGACTCAAGCAGGCTCTCACATAGTGCCAAGAGATTGTGTGTGTGTGTGTGTGTGTGTGTGTGTGTGTGTGTGTGTGTGTGTGTGTGTGTGTGTGTGTGTGTGTGTGTGTGTGTGTGTGTGTGGTGTGTGTGTGTGTGTGTGTGTGTGTGTGTGTGTGTGTGTGTGTGTGTGTGTGTGTGTGTGTGTCCAGATGACCCATCCATCTCGCCAATGACAAAGACAGACGGGGTCACAGAGGGAGGGGGAAACTGTATATAAACGACCCCCACCGTTTTCATTAGTCACACAGTCTCTCTCCATTTCTCTCTCTCTTTTTTTCTCCCTCTCACAATTTTTCTTTCTCACTCACTCACTTTTTCTCTCTCTGTCTCTCTCTCTCTCTCTCTCTCTCTCTGTCTCTCTCTCTCTCTCTCTCTCTGTCTGTCTGTCTGTCTGTCTCTCTCTCTCTCTCTCTCTCTCTCTCTCTCTCTTTTCCTCTCTCTCTCTCTCTCTCTCTCTCTCTCTCTCTCTCTCTCTCTCTCTCTCTCTCTCTCTCTCTCTCTCTCTCTCTGTGTGTGTGTGTATTTCTCATTCTCTCTCTCCATCTATCTGTCTCACCATCTCTCAGTCTTCCTTCCTTCTCCCTTCCATCTCATCTTGCTCTCTGTCGCCCTGCGCTGGCTTCTTTTACACAGCCTTTCGTTTACATTCATGGCGCCCCCCCTCCCCTACCACTCAACCCCCCCAGCTTCTTGTATACGTTGCCATAGAAACATGTGGCCCTCATTTCAAACTATGTGGAAAGCTGAGAAAATGAAGAAGCTGGTCAGGCCCTTTGAGAAAGACACACACAGACACTCAAACTCACACTCATGTTCACGCTCTCACACACACACACACACACACACACACACACACACACACACACACACACACACACACACACACACACTGCATTAAGAATTGAGAAGAAACAAATGGGTTTTAAGCCGCTTTCCCAGCCCTCTCCTTCTTAAAGTACAAGCTCTTAAGAACAATAAACGTATTCTTGATGGAGCTATAGGTGCGTGCATACAACGAGATGACATGTTAAGAGGTTGAGATCTGTCAAGTTGGAATTCTGTGTGTGTGTGTGTGTGTGTGTGTGTGTGTGTGTGTGTGTGTGTGTGTGAACCCAGGGGTCCTCCTTGTGGTTGTTTGCACACTGCCTGAGTGTCGATGAAGAATGAAGTGGTTTATTGACAATACGCTCTCCGCTGCTCCTCTTTCTCTGCCCACTCGTGCCCACTTTTTACTTCAGGGATGGACGCCTAGTCCATCGTCATAGCAACCCCATCGCTATGGCCTCCTCCCCTGGCCTGGGCTATCTTGGCTTGCGAGCGCCACCCATAAAAACCGTCCTAAGACATCCTGTTGTGTGTTAGCTACTTAGAGTGTAGGCAGTGAGAGAGTTTGTTCTCTCTGAGCCTTGTTACAATGTCGTTATAGTGTTTGTACAAAGCAGGAAGATGGAGGGTTGTGGCATTGTGGTGTGTGGTGGAGGTTTCCAAATATTGGAGCATAAATTGAGCTTTTGTTTTACTGCATTTGCACGCAAGACAACATGAGACTGTAGACAAATACAAACATTTAAGGTTACACAACTACTGATCTCGGACGCCTAAATTTGTACATGAATACTGCAAAACACATCCTCAATGAAACCTGATGTGTGTGTGTATATATATATATGACATGCTATCAGTCAAACTGTTGATGTTGTTGTTGATTTCGCTGACCAGAGATGCTCGTTATAAAGTGGGGGTGTTTTTTTGGAGTGAAAGAGCGTTTGAGGGTCAGTGGACCCTCAGTCCTACGAGAAAGGAGGGGTCATGCTCCTGGGGAACTGTGTGTGTGTGTGTGTGTGTGTGTGTGTGTGTGTGTGTGTGTGTGTGTGTGTGTGTGTGTGTGTGTGTGTGTGTGTGTGTGTGTGTGTGTGTGTGTGTGTGTGTGTGTGTGTGTGTGTGTGTGTTCGCGCGCGCGCACAGGGGCTCTGTCATTGTTTTGGTCAGCAGAATGGGGGGTGTTTGGGGGAGCAGGGGGGGGTGGGTGTGGGTGGTGGTGGTGGTATGGGAAAGTGGTGTGTGCAGGGGGGAGGGTACCAGGCCCACTTTGAAGAAAGAGGACTAAAAGACTAATAGAGTGAAACACAAGAGATAGTTTTATTGCGGGATGCGGCGGCCCCACAGTGTGTCCAACGTGTGTGTCCCAGCTGGTGGGGCAGTGGAGGTGTGCTAACACGGTGTGAAAGAGGCTCTCTTCTGCTTTTTCACCGGCTGAAGTCTTCCATGTGGGTTTAACAGCCGTTGGGCTGCTGTTGCACATGCTGTTTATTTTCTCTCCTCTCTATACTTCATTTCAGTGCGCCACTGACCATGTGTTTTATGCACATGTACGTTATTTGCGTGTGAGATTTCCTGCAAAAATTGTTTGTTTTTGTTTTTTGGGGGGGGGGGGGTACACCCCACCACCACGCCCCCTCCTCCCCCTCCCTGCTAGCGCAGTGTGGGGGGATGAGCACAATGGCTGCAGAGGAGACTCATGGTGCACCATGGGGGGCCAGCACCCTTTGTCTGATCTGGTGCATTGATCAACTGTAGACGTGTGTGTTTGTGTGTGTGTGTGTGTGTGTGCGTGTGTGTGTGTGTGTGTGTGTGTGTGTGAGATGGCATCAGTTAATGTGCCTGCTGGGTGTGCGTGAAGCCATGCACAGCATCGATACAACCACACACACACACCCAGCCTCAAAGTTTCTATTCTCGAAAGGGAGTACGAGGGGAAGAAATGCAGGAGAGGGAGAGAAGGGGCACTGTGTGTGTGTGTGTGTGTGTGTGTGTGTGTGTGTGTGTGTGTGTGTGTGTGTGTGGTGTGTAATGGCATCAGTTAATGTGCCTGCTGGGAGTGCGTGAAGCCATGCACAGCATCGATACAACCACACACACACACACACACACACACACACACACACACAGCCTCAAAGTTTCTATTCTCGAAAGGGAGTACGAGGGGAAGAAATGCAGGAGAGGGAGAGAAGGGGCACTGTGTGTGTGGGGTGTGTGTGTGTGTGTGTGTGTGTGGGGGGGGGGGGACTCCTTGTAATTTGCTGCAGGAGAGAGGTGGGAGGAGACAGAGCGGAGGGGATAACCCAGTGGGGAGGGAGCAGAGGCCATTCACTCTGACACAAACACACACATGCACACACACACGCACGCATACACACTTTAGAGAGACACACACACAGACGCATACATACATACGTACACACATAAACAGTGTGGTGTATGTGCTACCAGCGGTGAGAGAGCCTGTGAGTGAGGCATGCTGGGAGACAGACGGGCGGTAGAGGCAGGGGAGTCTCTGCACAGCGGTCAGGAGAAGACTGGGAGAGCTGCAGACCACACTGAGCAGTAGAGCAAAGGAGAAGAGAGAGGGCTCTCTCTCTCTCTCTCTCTCTCTCTCTCTCTCCTCTCTACACACACACACACAGATTACAGTGTGTGTGTTTTGGAGTGGTGGACGCCACCGTGGTCTCGGAGGAACTGGAGGAATGAGGATGACTCCTGAGAGAATGTGAGACTTGAGTCCACTCGTCGGGACTGTCCGGGGGCTTCTGCTTCCAGGAATGCTCCAGCTTTGGGAATACAACTGGGAATACAGACCTGGATATGTGATTGTCTCGGGACGGGTTTTCCTCCTCAAGACAGACAGCCCTGCCCTGTCATTGTTCTACTCTCGGACCTGCTTGTGTTGACGGGAGCGCCCGGCCACAATGCCTACTGGTGAGTCCTGTCCGGTGATACCTGGCTTCACACAGCCTTTTAACTATGTCAACGTTCTCATTGCACTCAGGTCCTGCGTATAGCCCATCAGTTAAGATTTGATTTGGGGATTTTGAGTACATTTTTACAATTTAAAAAATTGCAGATTCCAGAAATAGTTGCTGCCGAAGTTGGCATTCGTTGAAACATTAAGATTTTAAATGTAAATGTGAATGATTCTCTGTTCATGTATCTTTGTGGAATCAAAGTGGTTTTCGTTTCAAAGTTACTTAAAGAGACCACCTAGGATATGACTTTTGACCAGATGACAGAGAAAGTTCAGAAGTTGAAACTGTATGAAACACATGGTCTGTGGGTTGTCTTTGACAAGGCCATTGCCATGGCATTCACGCTCCAAACTTTCCTATGGATGTCTGCCATTGGCATGATTAATCATAAAACCTAGTTGCTGCGGAGTGTAAAACCACGGGCTCCAGCTACAGAACCACTGTTATTTTCAGCACCACACAGATCCCACTGACCCCAGACGAGCTTTCTTTCTGACGTTGTTTTTTTTTCTCGTGGTGGTGGTGGCGGCGGAGGGGTGGGTGGGTTCTTATGACCCCACTGTATCCCCTGGAAGTGTCTCCTGCGGCTGCTTTGACTGAGGGGTTTGGGCAGCAGGGCTGAGATGCCGTTCGGCAGCCTGTGACCCAAATTAGAGCTCCAAAGGAGTGTGGGGTGCTGGAGGGGGGGGGAACGGGTGGAGAAGCTACACAAAGGGTGTAGGACAGGGGGGGATAATTACTGTTTAGAGTGAACTCTTTGGTGTTGAGGTGCTGTAGACAAGGAGCCCTCCGTGGTAGAACAGCCTCCTTCCAGGTCGGCCAGACCAGGAGTACACAAGGAAAGCTGTACGATCCCTGGCTGAGACATTATATTATTATATTATATGGCCCCCAGGCAGGTCTGCTGTGATATAGAGTTAGGTTAGGTAGAGTTACATGGTAGAGTTAGGTTAGGTAGAGTTACATGGTAGAGTTAGGTTAGGTAGAGTTACATGGTAGAGTTAGGTTAGGTAGAGTTACATGGTAGAGTTAGGTTAGGTAGAGTTACATGGTAGAGTTAGGTTAGGTAGAGTTACATGGTAGAGTTAGGTTAGATGGAGTTAGTTTAGATTAGGTCAAGTTAGGAAGAGTTACATGGTAGAGTTAGGTTAGATGGAGTTAGTTTAGATTAGGTCAAATTAGGTGGAGTTACATGGTAGTTAGGTTAGATGGAGTTAGTTTAGATTAGGTCAAGTTAGGAAGAGTTACATAGTAGAGTTAGGTAGAGTTGCATGGTAGTTAGGTAGAGTTACATGGTAGTTAGGTTAGGTAAAGTTAGGTAGCGTTAGAAATTGGTTGAGTACAGTTAGGTAGTTACATGGTCGAGTTAGGTTAGGTGGAGTTACATAATAGTTAGGTTAGTTAGAGTTACATGGTAGTTACATGGATTAGGTAGTTATGTAGAGTTACATGGTAAAGTTAGGTTTGGTAGAGTTAGGTAGTTACATGGTACAGTTAGGTTAGGTAGAGTTACATAATAGTTAGGTTAGTTGGTTACATGGTAGTTACATGGATTAGGTAGTAGTTTAGTTTAATAGTTTAGTAGTAGGTAGAGTTACGTGGAAGAGTTAGGTAGAGTTACATGGAGGAGTTAGGTAGAGTTAGGTAGTTATATGGAAGAGTTAGGTTAGGCATAGTTATGTGACTGAGGAACGCGGTGAGCTCCAAACAGCAAGGCTATTTCAGGTCCTCCAAGGGATGCTCCCTCGCTGGGCTGAAATGAATCGGGTCACAGAATGAGGCCAGTGTGTCACACGCGTGGGCGGGGCTTGGGACAGGGGTGCGGCAAGGGTCGCACGGGTGTCCCATGGGGTGAATGTTGGGACGTTGGTTTGAGTGTGTGTGTGTGTGTGTGTGTGTGTGTGTGTGTCTGAAAATAGGGGGCATAGACTCGTGGTTGGAGATTTTCCCACAGTGGCTCCTCTGTGGGGTTCCCTAGGTTCTTCACCCCCCCGCCCCCGCCCCCCCCTTGCCCCTGCCCCTCGTTGATGAGCACAGGGTCAGCAAGAAAAACTACAGTTAATGGCAATAAATAAATAAACCGATGGAAAGAGCACAGATAAAGTTGTTATTGACGTCTCAGAAACACAGCTCATGGTCTGACAACAGGTGTTAATGTGGAGCGCAAGGGAGAAATGCATTCCGTGAGTATTCCTGGTCCTGGGGAGGAAACTAGAGTTGTGTTTTATTTTTTAGGGTTAGGGGGGCGGTATGGGGGGTTTAATGGTTCCTTCCTCTTAAAACATCTGCTTTGGAAACGTGGGGCCGAGCCTGCAGGACAGAACGCTGCCTGTGTTAGCCTGTCTTTGTGCGCCCATCTCTCACCCTCTCTGTCTCTCTCTCATCATTCTGTGTGCTTTAACCTGTTTGCTTTTGTGGTTTTTCTCGTGTTAAATCCTGAGTGACATGTTAAGGTCCTTAGCGTCAGTACAGATCAGGCCCTGCATCTCAATCAGAAGAAATAGAAGATTGGGGCCCTTTTATTGCATTGTGAAGATCTGAGGCCCCCCCTTTGTCACGCGCGCCACCGTTGCTAAACGAACGGCGAGACTGCGTTGCTCCATTGTGCCCGCACCAGTGAATAGAAGAAATTGGTCTTTCCATGTCTTCTCAAACCTCCATCTCTGTCACTTCAAAAGTGCTTTGAACCTCGGCAGGAGAGATGCACCTGATAGAGAGGTGGCCAGGGTGTGAGATTGAGAGGCTCTTCCAGAGCTTTGGAGTACAACAGGCAGGTTCTCTTTGTGATTGACAGCAAGACAGAGTGGGAAATTGGGGGAACAAATGGGACCGGAGGGAGTTTGACTGTTGACCTCTCCCAACTACGCTTGTCCTCCTGCTTTCATTCCATCGACAACACACACACACACAACACGCACACACACACGCGCACAGACACACACACGCGCACACACACACACACACACACACACACACACACACACACACACACACACACACACACACACACACACACACACACACTTTCTCATCTTCAGTCTCATATGTCCTAGTTTGCCTGATCCCTTATCTCTGATCTTGCCTCAAGGCGTTTGCGTGGCCCTGTTCAGTCAAAGCCACAGACATGGGCTGCAACAAACGATAATGCTTTACAAATTACTTGCGCTTGAAATAATTCCAACCAGAAACTTGTTTTGGCACATACACAAACACTCCCGAAATGCAAGGTTACCTCGGTACCTCGTACATCTATGCCTTCACATTTAGGCCTACATTTAGGGCATTTGGCAAGACACTTTTATCTAAAGCTACTTACGATAAGTACATTTGTCCAAAGAATCATGCAGATGTACACATAAGCCTATACAAATAGAAAGTTTGGTGTCTGCAGACACTGAAATTGCCACTACAAAGAAGTGTGTTCTGCTGCCCTCAAGGGCTTTCCAATTCACATCGACATCACATCATCAGCAAACAAGTCTTGCATCGCCAGACTTATCTGCACACTTGGTTTTAACACTGTGCCAGCGCTGGAGAAAGGTCTGACTGAAGCCAGTATAATTATGGGATAGAGTCTTCTTTAACAATGGTCTTGGGTATGTATTGATGGTTCCCCTACAAACTAGTCTTGGAGGGGGGGGGGGGGGTTTCGGTGGAACATTTGCATGTGGGGAGGCAAAATCTGGTATTCAAATGGCAAAATCCCTGCAAAAGAAAACACCACATAAAACAATAATGTACGTTCTCAGCATGTAGGTTGCTAGCTCGGGGGTTGTTTTGGTGTTGCTTCAGGTTGTGGCGGGACTTTGACAACGGTAACACACAGGTAATGGAAGGGGAGGAGAATTGAAATAGTGGCCTCTCCTTACAGCTTGCATCCTGTCAGCCAGCCTATCAAACAGAATCTTTCCTTCAATCCTTGATTACTTTCCTCGATTACTTTCAAGAAGTCCACAAAATTTTAGACGTCTGGCCACATCATTTGCCAGCATTCCTCGGATTTGGGTCGGACCACACAGCTGTGTGTGATGTGAACATTCAGGAGGTTGGAGGGAACTTGTATCAATCGATTAGTTTGGCTTCCTGAGAAAATCCAAAAGCAAAATAATCGATTGATACACTTTCTGAAACACAATGTACACTCAGTAGCAACCTGTATCTGCAGAAGTGAGTGATCTGTCGACCCATTTCATCAGTGTGTCTGTGTCTAGTCTCCATGTCTAGATAAAAGGCCTCAGCTGAATGCCTGTCACATGCTGGTGTGTCACTGCAGGCTGCTGTGCGTACGTTTGGCTTTGAAGTCAACTCTACGAGGAACCGTTAATACTTGTGCTGTATCGAAGGTTCTAGTTGGAATAATAGACACTGTCCTGCCCTTTATGGGCTCAGATGGCCACGGTGAAGACAAAACAGAGTTTCTTTATACGGTTCCAAAACATCATCTGAAGATCATCCAGAGAGAGCGGAACGCGACGCACGTGGTGCGATTAGGGGCCCGCCAAAATGGCTAACACGTGTCCCAATGAAGTTTGATACGATCAACAATGTGAGTGAGTGAAGGAAATGGGGGTGAAAGATTAATGAGGGAGACAAGATGAATAGAACGATGGAGGAGGGTAAGGGAGAAGGCGAGAGGCAGAGACTGAGTGGGGGAGAAGGGAGAGGCTTCCACATCACAGGCCTCTCTATTGTCCTGGGATCAGCCTGGTGATGTCATGCTGGATACTGACTCTCTGAGCTTTTCTCTTTCCATGTCTTTTCATTTCATAACACCGTTGTCTCGTACATCTTGGACATCTGATTACCAGACAGATACTTTTGAAACTGTAAATATTTTAAATGCCGCTGAATAATTTTCTAAATCACAATATGGCAAATTGCGATATCCAAAGCAATATTTTTTTTACATTACTATTATTATTTTTGATAAGGGTAAAATGTGCACACATACATTTGTGGTCAAAAGTTTACATACACTTGTATGTCATGGCAGTCCAGAGTTTCCAATAATTTCTACAACTCTTATTTTTCTGTGATAGAGTGATTGGAGCACACACTTCTTGTCACAAAAAACATTCATGAAGTTTGGTTCTTTTATGAATTTCTTATGGGTCTACTGAAAATGTGACCAAATCTGTTGGGTAAAAAATATACATACACAATGCTAATATTTGGTTACATGTCCCTTGGCCATTTTCACCTCAATTAGGCTCATATGGTAGCCATCCACAAGCTTCTGGCAAGCTTCTGGTTGAATCTTTGACCACTCCTCTTGACAGAATCGGTGCAGTTTCTGACATGGACTTGTTTCTTCAGCACTGTCCACATGTTCTCGATGGGGTTTAAGTCAGGACTTTGGGAAGACCATTCTAAAACCTTAATTCTAGCCTGATTTAGCCATTCCTTTACCACGTTTGATGTGTGTTTGGGGTCATTGTCCTGTTGGAACATCCAA
The DNA here is from genome assembly GCA_002895965.2 of Coryphaenoides rupestris. Lineage (NCBI taxonomy): Eukaryota > Metazoa > Chordata > Actinopteri > Gadiformes > Macrouridae > Coryphaenoides > Coryphaenoides rupestris. The sequence goes on along the minus strand of PIJE02000246.1, from coordinate 295,171 downwards.
CTGCGCCCAAGACCAAACCTTCTGGCTGATGATTTTAGGTTCCTTCCTGAAGAATTTGGAGGTAATCCTCCTTCTTCATTATTCCATTTACTTTCTGTAAAGCACCAGTTCCATTGGCAGCAAAACAGGCCCAGAGCATAATACTACCACACCATGCTTGACGGTAGGCATGGTGTTCTTGGGGTTAAAGGCCTCACCTTCTCTCCTCCAAACATATTTCTGGTCATTGTGGCCAAAGAGCTCCATTTTTGTTTCATCTGACCACAGAACTGTCCTCCAGAAGGCCTTTTCTTTGTCCATGTGATCAGCAGCAAACTTCAGTCGAGCCTTAAGGTGCCGCTTCTGGAGCAAGGGCTTCCTTCTTGCACGGCAGCCTCTCAGCCCATGGCAATGTAAAACAGGCTTGACTGTGGACACTGACACCTGTGTTCCAGCAGCTTCTAATTCATTGCAGACCTGCTTTTTGGTGGTTCTCGGTTGACTCGACCATCCTGACCAATTTTCTCTCAGCAGCAGGTGATAGCTTGTGTTTTCTTCCTGATCGTGGCACAACTGTGCCATGCACTTTATACTTACAAACAATTGTTTGTACAGTTGATCTCAGGGCCTGTAGTTGCTTTGAAATTGCTCCAAGTGACTTTCCTGACTTCAATGATCAATGATCCGCTTTTTAAGATCCGTGCTGAGCTCCTTTGACTTTCCCATTGTAGCGTTTGTGTCTGAGTCTCATGATTGTATCAAATGAGTCATATTTAAATGAGTCAGAGAAGTCACCAACTGTAGTCAATCATAATCACTCACAAGAAGTTAAGAGGCCACAAAGATCATTTGATTGACACAACTTTCTACATCACCTAAATTGATAATTAATGTTGCTGTATGTATATTTTTGACCCAGCAGATTTGGTCACATTTTCAGTAGACCCATAACAAATTCATAAAAGAACCAAACTTCATGAATGTTTTTTGTGACAAAGAAGTATGTGCTCCAATCACTCTATCACAGAAGTGTATGTAAACTTTTGACCACAACTGTATATGAAGGCTACTGTAGTACTGCAGCCCTGGCCTACACATTTTTTTCTCCAGATGTAAGTTTGTTACATCATGATTCGATTTTTTTTTTTTCAGTGAAAATTGAAATAGTGATGTATGTATGGAAATTGTGAAAAATGATCATTCCACCAATAGTGAGTCAATCTCAATCGCAGTATCTGTCAAAAATAATGCATTTTACCATATCGTTGAGCCCTAATTGTAAAATCCAAGTTGACAGGTGAGGCTCTTCAGGAGCTGCTGCTGCACACATGCAGGTCTGTGTGAATGTGTGTGAAAGGTGACAAACTGTGTGTGTGTGTGTGTGTGTGTGTGTGTGTGTGTGTGTGTGTGTGTGTGTGTGTGTGTGTGTGTGTGTGTGTGTGTGTGTGTGTGTGTGTGTGTGTGTGTGTGTGTGTGTGTGTGTGTGTGTGTGTGTGTGTCTTGTGTGCACACGTGAGCGAGTGGCAGACGTGTGTGTCGCTGCGGGGGTAGGTCCCTTTTGTGCACCGGGAGATCTGAGGACTGAAAGCTGACTCTGGGCGTATTGTGAGAACCAAGAGGTGAGGGGGAGGAGGAGGGAGGAGGGGGGCGGAGCCAGCAGCAGCAGCAGCAGCAGCTGCCCCATCTACCAACGCCGGTGACGATCTTATCTGAACTGAGCCACACAATTCATGTCCATTATATCTCTATAGAAGAAACCTCTCTCTGGGGCAAAAAGGCGCCGTGTGGGTGTGGGAGTTACTGCTATAGGTGCTGCACGCTTTATAAACAGAGGAGGTTTTCTGTTACGTTATTGTTATAGTTGCACACAGCACAGGCGACTTTCCATTTGACACTAATCTCGGCGTCCACCGTGATTTAGAACGGCGAGCTAAACTCCACCCATGTGACCCTGCATGGTGGATGAAAACGAACACTACACATGATGAGGGCCTGTTGAAGAGACGTCGTTGTTCTGCTCCAAAAGCTAAACCGATGACCTCTCCCCCCTTTATAAGATCTCAACACTCCCAGCGTTATCTCCCGTGTCCTTTCTGAAATCCCTCCCCGCTGATACCAGAGTTGGGGATGTTAAAGACCCCCCCCCCCCCCCCGGCTGTTTACTGACAACTCCAGGGTCTGGAGGGTTCTTCAGGTGGCCGTAAACCCGGAGCGTCTGAAGTGGATGGGGCTGGTCTTGGCCAAGAGTCGTTAAAACCCTCTCACCCTCTGTGTCTCTTTGTATCTGTGGACACTCCTGGTCGACCCTGTGCATGCTAACAGACAACCTGCCATTGTCAGGTGTCTCTGGCAAATGTCCCGGCGTGTTTGGTCTTTTGGTCTCAGCACCAGGTACACCGTGTTTCCCTTTAAAGGGGCTCTATTATACGACCAGGTGTGAGCACGATTAGCTGTTACAAGCCGTTGCAAACTTGTCATTGTGACATAGGGACATCACAAGTGGGAGTGTCCACCTAGATGTATGCTGACTAGATCAGATCACCAGTTGGTACAGTCCACTGGCTAGGCTGGTAGTCTGATCTAGTCATCATATATCTTGGTGGACACTCCCACCTGTGATGTCACTTCGTCAACAATGGCCATCTTTGGTCACCTGACAATTTTGAAATGGCTTTGTAATGGCTGATCACGCGGTGGTATATATGGGCCCCTTTAACTAGTGCGATTGAGAGATTCATCATAAAATAAATGGTTAATTGCATTATTAGCCTGATGAATAACATAATAACACTCCATAATAACATGGTGCACAATGGGAGTGAAGAACACTGTGTTTCCTTTCCATGTCATGAATCTGTCACGATTTTGTGACCCAGAAGTATCTGAACAGATTGGACACTTCCGGTCTTTCCTTCTGGTTCCCGAAGTGCTTGATAAAGGGCCTAGAAACTGCCCTGAGGATGTGTGCTCATGTCTGACTAGATACGCTCGCCATGGCCAGGGAGGTAACTATGGCAGAAACCAGGTAGTGCAGGAATCGGCTGGCCTCTGTTCTGGCAGAAGAGCCAAAGCTCACACACACTTTATCTAATCCTCAGTGTCATTCAAACACCCACACACATACACACACACACACACACACACACACACACACACACACACACACACACACACACACACACACACACACACACACACACACACACACACACACACACACAGAGCCTAGAGGGAAGACGACTGGGCTTTGGTTACCTTCTGTCCAGATTATGTTCAACCTGATCCGTGTAAATGATCTGTAATTATGGTCCTAAGCCTGCAGGTTGAGACTGTTTCTTCCCTCGCTTCCTGTGTGTGTGTGTGTGTGTGTGTGTTTGTGTTTGTACCCACTACCCAGGGTGTGCCCCAAACATAGAGCAGGCTGGAAGGAGGGGCTGGGCAAACACATGTTGGAGCAATCTCTCTCTCTCTCCTCTTCTCTCTCCTGTTCTCTCCTGTTCTCTCTCTCTCCTGTTCTCGCTCACGCTCCCTTGTTCTCTCTGTCTGTCTGTCTGTCTGTCTGTCTGTCTGTCTGTCTGTCTGTCTGTCTGTCTGTCTGTCTGTCTGTCTGTCTGTCTGTCTGTCTGTCTGTCTGTCTCGTACTCGCTCTTCATTGCAAACGAAAACACGTTGCTTGAATGTTACATGTTTCCCTTTGCCTTTACTCTCTTTGTATACGTGTGTGTGTGTGTGTGTGTGTGTGTGTGTGTGTGTGTGTGTGTGTGTGTGTGTGTGTGTGTGTGTGTGTGTGTGTGTGTGTGTGTGTGTGTGTGTGTGTGTGTGTGTGTGTGTGTGTGTGTGTGTGTGTGCAGGTGTGTGCAGGTGTGTGCGCAGCCTGTGTTTATCTGTCACGGCCATTGGCTTTATCATCGGTGTGGTGAAGCAAATGGCCTCTCTGAGTTAAACATCCACACATCACAGCTCCCCATACATTACCTCATGTGATAAGAGAGCATATCTTAGTGTGTGTGTGTGTGTGTGTGTGTGTGTGTGTGTGTGTGTGTGTGTGTGTGTGTGTGTGTGTGTGTGTGTGTGTTGTGTGTGTGTGTGTGGCTAGACTGGATCATTCGCTTGTCATTTTTCCTGATCTGCAACCCCACCAAAAACCACAAAGTGGGTCAGGTTTGAAAGTGCAAACTTTTGGCTGACCACATGCGAACACACACACACACACACACACACACACACACACACACACACACACACACAGGGAGCAACAGGAATCTGTTCCAGTCCTGCGCCGGGTGAATACTGTTGTACACCAACCTTGGTTAGGGCCGCTCCGGTTCCTCTGCTGTGTTTCTTGGCAGGAGCCAAGAAATCTGTCACTCACCTCACTCACTAACAGCCAACCTATCTCTCTAACAACACAAACTCTCCAGTGGTGCGTCTCACCTGCCATATCTGTCTCTCTGTTCTTGTTTGATTTTGAAGTGGCGCACTCTGCAAGCCACTGCTTACTCATACGTGTGGAATGCGAGGGCCACACACCGTGTTGGGGATCCCTCCTCGGTGCCTTGCTCCAAGGACCCGTGGAAGGCCCAGGAAGAGATAAGAACCTTCGTGTTCATAGAAACGGCCGCCAGCACCCGGTTGCAACAGTAGTCGTCTCCGCGGCGGCGAGGGAGGGGGTGGGGCTGCTGTCGTAGCGCACACACACCTGAGATGCCACCCTGAGCGCCGCCGGCCCCTCTTTTGACCCTCCTCCAAGTTTCATGTTCCGTGTGTTTTTATTTTTTGTGTGTGTGTGTGTGTGTGTGTGTGTGTGTGTGTTGTGTGTGTGTGTGTGTGTGTGTGTGTGTGTGTGTGTGTGTGTGTGTGTGTGTGTGTGTGGTGTGTGGTGTGTGTGTGTGTGTGTGTGTGTGGTGTGTGTGTGTGTGTGTGTGTGTGTGTTGTTGTCTGATGCTTTGATGTAAGATCTGCCCCCGGGGAGGAGTAGCCGGTAGCGCTAACGGCAGCAGCGATGCTATCCCACAAGACATTGGATCTCAGTGAGCCTACAACTGCCGTGGCTGGCTCTGATACAGCTTGCCCCAGCGGTAGTCCCCACGCCCCACTCCCAGTCCCAGCAACTACTTTGGATGGTTTTTTTCCTCTGCGGCGCCCCTGCTCTGCTCTCATTGGCCCTGCCTCCCTGCTCCAGAGTTCAGCTTGTCAAAGCCGGCATTCTTTTAAAGTAGGTAGGTAATCATACCTCAACGGTTCCCTCACACACACACGCATGTGCACACACACAAGACTGTGGTGTGTGTGTGTGTGTGTGTGTGTGTGTGTGTGGGGCGGGGGGGGATGCTTGAGGGGGGAAGGGGGGGGGGGGTAATCATAACCGTCAACGGTTCCCCCACACACACACACACGCATGCACATATGCACGTGCACACACACACACACACACACACACACACACACACACACACACACACACACACACACACACACACACACACACACAAGCCTGTCTCCCTCCCACATAAATAGTGCCTTTCATTCGTTCATTCGTGAGTGTGAGAGAAAGAGGGGGAATATTCTGAGCATTATACCGTTAATCTAGTCATTAAAAGCACTTGGGCTCCATCTCTGGTTCTCTGATTTCTCTCACAGACACAAAGATACAGTCACACACACACACACACACCCACAGATAGACACACACAGAGTCGGGTCAGGCAGGGCCCTCTGGTGCTTCTACAGTAAGCAGAAATTCCCTGGACAGCGGTGTGTTGTACCTCAGTCTAATACCGTTGTAAACGCTTTGAATGGTTGGCTTAATGGCTCCTAATGGGAGATATTCTGTTAGCGTATGACTCGAGGCGGAGGGGGGTGGCGCCTGACAGGACAGGTCCTGGTGTGCTTCTAAAGGGGCTGCGTGCTGGGCCTCACCTGGTAGGCGTGGCGCTGTGATATATAGTGGAGTGACTGAAATTGACGTCACAACTCAGACACTGTTGGACCATGAAGGTGCTTTTGCAAATGGTGGCAGTTAAATTGATCTTTTTAGGAACATCTGTTTGATTTATTTTAGCAAATTTGAAGTTTCAATGCGAAATTAGGATTCAAAATGTTTTACCGACATAAATCGTAGTTGGGACATTTTGTGAATGTAAGAATATTTTTTCTGCTTTGTTTGCAGATGACTACACCTACCCTCCGGATGCGCTGCCTCCTCTCCCAGAAATCCCTCAGGTGTCCGGAGCGGCACTGAGCTTCCCCGCCTCCCGCCACGTGCCGCTGCGCTACTGCTCCGCCCACAGCATGGACTCCTCCCCGGACAGCGCGGAGCGGCCAATCAGCTACAGCTCCACCTCCTCGTCTGCCTCGTCGCGGGACAGCCACTGCTCGCTGATCGGGCGCACCGTGGCGCTGGGCCCCTGCCCGCCGCCACCGCCGCCCACCGACCGGGACTCTGGGGCCATCCGGCTGGAGCTGGTCCCGGCCCGCCAGCTGGGGCGCGAGGGGGAGGCGGATGGGGATGAGGAGCGGGCGGGCGACGGCGGCGGCGCAGAGGATGCCAGCAGGAGCAGCAGCAGTGGGGTCCCGGGGAGGCCGGACAGCAGGGGAGGGCAGACTTCCACAGGACACTCGGAACCAGACCTGAGCCCGGATGTGGTGGAGGGCCCAGTGCAGGGGCCCAGGACCTATGTGGACCGCGTGGTGCAAGAGATCCTGGACACGGAGCGCACCTACGTGCAGGACCTGCGCAGCATCGTGCAGGTAAAACGATATGCCAGCAGACACAATAATCATACCTTCTGAAATTCCCTTTTATTTGTATTTAGGAGATAGAAGCGTAGTGTCGTAGTCTCTGCTACACCTGCATCCACTTGCGATGCACCAACAGTAGACATTCTACCACGGGATTTGATAAGAATGGAACATTTCCCCAAAAAGCAGCCCCCCCCCCATGAAAGACTCTTCCGTTGGCAACGGAAGAGCAATCCATTTAAAAGCAGGACCGCCCGTGGCCCCTCAGTGTTTATCTAGGTCTGGCGTATCTTTTAAAGCGTGTCTGCTCTGTCAGGACGCCCCCCACCACCCCCCCCCAGCGCAGGGCTTCCCCCAGCCCTGGCCCACACGTGATGGAGCTCTGGGGCTTGTCCGTTGGTGAGACGCTAGATAACAATAAGGTTACCCTGGGCGGGGTCTCTGCATGGAGACACTTGACACCAGGGGCGTTTGTGTTGCCAGCATAGACGCCGCCAAGACATATGGGAACACACATACACACACACACACCTACAGTATGAGTGTAAACTACACACCGCCGTAGTCACAGAGTGCACGTGTGTTCACACAACAGCAGGACACTCTTTGAACATTGAGTGGACTAAGCAAATGCAAGAGCAAAGTTTAAGAGTGATGTGTAAGGTGTGCAAATGTGTGTGTGTGTGTGTGTGTTCCTTTGGCCCCCCTTGTGGTGTGTGTGTGTGTGTGTGTGTGGTGGTGCTGTGTGTGTGTGTGTGTGTGTGTGTGTGTGTGTGTACACATGACACACACACACACCCTCCCACGAGAACCAGCGGGCACTAGGCGGGGATCTGGGGAGAGGGGTGGGCGGGAGGAGGTGAGGGTGACCAGTACCTTGCATGGGCGGGTGATAACAGAAACCAAGATAATTAAAGGCACTGGATGGAGGGCTAGCTGCTGGGCAGGACACTCATTCAAGGACCACACAGAGAGAGCCTTCTTGTAGGCATAGTCACTGTGAGCCCTGTTGGGCTACTGTTGTTGTTATTAAAGAAAGGGAAGGGAACACACGGACATGTGACTGAAAGTATAGCCGAAGGATGGGCCGCCTTCAGTGCCAAGTATGGATGGACGGAACTGGGTGGTCTGGGTGGCAGGACCGTGGCGGCTGCTGGGGCGTGTGTGTGTATGTGTGTGTGTGTGTGTGGTGGACGAGGGGTCTACTCCACACAGAGGGGGACTCGCAGGGCGTTAAGTGCAGCTCCTTGGCTCTGCTCAGTGTTTTCCTAACCTACTTCCAGACACTATTATCTCAAGGCTAAATCCCTCTGCTTGTCCTCTCTATCTCTCTCTCTCTCTCTCTCTCTCTCTCTCTCTTTATTCCTCATTTCCTCACCCGGTCACCCTGGGGAGAGGGAGGGGGAGGAAGAGGACTGTAGGGAGAGGTGGGGGGTCAATCGATCAGGAGCTGACAGGCTGGGAGGGAGGGAGGAAGGAAGCTGTTCGCTCTGACAACGCCACCCACCCTCACACCCCCCTCTCACACCTGAGATGGAGGGCTAGCTGCTGGGCAGGACACTCATTCAAGGACCACACAGAGAGAGCCTTCTTGTAGGCATAGTCACTGTTGCTGTGAGCCCTGTTGGGCTACTGTTGTTGTTATTAAAGAAAGGGAAGGGAACACACGGACATGTGACTGAAAGTATAGCCGAAGGATGGGCCGCCTTCAGTGCCAAGTATGGATCGGAACTGGGTGGTCTGGGTGGCAGGACCGTGGCGGCTGCTGGGGCGTGTGTGTGTATGTGTGTGTGTGTGTGGTGGACGAGGGGTCTACTCCACACAGAGGGGGACTCGCAGGGCGTTAAGTGCAGCTCCTTGGCTCTGCTCAGTGTTTTCCTAACCTACTTCCAGACACTATTATCTCAAGGCTAAATCCCTCTGCTTGTCCTCTCTATCTCTCTCTCTCTCTCTCTCTCTCTCTCTCTCTCTTTATTCCTCATTTCCTCACCCGGTCACCCTGGGGAGAGGGAGGGGGAGGAAGAGGACTGTAGGGAGAGGTGGGGGTCATCGATCAGGAGCTGACAGGCTGGGAGGGAGGGAGGAAGGAAGCTGTTCCTCTGACAACGCCACCCACCCTCACACCCCCCAAATCCTAACCTCTCACACCAGCATCCCATTTCCCATCTCTAGGGAAGCAGATTGGCCCACCATGACACACACACACACACACACACACACACACACACACACACACACACACACACACACACACACACACACACACACACACACACACACACACACACACACACACACACACACACACACACACACACACACACACACACACACAGGGGGCAAAGGAACACACACACACACACACACATTTGCACACCTTACACATCACTCTTAAACTTTGCTCTTGCATTTGCTTAGTCCACTCAATGTTCAAAGAGTGTCCTGCTGTTGTGTGAACACACGTGCACTCTGTGACTACGGCGGTGTGTAGTTTAAGGAGTGTGTGTGTGTGTGTGTGTGTGTGTGTGTGTGTGTTTAAGAGAAAGAATGTTTACATGCATGATTTTTCTCCGTTTTTTCGGCACGTGTGTGACGTTGTTTGGTGTTTGTTTGTTCTGCACCGTTGGCCCGCCCTGACACCCGATCAGTGTGTTAAATGAGTCCAATTAGGTTCCTTCAAACAAGACACAAACCTCAGATCTAGTCCCCCCTCCCACTGGGGGGTGGGGGGACCAGAAGACCTGGAACCCATCACCACACTGTTTGATCTGGGGGGGCGGGGCGGGGGGAGAGAGAGAGAGACTAATGGGTTCTGGATGTTTGGACTATTGTGTGTGCAGGAATAGTGCGTAGGGACTGAACTGCCTGAGAACTGTGCTCTATGTCGGAAACGTAGGAAGACTCAGCTAAGTGTGTGTACTTAGGATGGCTAATGTTTAACACCTTCAAGCCCTTTACAATTTCACATTGTGTCTGTTGCCATGTGTGTATGTAAGCTTACCTTATTTTCATGTTGCATGAGGTGGAAGCGTGTGTATGTGTTGAGGCGTGTACACACACACACGCCAAATGCATACATTTGGCGTGTGTGTGTATGTGATTCTTTGTGTCACCTGAACATTGCCCCATCCCTGTTCCCAGGCAAGAGTCTGAGACAGAGAGTTGTGTGTTGAGAGACGGGGTCAGGCCGGGTCAGGTCAGTGACCCGTGGCCAATGATCCATCCTGTCACACGTTTGCCTCCTAAGGGCCGGGGCAAACCTCAACCTGACCCCTCGTCGTGACCCCCGGAGTAACCCCAAACCCTACCTTGCCCGAGAGTGGAGCTTCCAAACGCTACTCTTGAACCCAAACCCCTGCCTGGCCCCCAGCCTCCAGCTCTTTGAACTTTAAGTTCCCAAGATGAGAATGGGTGGTCCTGTGTCCTTCATTATATACGTGTTGCTCTCTCAGTCCCTCTCTCTCTCTCTGACCTTATTATGAATTCTGATGATGAGGCAAACACTAGGCTAAGGCAGGGGATAGGGAGAGGCAGAGTTTAATTCTTCCTCTATCGCTCTGTCTCTGTCTCTCTCTGTCTCTCTCTGTCTCTCTCTCTCTGTCTCTGTCTCTCTGTCTCTCTCTCTCTGTCTCTCTGTCTCTCTCTCTCTGTCTCTCTGTCTCTCTCTGTCTCTGTCTCTCTCTGTCTCTGTCTCTGTCTCTCTCTGTCTCTCTCTGTCTCTCTCTGTCTCTCTCTGTCTCTCTCTGTCTCTGTCTCTCTCTCGCTATCTGTCTTGCACGCTCTTTCTCTCTCTCATTCAGCCTCTCACCATACAATACAAGGTACTATTTATACACATGCACACACAGTAATATCTGTGTACGTGTGTTTGTTTAA
>PIJE02000246.1:257075-279575 GCA_002895965.2 Coryphaenoides rupestris | reverse complement strand
CTACAGACTGTGCTCCTACAGACTGCTCTCCTACCAACAGACTGCTCCTACAGACTGAGCTCCTACCTACAGACTGTGCTCCTACAGACTGCTCCTACAGACTGAGCTCCTACCTACAGACTGTGATCCTACAGACTGTGCTCTTACAGACTGCTCTCCTACCTACAGACTGCGCTCCTACAGACTGTGCTCTTACAGACTGCTCTCCTACCTACAGACTGCGCTCCTACAGACTGTGCTTCTACAGACTGTGCTCCTACCTACAGACTGCTCCTACAGACTGCTCTCCTACCTAAAGACTTTGCTCGTACAGACTGTGCTCCTACAGACTGCCTGTGTGTTTGTAGTAATTGTGGGCTTCTTGGACGTACACCGTTTCTGTTCCATTGTGCGTCCCTCCACTATTGTCGTCTGTGATGTTTTCTGTGACATTTTTCAATAGACGTATATATTGACACACGGACAAGGCAAAACACACACATCCGTCCATACACTCAGCCCAGCGCGCATCACATGTTTATGAACACGTGTGTGGCCATGTGTGTGTGTGTGTGTGAACGTTTGTCCCCCCCACTGTGGTGGGCATAGGACAGACAGACACACTGTCCTGCGGTACACGGCAACCATACGCACCACTTGACCAGACTTGTACAAACCTAACAGGGCCTAACTTAGTTGCGCTGCTGTAGTAGTAAAAAGGCAATGTCTTTTGATTTGTCGATTTTGCAAAAAAACACTCAAAGTCAAACTCCTAATGTGTGTGTGTGTGTGTGTGTGTTATTTTCCTGTCTTTCAGAGTGAAGAATTCCACATCTACACCCAGTACTGCACCAACTACCCACGGTAAGATGACACGTGTGTGTGTGTGTGTGTGTGTGTCTGTGTGAACACCAGCTCTTCTGTACCACTGTTTCCACACAGCACCAGGCGCCGGTGTGAATTCAGCGGTGTGCGCCTGATTTTATCACGGCTCTGCCGTGATTCTGGTAAAAACCATTTCTTCCGCGACTCCCATTGTCGTCGCCGCTTTCACCTCCACATGCCCCACCCCTCGCGTCTCACGTAGCCCCATTGTGCGCGTCAAACTGAGGCCCAAATGACACGTTGCAGAGATGAGAGTCAAAGTGTCTCCTGCCAGATAGGCCTCGGGCTCTCTCTCTCTCTCTCTTCTCGCCCCTCTCCCCCGGTGTCTCTCTCTCGCTTTCAGGCTTTTTATGTGGAGCCTATTGACAGAATTACAGCTTACAGCCTGACGGATGGGTGTTTTCATTTTCACCCTACAATACTTAATGGCTCTAATGGTTTTATTCCCATCACGGGTCTCCCCGTGGACAGCTAAGTGTGGATTTTGTGTGTGTGTGTGTGTGTGTGTGTGTGTGTATGAATGTATGTATGTGTGCACATGCCTGACCATTATTGCGATGCAAAGCCATGATTGGTAAGTGGCTTCAAAGGTGTATATATGTATATAGTGCACATGTGACCGTGTGAGTGTCTACAAGCTGGGTGAATGACACCACTAAAAACATAGACAGAATCTTGGATCAACTTCAAGATTACTTGGAAGTTGTAAGACTAACATAGACATAGTTTGAGTTGAAAAGTTCAGTGTGTGTGTGTGTGTGTGCGTGCGTGTGCGTGAGCTTCAAGCTGCTATATCTATTCCTTATATCCTTTCCCTTCAGGCTACTGGAAAGTCTGTTTCCTCTGTACCGCTATGATGAAACACTGAAGAAATTATTTACGAGTTAATGATCAGTAATTCAGTGCTGATTTAGTGTGTGCATGTGCATTTTCTTGTGTGTGCGTTGTGCACAAATGTGAAGGGGGTTATTGTCAGCTGTTTGAGATGGACCCTCTCTCTCACACCCTCACACAGCTGGTGACCCCAGCCAAGGTCACGCACGCATGCACAGACACACACACAGACACACACACACTTACACACACACACACACACACACACACACACACACACACACACACACACACACACACACACACACACACACACACACAGACAGTAGGAATTGAGGCTGCAGATATATCTTGGTTTAAACTGTGCTCCGGTCGGGTTTCCGTTGGAACAATGTGCGGCCTTTGTTGAGTTGAACTGGAATTTAGATGTGCATGTGCACGTGCAATACACACCCAGCCACATGCTTAAATACAGAGTATGTAATGTACACATTTACAACAGCTCACATTCTCTTCACAGTCTCTTTATGAATTACCACACACATGCACACGAACGCATGCACAGTCACGTGCCACACACGCACATGCACACACACCTATAAGTGTGTGTCTGTGTCCGTGTCCATGAGCATCCAGCAGCTAATAATGTCAGCAGGAGACGACCTTTCGTAACCTCTGTGGCTTTATCTGTGAACCCTCCCGCCCGCAGGTCGGTGGCTGTGCTGGCGGAGTGCATGAGGAACAAGGTGTTGGCCAAGTTTCTTCCGCGAGCGCCAGGAATCTCTGAGACACTCCCTGCCCCTGGGCTCCTACCTGCTCAAGCCAGTGCAGAGGATCCTCAAGTACCACCTGCTGCTGCACGTACGTCTGCCTGCCTGCCTGCCTGTCTGTCTGTCTGTCTGTCCGTCTGTCTGTCTGTCTCTTTATCTCGCGCTCTCGTCACGCTCGCTCATACACACAAACACACAATCACCAAACAAGCAGGCGGCGTTCTTTGCGTGAGGTCGCGTTGCCGTTTCAGATTACACTCTCGGATTTTCACCCAGGTGTGACAAATGTATCAATAAAGTCAATGACAATGATTTAATGGGTGCTAGTTTGTACCTGGTGCTGATTTAACATGACCAGTCAGATTTCGGCACCCTGCAGACACGGCAGTCAATCATGCATGCTGCTGTCTGAATGAGTAAATATTGTGTGTGTGTGTGTGTGTGTGTGTGTGTGTGTGTGTGTGTGTGTGTGTGTGTGTGTGTGTGTGTGTGTGTGTGTGTGTGTGTGTGTGTGTGTGTGTGTGTGTGTGTGTGTGTGTGTGTGTGTGTGTGTGTGTGTTTGCAGGAGATAGCCAACCACATGGAAAAGGACACGGAGACCTATGAGGTGGTGCAGGAGGCCATAGAGACCATGCAGCGTGTGGCGTGGCACATCAACGACATGAAGAGGAAGCACGAGCACGCCGTCAGGCTGCAGGTGTGCACACACACACACACACACACACACACACACACACACACACACACACACACACACACACACACACACACACAGTCAGTGTGGCCAGTCTACACACTGTTGCTGTGAAACCTTTACAGACTCTTTTTCTGAGAACGGTGGTGTCCAGACAGGATGGTTTAGCTTGTCTTACCACGGTAGAATTTTACTAGATGTTAACAGATCCCCGTCTCCAGCAACATGATTTGTCAGGACAAATATGATTCGAAAGAAAGTGAAACGAGACTAGGCTGAATGATGACCAAACTACAATGATGAACAAATAAAATAAAGATAAAATAGTTTATGGATAAAAGTTTGTGCGCATATTTGTATACGTTTCTGCCGGCCATATTATATTCCTAATCATAAAACGAACAATAGGGGCCTGCAGAATATAATCGTCCAACATCCCTCGGCCTTGGCAACATGTGGACAAGCCGTGCTCTTCTACTACCGCTAGTAAATACTAGTGTAGCCACATTCCTGCAGGACTGAAACTCAAGTGGAACGAGTCGTATTTTGTTTGAAAGAAACTGCTGCTTTTAGTGGTCGTAGGCTCCGGGGCCTTCAGAGTCCTCGTCTCAGTCATCCAAGCGATGTGGTTTTTCAATCATTCCTGTTATTAAAAGGGACATTTTTACATTTTCAGGCTCCTCCAATGGCCCCCTCATTTTATAATTCAGTTTGTGGAACGCGTTATGCGGTTGCCAGGTTTGAATTATCCTCCCCTTTTGATCCATCCCCCATTGGCCTTACCCAACAACACATACTGCCTTTTTTCCACTGGGCCGAGGAGGATCGTGGACAAGGAGGACACATGAAAGGGAAAAGTGTTGTTTTAATCAGCTGGGAGCCAGACGAGTGCTGCGATGAGCGCAGGAATGTGTGTGAGTGTGTGTGTGTGTGTGTGTGTGTGTGTGTGTGTGTGTGTGTGTGTGTGTGTGTGTGTGTGTGTGTGTGTGTGGTGTGTGTGTGTGTGTGTGTGTGTGTGTGTGTGTGTGTGTGTGTGTGTGACTGAGCATTTCTCTTGGCTCTTGGCGAGAGATTGGGCAGCCGCGGGTGTTTTCGATGTAACCGCTCGATGTCTCTAACGTTGCATAACAACGCAACCTCTTCTCCTCTGTCATTTCATCTTCGCTTGATCTCACTCATGCTTTTTATTTCACTGTCTTATGATTATAAAGTGTTGTGCTGTTTATACGAACTTTAGCCCAAAGCACAGGGATTTTATTTTGCGTCCAAAACACACAGGTTTGACACAACAACAATGCAGCCCCCGATATGTTTGCGCTCTGTTAATTTTTTTTAATTCTTTTTATTTTGGGTCGCACTATAAATATGAACTGAAATTTGTGCTATGTGTGCTTTGGGCTTCATAAGGTTTTGATGTGGATAAATCAATGCGGTATGTACAGCTTTCCTACATCAACTTGTGGGTCACAAATGATTTGGAAAGGATTTGCACCACGGTGTGGTGTGGGGTTTTGTGACAACCATACATTATGATTGCAACATACTGTATACAAAAAGGTTAGAGTTAGGAATTTATTTTAATTCAGTTGAAATTTGAAATTGTACAAATGAATTCTTGAATTATTTAGTTGATAAATATTTAATGAGTAATATAGTTTCTTGTTAATTTCTATTTGGCATGAGTAAAGTAAAGGCCACAGGTGTAGGCTGATGAAGGACCCACAGAGGAGGAGAGCATAAGACACCAGAGGAGGGGCTCACCTTATTAAAGCGTAGCCCCTTACCCACCCCCCCCCCCCATGTCTGCAGGAGATCCAGAGCCTGCTGACCAACTGGAAGGGCCCCGATCTGATTGGCTACGGGGAGCTGGTCCTGGAGGGCACCTTTCGGCTGCAGCGCGCCAAGAACGAGAGGACCCTCTTCCTGTTCGACAAGCTGCTGCTGGTCACCAAGAAGCGGGAGGAGACGTACACGTACAAGGCTCACATCCTGGTGAGTCCCCCACCTGTCTCGCGTAGCCTCGGACTTTACACACTCACTCACACATACATGCATGTGTACGGAGTTCAGGGGACTGTATCTTTGTATTCGTGCCAAAAAGTTCCTGAACCGGAAAATAAAGTTGTTAGAATTTGAATTGAATTGGATGTCTGATGGCTCTCTCTGGCTCAGTGTCAACTGGACTTGGACATTTTAGACCGCTTTAACACGAACCTTTTTGTTGTCTCGTACTTGTATGTTGTTGGTCTCCCATGTCATAAAATGCACTGTGACTGTCTACCATGGCAATGAAGTGGTTAGAATTTGAATAGAATTTAATATGGCTGTGTGACGGCTCTCTCTCTCTCTGTCTCTCTCTCTGTCTCAATGGCTGTCTGTCCACTCCTAGTGCTGTAACCTGATGCTGGTGGAAGTCATTCCCAAGGAGCCGCTGAGTTTCAGTGTGTTCCACTACAAGAACCCCAAACTCCAACATACCGTGCAGGTACAACACAGCTGCATGTGCACATTACAGCCTGTCGCTCACTACTTGACTTGGTGGGCCCTGGGGTCCAACGGGGTCCAATGGGGTTGAAGGTTTCTTTCTATAGACTTGGTTTGAGAGCTTGGTGATAGGGCGTGCAATCAAATGACCGAGCACAGGTTGAAGGATATTTGACCAGTTTTCTTGTTTTAAACCGTAAAACCCAAAACCCAAGTCAGCGTGAAATGTCAGGTGTGTGGCTGCTCTGTAGACATAAGCACCGGGGCATCTCAGCGCTTCAGCGTGACCAGACGGTGTTGCTTTGCTAACCACTGTGTTTAGGATGGGCACTTAAAAGCAAAAGATAATCTGTGTTATGCAAGGAAGCCACAGAAAGTACAAGGGCCTGCATCAACTATGTGGCAGTCTGATCTTCTAATTCCTCCTCCTTCAAGTTTAGCGTTTGTGTGACTGTCACGCACAGACTGTAACGCTGTGGTCCTCTGCCTCCAGGCCAAATCCCAGCAGGACAAACGCATGTGGATCCTGCACCTAAAGAGACTCATACTTGAAAACCATCCGGCCAAAATCCCTGCCAAGGTTAGAGACATGCGCGCGCACACATGCACACGATCTGACGCACACACACACGTCCTGGCTGATGTCATGAACAAAGCGCTTGCAGCATGAGTGGGATGTACTGGAACTATCCCTCCCTCTCTATCGCATTCTTTCCTTTATCTAACGCCGGGCCATTTTGCCTCTTGGGTTTTTAAGTTTTTCTTGATTTCCTCTCGTTTCTTTTTAAGCTTCTTTCCCAGGCGTTTCTCAATTGCGTGTGCATTTTTCTCATTTTGATATTGATTATGAACAATGAATGCCACGTTAATAATATACATTGAATCTGAATACCACCTTTCTTGCTAAAAGTATTTGCACCCCCCGTTTATCGTCATGTTAACAACATGCACATCTATTATTTATATACATTTACATTTCTTTCAGTTTTGTGCCGGTGAAAGGGGTACTTAAATATCTGGGGAGGGGGTGGCGGGGGAGGGGGGTGGCGGGGGGTATAGTAAAAATAGTTGATAACCACTGCACAAGTTTGAGAATTACTTCAGCAGTAGACACTAGCTGACTGGTCCTGATGATCAGTCTTGCCTTGCCGTCGGGTCGGTGGTCCACACCAGGCGACTGGGAACACACATGAAGACCCTTCTCTGAAAACTCACCAAATCTGGCAGGAACACAGCCACACACATACTCACACTAATGCACTAAGTCGTGAATGTTTTATAGTGTGTAGAACTAGTTGTTGACCCTGTTGTTGTAAACAGTGAACGCACTCCCAGTTTGTTCCCCTTTTGTTCCTCTTGACCTCACATCCCATTGGCCATTCTTGACATAAAAACCCATCGGTCGTTCTTGATCTAAAATGTCATTGGCTGTTCCCGGCGCAATCGCCAAGCTCTGTCTCAGTGCCCCCCCACACTATGGGCACAGATAATATCAAACCGGTTTGAAAGAAATGGTTGCCCACCCGACTCTACGAGCCAACTTCAGCCCCGATCACCTCCCCTCTCCCCGACTGAGTCAGGCGAGTCAATTGGCCCAAGACAATTGGCCCAAGAATGGGTTTCCTAGTGGGTAGAAGCCTGTACATGCCATAGTCTTCCTCTCTTCATTTTCCTCCTTCATCACAATCACTCTGCTGTCTGCTAATTTGTCAGTGGGCTCCCCAGCGGACAGCCTGTGGAAAAATACAAACTAGATTCATGAGAGGAGTCATTGTAGAGACATTAAATGGGGATTACTTGTAGATAACTTGTAGCGCTTACAAAAAAAAACATGTGCTCTAGTGCCACCTAGTGTCAAAATGCCATATTTCACCATCTACTCATACATAACCATGAATTCTGTATCTTGTGTTCTAGGCCAAGCAAGCCATCTTGGAGATGGATGCTACGCGTAAGTGGACTTCAAGTTGGATCAGCAATAAACAATGGTTGGCCTTTTAATCAGAATATATTGGTTGCTGACCTGTACCTCGTGCTCCCTCTCCCTCTCCCCAGATCACCCAGGCTTTCACTACAGCCCAGACGGAGAGAAGAAGGCCACACCTCAAACCAAGGAGGGCCCCACCCCGCGACGGGCCCGCCGGAAGGGTAGGAGACTCCCAAATCACTTCAACACTGTGGCTAGCAGCGTGTTGCTCATACAATGACCTGCCAATCGATACCTGATGACTTTATCTGTCTCTCTGTAGAACCTCTGTCTAAATTATTGAAAAACGCCAAGCAGAGTGGGACCAACACGGAGGGCCAGAAGGTACACACACACACACACACACACACACACACACACACACACACACACACACACACACACACACACACACACACACACACACACACACACACGAGAAAATGTGAGTGCATGTGAGTCCTGAACTCACGGTGACTCTACTTTGTCCCCCCACCCCAGCGGACGAGTCTTGGGGCCACCCTGCTCTCCCCGGTGTCCCAGCTGGCCCTGGGCACGATCGGCCGCAGCCGCAGCCTCATCAACCAATCCCAGGAATCCCTGGACCCATGTGATCACTACGATCACAGCGACCGAGAGGAAGGGGAGGAACCTCACCCGCAGGATGCCGACGACGAGGATGACAGTGGCCTGGTGAGCCGATCTGTCCCCAAATAATACTGTTTGATTGTATAAACACATGAACTAGAGCCAGTAACATATGACTGGCTCTTTCACGTTTTATTGTCAGTTTTTATAACCACGTTATAACACGTTGTTTGGGTTCAGGGCGGTGCGAAGAGACTGCGAGTCCCGGGCAAGAGCAGCAGGAAGAGGCTGAACCCTCAGGCGTCTGTGGACAGCATAGACCAGTGGAAGTCCTTCAACATGAGTCCCTCTGACTTGCAGGTAGACGCCCGCAGAGTCACAGTATAAATCATGAGAAATGTCTGCAGTGATATCACTCCGACCATTATTTGTAGGAGTGATATTAATGCTTGCATCATTCAGGCGTATTAATATCCCTGTGTGTTCCCCTTGCTATCTGTGCAGAGAGCCAGAGACTGTCTGGTCAGGGAGGGGAGCCACCATCCCCCGCTCCTCAGGACCCCTAATGTGTCGGAGGAACTCTTGGAGGCCCCCGTCCCAGGGCTGATGGCGCCGGAAGACGAGCACCCAGTCAGGAACATCTGGGCGGACCACCGCGCCCGCCGGGCCATGTTCCCCACCCGCCAGCGCACTATGCAGCCCGACGACGACGAAGACATCTACCAGATGTTCATGCCCACAGAGGCCAGCGGACCCGAGCCTGAGACCCCCCCGGCCGAGGGCCCGGAGCCGCCCTCGTCGCCCCGGTCCGCTCGGCCCTGCAGCTGGCACGTGGAGCAGGTGCCCGCGGTGCAGGTGGACCCCCCGGCGGGCGGGGCCGGCCGGGCCGTCCTGCGCCGGGCCAGCAGCGCGGGGGAGAAGGCCAGCGAGTCCCGGCCGGCCGGCGAGCACGGCGTCCCCCCGGAGCACCGCGACCTGGAGGTGATCCACACGGAGTCGTCCAGCAACGACATCTCCGGGTCGTCCTCAGCCGAACAGCTGACCGTGGACGACATAGAGAACATCTACGACAACATCAGCTATGAGGACCTGAAGAGCATGGGGCTGGTCCGGAGGGAAGAGGAGAGCCGCCGGGCACGCAAAGACTCCTCTGTAGACACGTGGGCCTCCAACAGTCAGACGGCCACTGGCACTCCAGCACCACCTGGAACACTGCCGGGAATATCTGGAACGATACCAAGCACACCTGGAACGATACCAAGCACACCCGGAACGATACCAAGCACACCCGGAACGATACCAAGCACTCCCGGAACGATACCAAGCACACCCGGAACGATACCAAGCACTCCCGGAACGATACCAAGCACTCCCGGAACGATACCAAGCACACCCGGAACGATACCAAGCACACCCGGAACGATACCAAGCACACCCGGAACGATACCAAGCACACCTGGAACACATAGCGCTCCAGCTGTGGCTTGTAGTCCTGGTGCCACAGAGTCTTTACAGGAAGCCAACAGACCTTCAGAGAGCAGCGGCGGGTCCTCCTCCTCCCAGCAGGGAAAGCCGTGCGAGCTCAAGATCGTGGAGGAGAACATCTACGACACCATCTGCTTCAGGGAGCCTCCTAGAGTAGAGACCCGGGGAAGCTCAGCTCAGCAGGAGGCGGTCAGACTGTTGGCCTCCGAGCCAGAGCTCAGTGAGAGCTTGGGGGTATTTGTGTCCGAGGAGAGCCTCCATTTCGGGGAAGACGAAGCGCTGGACGCCTTCGGTGCTGCGCCGTACTACTCTGAGCCGGACTACTCCTCCTCGTCGGCGTCAGAGACCTTCTCTCAGCGCTCGCGCACCGGCGACAAGATGTCCGAGAAGGTGGACGAGATCTGGAACGACCTGGAGAACTACATCAAGATCAATGAGAAGAAGCCGGACCGACTGCCGGCCGCCTTCCCAGTGGGCTCGGGGGAGGCTCCTCCCAGGAGAACCTCCTCGGCCAGGAGCAGCCCCACCAAGAAGGCCTCGGTCTCTAGCATTGCAGTAACCCCCAAGAGCCCCCCGGCACATCGCCCTGATCCCCCGGTCACCTCCGCGGTGGCCACACCCTCCTTCACCATCCCCATCATAAACATCCCTGAGCCCTTTGGCGAAGACCACGTGGAGGAACAAGTGGAGGCTGAGGAGCGCCCCTGCACCCTCCCCGGCCCCGGCCCGGCACCTGCCCAGCCCGCCACCCCGGAGCCGACACCGGGCACGGTCAAGAGCATCCGCAGCAGACTGGCGCGCCTCAGCAGCGGCAGCTTCCGCCTGGAGGACGACGACCTGGTGGAGCTGCCCCCACGGCCCGCCACCCGGGAGAGCCAGCTCAGGGACCTCCACAGCCTGTTCCCCGGGGAGCTGGCGGGCCTGGGCTCCCCGTTGGCCTCCTCCTCCCTGCTACTGGGCGAGTCGGTGGACCTGGAGCTCATGGACAAGACCAAGAACCGGGTCTTCCTGATGGCGCGGCAGTACAGCCAGAAGATCAAGAGGGCCAACCAGCTGCTGCGCATGCGGAGCATGGACCCCGGGGACGCCTGCAGTCGCTCCAGGGACGAGAAGAGGCAGAAGGACCTGGCTGCCATCTTGGAGGAGAAGAAGCAGGGAGGCGCCGCCATAGGTAACATGGACGCCACACTCACAGTTCAAAGGTCAACTCTGTAGAGCAGGGGTGCCCACACTTTGCGCTACTTTTAAAATGACCAAGCCAAAATGATCTACCTACACTAAAAATGCTAAATATACTTCATATATATACAATATAATTTGGCGTACCTTGCATAACTACATGAGCCCTTGTGGCACACTACAATTCAGTACATTTTTGGTCATTACCTTACTCCAGTATTTCTCAAACTGTGTGGGGCGCCCCTCTAGTGGGGCGCAGGGGGAAATTCTGAATTGTTTTATTTGAAGAATTATTGAGAACTTCACATATTACAAAAGTATAAAGCACACGGACATAAAACCAACATTTTCCGATCGAACTCCCCCCCCCCCCCCCAGTCAACAATCTAAAATGAACGGAACTTTGTCATGCCCCCCCCCCACCAACAACGTGATTGACTGCACATGCGCGGTGATCCGTGTGTTAGAAAAGACGAGATCTCAGAATGTCTGCCCTGGACATCAATCAAGTGGTAAATGTCATCGGGAGGATGAATGATAACATCACATTTATTTTTTTTAATGGCATGCGAACTACCCGACTTCCTTTGCGATTGACCGGTCCATCGTGATCGCCGTATTGGGCACCCCTGATGTAGAGGGTGAGATTAGGGCTGGTCAACATATTGATGTTATATCGATATTGTTATGAGGCTAGATGGTTTCAAAGGTTGCATTACAGTAAAGTGATAAGCTGTGGTAAGTTGTTATATTATTAAAATGAGAAACTCCTCAGTCCGCAATCCTCAATTTTAGTCTTCAGTTCACACAGTATACAAAAATAGGCTTTACCATGTGATTATATTATATAGACTAGAGACATCGTTATCGAGATATTCACTTACCCATATCGGGAGAGAAGATTTTGGGTCTATAGATATCGCTGATATCATGGGTAATGTTCATTTGTTTGTTATTTTGCCAATGCCATAAGATCTGGTTTGGTTTGGTACAAAATAAAATATTGATTGTTCCTTCTTTTTCACGCTGTCTCCCAGGTGCCAGGATAGCAGAGTACTCCCACCTGTATGACCAGGTCATGTTCCCCCCCGGGACAGGCGGCCAGGCGGCCTCCCCTCGCCACCCCGGGCTGCCCTCCTCGCCCTCCATGCCCGAGCGCTCCCTGGAGGACGACTGGCTCCACTCTACCTACAGCAACGGCGAGCTAGCCAGCTTCGTCTCCTGGCCAAACGAGATGGCTGAGGCCCGGGCCTCCTCCTCCTCTTCCTTCTCCAACCCCCAGCTCCGCCTCACCCCGGCCTCCTCTGTGCCGGCCCTGAAGACCCTTCCCGCCTCCCCCGCCAGCCCCCAGAGGTGGAGCAGCTGCGTGTCGGCGCCCAGCGAGAAGGAGGAGGAGGAGGAGCATGTGTACAGCACCATCAAGAGACACCCGCACTCTGCCGACGCAAAGACCCCCGAGCACAACCGCTGTCGCTCCGCCGGCTCCCTAGGAGACCAGGACCAGGAGAGGAGGAACCCGCCAGAGGCCGCCTGTGTCGGCGCTCCGTCGGCCCGACGCGCGGAGAGTTACACCCGCCCCAGTCTGGGCCAGGCCGGGCGCCAGAGCAGCCTGCCGGAGCAGCGCGATCTGAGGCGGTCGGCGCTCACCCTGCAGGACAGCCAGCAGGTGGTGGTGCTCCACCGCGAGTCGGCACTCAGCATCCTGGCCGCCACCCAGAACTACCTGGCCAACTTCAAGGACAACGGCGATGACGACGACGACTACGTGGAGATACGCTCCGAGGACGAATGCGAGGGGGAACGGGATGGCGGCGGCGGCGGGGGGCAGTGCGGCGGCGGGGGAGTGGGGGTCTGCAGGTCCGCGGAGCAGAACCGCGGACCCATCCAGTCGCAGAGTCTGCCGTGCACACCGGTGCGCTCCTGCCACCCGCTGAGCTCTGTGGAACGGGAGAAGCTGGAGCGGTACCTGTGGAGCGAGCCGCAGGAGAACCAGCCCAGCATCGGCCAGTCACTGAGGGAGAAGTTCCAGTGTCTGAGTTCCAGCAGCTTTGCCTGAGTCTGTGTGACAAATGCGGCTGAACCGGAGCACACCAGACTCCTCGGTCAGCTTGGCCTCCAAGCTTGTGCTGATGCCAAAATACAGAGAAGGACAAAGAACAAATTAAAGCCACACTTTAAAAAGAAAACATCTCTCTTAAGTGATATTTACTGTTTCCTCCTAGTGCAACCCCAACAACTGTAATACCTGCCTTCTTAAGGTGGCCCTTACATGCAGTTGTGTGAAGCCAATAAGCTTGCATGCTATCCCTAGCATGTGAGCTACAGTAACATCCACCAAGATCTCCACGCATGTTTCACTGATCTAAATAAACATAGCAGTTCCAGAGATGACTGCCCTAATCTAATACAGAAGCCATTCAGTCACTGTATGACGTCTCAAGCTCTGCCGGTAAAGATTATCATTAGTACAGCTCACCAGTGTCCACTGCAGTCTACATGGGGCTATAGCCAGCAAATGTCTACTAATTGACAGAATGTGTGTCATTGTAAAAATGCCCCTCATTATTTATTGACATTTTAAAAGAACTTAAGTACAGCCATAAGCGGTTGTGATCTTGCCGTCCTAGCAAGTATTGACTCTTTTTGATTCATCGTCATTTTAAAGCAATTCTTTTAAACTACCAATAAGGTTATTTTAACTGTATTTACACTACTAGTTAACCTTAACCTGTGTGATAGAAGTGATCCATGTAACTTGTTTTCCGTGGTTTCAGGCGTTTCAAACTCTTCTGAACAAGCAGCGTTCATGCCGTTACATATTTGCTCAGGCTAGATGAGTAGCAGCTCCAAAACATTGCTTTTTGTTTTTTATAGGAAATGCAAAGGCAAAAAAAGAAGCAACTAGGAGCGAAACCAGTTGGTTATCATGAGGTCCACCGGATTGAATATAACTTGAATATAACTGGCTTGTACAAAGCTTAGGTCAGTTTTGAAGTTTCTCATGGCCCATGCTCCTGCATCAAGCCAACAGACATCGTGGGTCATGTTGAGGACTTCATGAGCAGTCGGTCTGCAGCGTAGTTCTTATTAAGCATACTGGTCCTGCTGATTCCCGGTGTTGTTACAGTGTAACGTGCGTCTCACGATGGGGTATTTTGTTACACATTAATTTCAAACCTTTGTTACACGAGGGACCATGGAGAAGCATGAGGCAGTAAGAACAACAACAACAACAATACTGTACTCTGTGTATTTTATTTGATTATTTTGTTTACTTCACGGGACACTCCCTACCGTCACGCTACTGATATTGAATCAAACCATCACCCCCCACTTCAGCGCACACAATGTCAATTAGGTCACGTCTCGATTAAGACTCACGCACTACGTTCTTGCTTTCCTTTTGTTTTTATTTGACCCACAACGTTTAAAACACCCACTTGGTTTCGATGTGCATTTGGAGAATAAAAACTCACTTGAAAATAACTTTGTAAATGAAAGTACTATATATTTATTAAAAAGAGGGTGAGATTTGGGTTCCACAGTGCTCACTAAATTTGCTTTCAAATACTGTGAATATATATTTCGGTTAAGATTCTATTTTGCGCACTGTACAAATACAGTTTGTTAAAAGAGATTGCTATACAATGTTAAGAATGCGAACCATGGCTTGTTCACGTCCCAACTCAGTGTCATCATCACAACCCAGTAAAATGAAGTATGTTCCTCTTGTTACGTCTTTTGGTTTTCTATTTTCACAGGTGGTGATTGACAGTCTACATTGGCTCTTTTTTGCACTTTTCTGTCTATTTGTATTTAGATGAATTTGTTTTAACTGTAAACACTTTGTAAAGATGTACATTTTAGGAGAGTTATTCTTGTATGTTATAGGTATGCTTTACCATGCTTCCATGTTCTAAGTTATGTGTACTGTATTTTTTTAACTGCCTAGTTGTCATTGCTCAAGGAAACAATGTACTGGAGGTAATAAATAAATTCAAATTAAACTACTTGTGATGTTTATTCATTTACCTTTTATATATATAAAAAATGAGATATATACACTGTATATATACTTGATACTGGTGGTATAATAGTCATCATAGTGATGTAGATGTGCATTAAGGGTAAAGCAGCCTCATCAACATGGAGTCGACAATTAAGGTACATGTGTACAGTTAAACTGTATTACAGGGGTAGGCCTCTGGCTAACTTGCCATATTGGGCTTTGTTGGGGAGGAAGCTGGTCCTCGCGGTGGAGGACATTGGTGGGGCCTGTCTGATGATTGTTCCATCAAAGATGCAGCCTGACTCCCATGATCTTCAAGTCTCTGTGTTAGTCGAGCAATCTGGCCTTTCAGATGTACACTGAGGTTGCCAAACCAGGCTGAGATGCCACAGTGTGGGATGCTCTCAACTACAGCATGGTAGGCTGACACAAGCAACAGCAGACATTTTGGACAGGAACACTCCATGTCAGTTTGTTTTCCGGGTATCTGCCTGAGCTGTGCTCTGGTCATGGACAACCGCTGTGTGAGTGAGTGGTCTGAGACTGGTCTCCCTTGGATTGGGCTTAAAGTTCTGAATCATCATGTTTGCATACAACTGTATATGATGTGTCAGACAAACCCAATATCACTGTGTCATTATGAACGTAATGGTAATCATGTTATTCATGTCATTGTTAGCAGTGCTGCATGTGCCTTCCTTGGTGTACAGAGTGAACAGGACTGGGGAAGTAACGCACCACTGGGGGGCGCCAGTGCTAAGTGTCAAGGTTCATCCCGACCTGCTGGGTGCGGTTGGTCACACATTCGTGGTATAATTTATAGAATTCATTCAGTCTTCTGCCCCATATTTGACATGGCACTAAATGTGTACATTATATACATTATCCAAATGTTGACATTTTAATAACAATATTTTAGATTGTAATACGTTAGTGTTTTATTTTTACTTAGATTTTTTAATTAACGAGGGCAAACTTAGTTGAGGTTAGATTTGAAATATCACAACATAACATCTGCACTGACAATAAACAACAATTACAATTCTCACGAATATAGAAATGATAAAATACATATATTTTACAAAATATTGGAGTCAGTCAGACAACATGGGAGGGATTTTCCCCATCGCTCTGACTCCCTCTCCTCCGGCCCTCCTCATCTTTGACACACACATGCATGCAGAAAGACCAAATTTGATTTAGAAAAATATATCCAAGGAAATATATGATATATGATGAACTCACACAAGCAAAAGGTTTACAACTTTTTTCTTTAATTGTGTTTTTATTTAGCTTTGTTTTATAATTTAGAATCGTTGTATAGTTTACAATCTTATTATAATGTGCTCCCATTTACACGTCTAATGTTAATATTATATAGAAATAGTCGCAAATACTTTAAATGTAGTATGATGGAACGTGTTATTTTTTTTCAATCATCTTTCATAACGAATCCCAGATGTGTAAAGCGTTCTACCTTTCTTTATCCTTTGTAATTATTATTTTTATTTCATAATTTATTATTTATTATTATTTTATTCATTTGTGTTTATTTTGCAGTCTATGGCAGGGATGGGCTTGATGATAGAGAGGGCCACATGTTATCATCACTACCAGAAGGCCAGATTGTGACTGTGCACTTCCACTATAAGATACTGTAACCCAGTGGTCAACAACCCTTTAAGCCCAAGATCCCTGCACCTCGGCCTGGTGAAAGGAGTGAAGAAGAAAAAGGCAGCCCCAGCTGTATTTACAACTTGGGCCTTTTTTCGGCCTAACTTAATGAAGTCAATTTGAATTTGATGCAACCAAGAACAAATTATTTGAGTAAATAATAATTTTCACAAGAGCAACAAAGACAAATTATTATATGAAGTGCCATTGGTAGTCTCCATGAGTCACTGTCCCTAGATGTGGCTTTTCAGCCCCCCCCCCCCCTCTGTCATTTGCATATGACCATCTCCATGTCAACTCCACTTGGCAAAGCAACACGTGATGGAATGTGTCTGCTACCTGTTCTCTATCAATGGACATGAATGGGTTGAAACGGAATGCAACAATATTGTCCATGACGTCACATTGAGGGGACCGTCGAGCAGCGACATGTCGGCACACAGCGGAGCCGAGGAGGAGGAGGATGAGGAGGAGGGAAGCGACGCCGGGCTGCTGCTGCTGCTGCTGCTGCACTCTGGGTAGACCGCACGGGCTGCTGGGAACTAGAAGCTTCCAGAAACAAACCAAAAGATGTATTTATTAGACTGGTCTGTTCTGTTGGATTTAATCACATCTGTAACACACGTAATGCGAATAATCCTGGTTTACATGGGGTACTTTATCGTCTCATCAAACGCGAATGAAATGCTTAATGTTTACTGACATCTAAACTCCATTTCCCAGCGTGCTCTGGGCCGGATTATGTTTATCGCTGTTTGTCGCCCTCTGCTGGCGTTTGTCGTGCAAACAATGACTTTACACCACAGACCAGGGATGGGCGGCCCGCGTCCTCATCCAGTGCGGCCCGCGAGTCAATTTCCAAATATCAATAAATTGTTGGTGTCGCAGGCGTTGGAAGCAAGCGTAAGAGTCCAATTGTAATCTCCCGGCCTTTCTGTGTGGAGTTTGCATGTTCTCCACGTGCTCTGCGGGGTCTCCTTCCACAGTAAGAACCCCAATTAAAAACATGTGAAGAATCGCTTCTCCTGTCAAGTCCCTGACCAAGACGTGGACGATAGATCTGGAGCTGATGGTCCCCGGGCACTGTCGAGAACCTCTATCAATGGACATGAATGGGTTTGAAACGAATGCAGCAATATTGTCCATGACGTCACTTTGCTACGCTGAAAAAAATACAACTGGGGCGCTTTTAAAACCAAACATTAATCGGGCACAATGTATAAATAATATTAATAATAATAATAATATAATAATTGTGGTATGTGAGGGGGCGTGGTTTAGCAGCGGCGGGTGAAACAAGGGGGCGGAGCGGCAACACGCCTGAGATTACCGCAGCTGTAGGGATGAGTATAATGATCCTGATCATATTTATTGATTGACGCAGCTGTAGGGATGAGTATAATGATCCTGATCATATTTATTGATTGACGCAGCTGTAGGGATGAGTATAATGATCCTGATCATATTTATTGATTGACGCAGCTGTAGGGATGAGTATAATGAGCCTGATCATATTTATTGATTGACGCAGCTGTAGGGATGAGTATAATGATCCTGATCATATTTATTGATTGACGCAGCTGTAGGGATGAGTATAATGATCCTGATCATATTTATTGATTGACGCAGCTGTAGGATGAGTATAATGATCCTGATCATATCTATTGATTGACGCAGCTGTAGGATGAGTATAATGATCCTGATCATATTTATTGATTGACGCAGCTGTAGGATGAGTATAATGATCCTGATCATATTTATTGATTGACGCAGCTGTAGGATGAGTATAATGATCCTGATCATATTTATTGATTGACGCAGCTGTAGGGATGAGTATAATGATCCTGATCATATTTATTGATTGACGCAGCTGTAGGATGAGTATAATGATCCTGATCATATTTATTGATTGACGCAGCTGTAGGATGAGTATAATGATCCTGATCATATTTATTGATTGACGCAGCTGTAGGATGAGTATAATGATCCTGATCATATTTATTGATTGACGCAGCTGTAGGATGAGTATAATGATCCTGATCATATTTATTAACACCTGGTTACTGTCCCCACAGTAGGAGGCTGGGGACGGATGGAGCAGCAGGACCCGACACGAAGCTGACTAAAAACAATATAAGATGTTCCTTATGAAGCCAATGGGCCTCATTTATAATTAAACAGTGTCCCGCATTATCCCGACTGCGGTCCGCCGCTTCTGCACCGCCACCGACTCAGCACCTTGAGTCTCCGTGTCCCAGGTACTCTTTGGACCTGGGCCTGTAGCGAAGTCTATGTTGCCACAAATGTGTGCATAGAGATCGGACACAGTTTGGCCTCTTCCCTGCAACTGCACATTCAGGTGATTAAGATGTGAAGTAATATCCTGAAGGAAGGCCATGTCGCAGAGAACATCGCTACCCTGAGTTTACTGCAGTCAGCACTTGTATCACATGCTGTCCTCCAAGAATACTGGGAGGTCAATGCGCAGCTCGTCCATCAGATCTCAGTGTGCGTCTGTAAATCCCCATAAACGGCGTTCACTTCATCCAAAAAGACTACAAACTTCATCTGATTGAGAGACCTGTTCCCTCCTCGAATGAGATTGGTTGGCTACAGCTCCTTCGAGGGAGCGCCATCTATCGGTAGACAATTATAATTAGAAGAAGAACAACAACTTTATTAATCCACACTTTTTATGGTCACACAAACACAGCATGCTTGAAGTGGTGGCCGCCAAACACACACGCATGCAGGGAGGGTGGCCCGCGGAAATTAAGTCTCTGCTTTTAACCCATCCTCAGTTATGCTGCCCCTCCAGGGGCAGCGGGCAGCCGTTCTCGACAGCTCCAGATCTATCGTCCACGTCTTGGTCAGGGACAGGAGAAGCGATTCTTCACATGTTTTTAATTGGGGTTCTTACTGTGGAAGGAGACCCCGCAGAGCACGGGGAGAACATGCAAACTCCACACAGAAAGGTCTCCATGTTAGATCTTGCTGGTTCTGTGTGTTGCTCTCTTTTCCACGGTTCTAGGCTGTTACGGCGGCGAGTATGTATCGCGCGCGTTACGGTCACGGGCATTTGGGGTACTTCCGGGTCTGTTTCCATTTACAACTGAGTACCATATAGTACCCTGCCGGCTTCCTTGATATCGTTTGGCTGGGGGGTCGCTTTCTGGGATTAACACTGTGACGGCTGTTATTGTTTGTATTTTTTTTTTTTTTGACGCGCGATTACTGCCGTGAGTCATTTGTTATCTGATAGGAACCCGGGGTGGCATGCTGGGGGCAAGCCACTGCCGTAAGTTTATAGCCGTGTGGGTGTTGGTAGGAGGATCCGATGGACGAGCAATCAAGGCACATATCAGATGTGGAGACGACTCGTGTGTTGCGTATCTGTGTATTGCTGGGTGCTCAACTCTAGGTGTGTTTTTTAAAAGTCAGTGGGACGTTTATAGAATAGGGTGTGGTCGAGTCTACGGGTGGTTGTAGTTTGTGGAGATGTCTGGTCGGGTGCTTTATTGTCGGGGGTTTTTTCGTTCGTGCTTGTCGCGCGCCTTGTGTGAGTCTGTTCTGCTCAGTGACGACACTGCGTTTGTGGTGATGGGGTCGGCCAACGTTTGTTGGTCAGTGGAAGGCCATAGTTGCCGTTGGCGCTTGACGGAGTTAAGTGGTAAGTTATTCCATGGGTGTTTAGTGGGGACCCTGGGTGAAATGTCCACTCATCCCTCGGATCACGCCGCCGATTTACCAGAACTAATAATACGGGTGGCGTCTTTACGTCTGCGTGTGCTTTTTGTGAAGCCTAGTGTGGTGCGCGAGCTGATCGTTGGATTTACTGCTGAAATTAGGTGTACTCCGTGTGGGGCCTGTGTGTGGGGTGGCGTGATAGGTGTTGTGCTCTATTGGGTTACTTGAGCTTTCCTACGTGTCTAGGTGGAAACCATGCAATATTCGCCTCTTTGGTGTGGTTCGGTGGTCTGGTTGGGTCGCGCCGTAGGTCTTCCTGTGTGTGTGCCGGGTACGGTCGCGTCTGTGGCGCGCGTTACCGTGACCGTGCAAAAGGGGCATTGGAGGACAGCATGTGATACAAGTGCTGACTGCAGTAAACTCAGGGTAGCGATGTTCTCTGCGACATGGCTTTCCTTGCAGATATTACTTCACTTAATCACCTGAATGTGCAGTTGCAGGGAAGAGGAACCACTGTGTCCGATTTCACGAACACTTGGTGCATAGAGCATAGACTTCGTGCCAGTCCAAGCACCTGGGGACAGTGCGAGCTAGGGTGCGATTTGGGGTGGGGTGTGGGTGGGTGGCCTCGAATTTTGCACCCTTGTGCACGCCTGTGTAGGAGAGGATCGGGCGCTATAAGGAGTGTTCGCCCGAATGCGAGAAGGTCGGTTTGTGCGTTAATGCTACGACGCGACAGGGTGTGTATAGGTATAGAGATGGAGGGTTGTGAGTATGAGTGTAATAGTTTTAAGCTGTTGATTTACCTGTGTTAGTATTTGTGTTTTGCAGTGACATTAGATGAATTGTGTTACACAGATGTTAGTAGTTTGGTGGTTATGGTTTCTAGTGATTTATTCTTAGGATTAGTGGACATGCGAGGGTGGGGGTTGCGGTTGTTGTGTAGATTCAGACGGGGCGGGTGGAGATGGACGAGGCGGGTAGTTCGGAGCGGTTCTTGGCCTTTGACTTTCTCCTTCCCGGGTCTCGCAGAATCCGGATGAGGTCAGAGTGCACGGTTGGCTTCTGCCGGTCCAGGATACCGAGGATTAAGCCACGTGTGTGGGATTTGTGGCAACATAGACTTCGCTACATTTGGCGGCCTCATACAGGGACCTTTGTTTGATGGCGTTTGGAGGTGGTGGCTATGTGGGCGGGGATGAGCGAAGGTGCTGAGTTCGGTGGGGCACGTAAAGCGGCGGGATTGGGCGCAGGGCGCCGGGATACGCGGTATGGCGGAACAGTGCTCAATTATAGGAATTGGAGTCTTCGATGTTGCTGGCAGATAAAGGAACATGTTAAGGTGTGTTTTTGGTAGTCGCTTGCGGGTTGTGGGGGTTCGCTTTGTCTGGGCTGGGGTGCAGGGTCTCGTGTCCCGTCTGTAGGGCCTTCTGCTACTGTGGGGGGTGTCAGTATACGGGGGGGCAGAGGTGTGTTAATAAATATTTGTAGGTGTGATGCGGGATCCCGATACACTTCTTTTCAGAACCGACCGAATACCGATACGCAGTACTTAATCAAGACATTACAGTTCTAATGACTTTGAAACATGTTATTTTTGTCTGGGGGGGGGGTGCTCGTTATTGCGGTTTGATGGGGGGGGGGGTGGGGTGCTCCACGTTAATTTCGGTTCTGATGGGGGGGGGTGCTTTCGTTAATTCGCGTTCTGATGGGGGGGGTGCCTCTGTTAATTTGTGCGTTGGGTTCTGATGGGTGGGGGGGGGGGGGGGTGGGAGTGGGGGTGTGGGGGTGGGGGTGCTCGTTTGTCCTTTATCACGGGCCTCATTGCCAGAGGCATGCACGGTTGTTCGTTGTGATGTTTGGTAGCAACTGCCCGTTGGTAACTCGAGCCATTGGGCCGTTAGCAATTAAGTGGGGGTGGGAAACGTGGGGGACATGTTCCACAATTAAACCCCGTAGACATATAATTAGCGGATTTCTGACTGGCGCCGGGCGGGGACGTCTGCATTCCGAGATAACTAACTCTGGTGGGACATGCTAAATCCCCAGCGTCACCCACTAAAGCATTCTACCATCCACGCCATCCCGCTCCGAGCTACCCAAGGGGCCCAGTTCGCTACTTCCCATCAGAACAACGCATCCACCAAAAGAACAACTCGGTATATGTATAGACGAACTTCTCTTTATTTCAATATTTCCTTGGCTAAGAATATTACCACAGCGTCTCACACCGTTGCGTCCTGCCAAAAGAAGCGTGGTAATCGGT
>PIJE02000246.1:181245-257050 GCA_002895965.2 Coryphaenoides rupestris | reverse complement strand
CACGTGGATAAACATACAAACTCCACCACAGAAAGGCGAGGAGATTACAATTGGGCTCTTACGCTTGCTTCCAACGCCTGTGACACCAACAATTTATTGATATTTGGAAATTGACTGCGGGCCGCACTGGATGAGGACGCGGGCCGCCCATCCCTGGTCTGTGTGTAAATGTCAGTTTGCACGACAAACCCAGCAGAGGGCGACAAACAGCGATAAACATAATCCGGCCCAGAGCACGCTGGGAAATGGAGTTTAGATGTCAGTAAACATTAAGCATTTCATTCGCGTTTGATGAGACGATAAAGTACCCCATGTAAACCAGGATTATTCGCATTACGTGTGTTACAGATGTGATTAAATCCAACAGAACAGACCAGTCTAATAAATACATCTTTTGGTTTGTTTCTGGAAGCTTCCAGTTCCCAGCAGCCCGTGCGGTCTACCCAGAGTGCAGCAGCAGCAGCAGCAGCAGCCCGGCGTCGCTTCCCTCCTCCTCATCCTCCTCCTCCTCGGCTCCGCTGTGTGCCGACATGTCGCTGCTCGACGGTCCCCTCAATGTGCTCGGCCAGAGAACCACCGGCGAGTCCGTTCGCACTCAAAATGGTGAGGACGTCTCGGTGATGACTGTGTCTTTATGTACTTTGTGTTTCAGACCAACCGGCCTCTCGAGACACAACACGCTGGGCCGCCCGTAGCTCGTGTGGGCTAGGCTAGGCTAGCATAGGCTAGGCTGCTGCAGTGAACACGCACTTATTGACGAGCTATTAGCTTCAGCGCTCTCGTTCATTCATTCCCACGCATTTATTTTGTGAACGTAACATAAGATAAGATAAGATAGAACTTGATAGAAAGAATATTAAGAATATTGCACATAAGTTGAAAGGTAATGTAGGAGAGTATTGCACATAACATTAAGAATATTTGCACATGAGAGGATACAATACACTGTCTCTCTTATGTACTGCCGTTATTGTAATTGCCAATCTAACCCTATCCTTAATGGAACACTGTCTACTGACACTACGTGACATGTCTACTACTATTTCTCTATTGTTATTGTACTGGTATTGCTATGCAACCTGCACAAGAATTCCTTCGGATTATTAAGTCTAACTTAGTCTAATCTTATCTTGAATGAAGGTGTGGCTCTTGTCTGGTTCGGGTCTAAGTATACTGATGGAACAATGCTATGTTAATTATTATTAGTTAGTAAGTTGTAGACAAGTGAGTTGCATGCTTATGTTATGCTTATTTTTTACGAAATTCCGATTTCACAACCGGAACGACAACATGAATGCTGTGTCTCTCTCTTCCAGTCATGGCATGCACAGCCATCGCTTAAAACATCTGTCAAAGAGCTCGCTCGGACCCGTCCGGCTTACAAGTTGCTGGAACATGGGATAAGTTGCACCTTATCGTTGTATGATTGCGTGCACTTGAGGATACAATACGCGACCTGGTCTGGTGACCCAGTGTGAAGCTCATCACAACTGTTGTTGTGATTGTGCAGACTCACCATTACCAATGACGGGCACCATCTGAAGCTCCTGAAGTTGGAGCACCCGGGCATCCAGGTCCTGTTGAGCTGGCTACGCCAGCGACAAAGAGGTCGGGGATGTGGACCACTCCGTGGTAGATAACCACAGGCAGCGCCTCAAGTACCCCTGAGGTCATGAGTGAAGGTTTGCATGATCTTGGCAATTGTTGTCCTCTGTAATGTGTATTTGTGAGAAAACGTTCCGAAACCATTCCGTTTTACTACCGCTCAATGACCCCCCGAGATGTGTTGGCTTATGCTAACGGATAGATTGACTGTCCATCTAGTCTGAGGAGTTTTGGCTTCCATCCACTAACCTCTAAAATGAAACGTATGGCACACGGTCATAGTTTACCAGATACCAAATGATTAATGCACATTTATCATGGACTGAACGTTGCTTTTATTTCATTGATGCCATTATGCCATCCTGAATATGGATGTTGGTTTAAATACAGTGAAAGAAAAAAAGAAAACCATTTGTTTTTTGCAATCCGATGTGTATCGGCCTAACCTTAACCTGGTCGGTTACAATTCTCAAATGACTCGTGACTGATAAATGGTTTCAGCCCTAATTATTACAATGATGCAATGAAATAAAAATGGGCCAACAAAAAACGGTCACTGCACTTTTCTCTCGCTGCGTTGCGCTCCATGAATCATGGCGCAAGTTGCTGAAAAGCGCAGACGAGTTGGTGAAGCAGAGATTTCACCCCACGTCAGTCATCAGGGATAACGGCTTAGCTTGCAAGTAAGAACACATATGACCGTGATATGGTGTGGCTCGCGTTAGTGTTCTTTTAGTCACAATCATTTAACTTTAGGCCTCTTCTTTGACACATTTGCGCTTTTGCAGGAGCGTGCTCGCTACAATCAATGAGAACCTCACCATCGGAACAGATACCGGGTAGGAGTCCTCGGTTAACGCAGCAAACCTCCTATGTCCTCCAAAGATTATCGGATGTATCCTTCCAGCTTCAAACAACGGAGCGGTGGCTTCTGAAGATAAAGCTTTGTGAGGTTATTATCGAGATTGGCCAATGAGGAAGTGCAAAGTTGGCATGGGCTGCTTGGATTCCGGATACACATGCTTATCAGCTGCTTTGGATTGGACTTTTGGGTTACATGCCTTTGACCGACAGCCCCTTCAGTGATCAGAGTTCTTCGCCAGCATGGGGTGACGCTTACGTTGCTGTGAAGTTTGTGACACAAGGGCGTGCGCCAGTGATTCCCATCAACTTCGTGTCAACGTTGTGAAGCCACGCCGCAGCCAGACGAGAGCTACCTGCAACGGTGTACGCGCAACTGCACGTGGATCACAAGGTTTGTGCTTTGACTAACACGGATGTGCTGAGGTCTGTATCACCTCCCATAAGTTGCCTGTTGGTCTGTCTTGGTGGCCACAACGGTGAAAAACATGCGAAGATTATCTACCTGCCATATAAGGAATTTAGTTGCAGTTTGTCTCGTGAACTGTGACCCCCCTTTAGGCCAGGACACATTTTTTGAGTGTATTGCACATTCTGCTATGTTGACATCTGAATCCACTCGTCGTCCTGAGTGGTATCGTGATGATTTGTGGCTTTGACTTGACAACGGTGTTCTACCGATACAGGCAATTGGTTGAAAGCGGTGTCAACGCCAAGATTGCCTGCCTGGACTCGCTTCAGAAGACCAAGATGAAGATGGGCGTCCAAATCATCATCAATGACCCCGAGAAGCTAGACCAGATCAGACAGAGTGAGGAAGATTGTCTTGCCTTCTCCCCATTGCTTGTATTCTTGTCCTTTCAATTTCTCCCATTTTTTGATGCTCAATGCCCGCATTACCCAGTAGTGTAGGCAGTGAATACGCGTGGAAAGTATACTGGTTCTTGATGTTGAAGGGCTGCAGCGTACTCCCAGCTGTTCAGCACTTGCTTTGACCGGACACCTTTCAGTGAAATTTGGAACCGAAGACGAGGCATTTTTAATCGGTGCCTAAAGATATCGAAGTTTGATACCAGCCCTATCAGAGGACAAATTAAAACTTCTAATTGCTAATTCATGCTCACCCCTGTGCTAATAGGGTCCCTTTAAATGTTGTACCATTCATGGGTGCTTGTAATACTTCCATATGCGTGCAGCTCTATGGCCGTTCCTATATACATGCTTTAGATGTATTATTCTTGTTAGTGGGTTCTTATTAAATACACCTATGTTGTGGCTTCCAGGGGAGTTGACATCACAAGAGAGATTTCAGATGATCCTGGCGTCTGCGCCAACGTCATCTTGACCACCGGGGGCATCGACGACATGTGTGCTCAATACTTTATGATGGGGCCATGGCCGTCAGGGGTCTCAAGATGCGGACCTATTCGCCGAAGGCAACTGAGTGTAAGCTCTATAGCGCATGTCCCATTGCCTTCCTTTTCCCCACTTTGTTCTGTGTGTGTGGTTATACTTGAATGTTTGAGGTTTACATTATAAAAACAAAACAAAAAAACCTAATTGATCTGTCCCGTCTCACGACCATGGCATCTCACCAACCTTGGAGGGGAAGAGGCCTTCGATCCCACCTACTGGTCAGAGCGGAGGAGTTGGTGCGCGAGCGCGTCTGTACGATATAGCTCATCCTCATCAAGAAAGTAAAACCCTACGACGTCAAATTTGAATTTCAAAACAGAACCCGGGTGTAGGAGGGGCCTTGCTGCATCGCTTTTATGATCCTTGCATTCAAGCAGGAAAACAACGTTGTTGTAAGGATTACGCATGGACACGCCTTCTCTTTACTTCTCATCTTCCCATTTTAAATTTGCTGACGCCTTGCCAGTAGTGTACACAATGATACGCGGTGTACATATGACGCGTCTCTTGAGTGAAGCCACAAGCTGCACTCGGAAGCTGTGTCAGCCACTGCTTGGGATGGGACACCTTCTCATTCATAATCGGGGGTTGGCTTTAACCTGTTAACCGTCGTCACCCTACTTCAAACACTGCCTTCCTCAACCCTTCCTCTTGACTCTTCATAAGGCGCGGCACGGAACCGCCGCCACATCCTCGCGCGTTTCGCCAACTTCATGTTACGAGATGAGCGCTCGTGACCTGTGTCTCTCATAAGAGGCTCCTGGAGTTCCAAGTCTGTGGTGCAGGTCGAGATTGGCCTGTTGAGGCGGCGCTGTCATCTACTGAGGAACTACGCCACAGCATGGTGAAGCCCCCCCCCCCCTCCACTTTTCTTTTGAATGATGATCTAGACTACATCATTAGGGCATATATTCAGACGCTTTATCCAAAGCGATTTACAGAAGGTACAGTGTTGAAGTGAGAGAGCAGCATTAATCACTGTGGTACCTGAAGATAAGACATAGAGCTGTTTCCAGCATTCATATTATCGAGACGAATAGAACGAGTTCATAATTCTAAGTTGCCTGCATAAGTAGCTGGGCAGGCGTGGATTCTAAGATAACAATATCATCTGAGATACGAACAAACAATTGACTAAGTGCCATTAATAAATGTTTAAAGTTATAAACACGCAGTAGGCTGGGTATGAGTCCAGGTGACCTAACATGGTGCCAGGGGGGTATGTATCGTGACTGACAGGTTAGTCCGTAAGAGGTATGTAAGTCCAGGTGACCTAACAGGTGGGTCTGAAGTCTCTTGCGGAAAGCTTGGCGGTGAACCTTCGGCCAGTACCTGACTGACCGGAGCTCATTCCCACCACATTGAGGGCCAAGAACCTGAAGAGTTGGGGACTTGAAGTAGCAATGTTTTGCGTTTTAGTGAAGGGGTACCATCGTGGGCAAGAAGTTGCAAGAGCGAGATTCTCGGGTGGCGTAGGTCGACTAAATGTTATGGAGTGAGTAGGCGGTTCCTGACAAGCACAATAAAGTCAGTACCAAGGTCTTGAATTGAACGCTGAAGCGAATTACTGGAGCCAGTGGAGGTTGCGGAAGATAGGGGTTACCATGGAAGATTTAGTAGGTTGAACACGAGGTCTTTGTTTGCTGTTGTTTCCGTTCTGGACTGTCGTTGTAAGGGCTTATTGATTGAGCGGGGAGTCCACCGAGGAGAGAGTTCACAGTCGAGACGGGTGGATAACGCTTGGACCAGAAACGTTGAGGAAGGGCCGATTGCAGGACAAGCTGGTATCCAGTACAATAGTCGCTTCATGGTGCAGCTGGAACGTCTGTCCTCGATGGTGACAATAGCATGTCCATCTGAGGGCCAGTCTTTCCCGAGTATGAAGGAGAAGCCAGTCTTGTCGATTAAGCTCAGGTGAGTTGCCGGTCTATCCATCTCTGATTCGACCACATTTAGAGATCGTGTTGCGATGTGGTGGTCAACAAGCAAATACTAAATGCAGCCTTCTTCACAAACAATTGTACAATCATAATATATAATTTCCATGATAGCATGAAAAGCAGTTATTTGGTTATGTTTCTTGTTTTAGAAGCGTCTTTGTCTCTCTTTCATTCAGACGTGCATGACGATCTTCCAATCTTGTCTCCCCAGGTTCTTCGGGGAGCAGTTTAGCCTCGCAGTTGCCTTGCTCCCTGTTGTCCATCAGTACTCCTTGGCAACGCAGCGCCAGACTTACCTGGTGGCCAAGCTCGCGCTTTCTCTATAGGCCCAGATCAACCCGGAACACAAGAACCTCAAAGTGCGTGCGTAGTTCCAGAGACCATCCTCTTCCATATGCAGCAACAAAGCTATTCCCCAATACATTACATTATCTGCATAATCCTCTGGTGCATTTTCATCATGTGATGGACACACAGATGGGCTAACTGGCTTCTAAGATAAACAAAGTTGTGCATTGAGCATCAGAGGGGAGTAGATAACACATGATTTACAATCTTGAGTCTCTTGAGATGAAAGGTAGTTATCTAAGATGTGTATTAATATTATACTTTTTCAATTATCAGTAACGCATAGTTGATGGCATCCCTGCTGTATTTTATGTTTTATATTTTTAATCCTGTTCATCCTTTAAAAAACAAGGCTCAATATGTAAATGTTCTTTCACTGGACCTGGTTTTCTCTCGGTAGATCGGTCTGAACCTCGTGAACGGCAAGGCCCAGAGACCAACCGGCAGGCCGTATCGAGGCCACCATGGTGAAGACGAAGACCCAATCGGTTTGCCCACAAGGCCGCGCATCACTACCTGCGTATCGATCGTACCCTCATCAGCTCTCCCGAAAGAAGGACGAGCGGTCTCATACCGGACGCGCTGCATCCGGGGTCCCTGATAGGTTAGGATCCCCCGCCATCACGTTCCTATATAGCGGCCGAGGCCCCGCACGGTATCCAAGTGTTTGTACGTGTTATTTTATACGATAAAGCTCTACATGCCCCTTGTTAGTTAGGTGTAGGCCTGCACTTCGCGTGTGATTAACTGTTCTTGGTCCGTCCCTCACCCAAACAGCCCCTTACTTAACGGTTGTTTTGGACGGCTTGGAAATATACTATGTGTGAGTACTGTTGATTGTTAACACACTTCGGTCTACGTGTTTATTTCTAAATTGCACCTTTCTTTTTTTTCTCGAGGACACACCAGATTTGAAATAGGCGTTGCCAAAGTGGTATCGGTGCGGTTGTATCGGAGTAGTTTAACGAGTACGAGTATGAGCACAGTATCGGACCGATAACGAATACTGGTATCGGTATCGGTGCATCCCTAATAAATATGATCAGGATCATTATACTCATCCTACAGCTGCGTCAATCAATAAATATGATCAGGCTCATTATACTCATCCTACAGCTGCGTCAATCAATAAATATGATCAGGATCATTATACTCATCCTACAGCTGCGTCAATCAATAAATATGATCAGGATCATTATACTCATCCTACAGCTGCGTCAATCAATAGATATGATCAGGATCATTATACTCATCCTACAGCTGCGTCAATCAATAGATATGATCAGGATCATTATACTCATCCTACAGCTGCGTCAATCAATAGATATGATCAGGATCATTATACTCATCCTACAGCTGCGTCAATCAATAGATATGATCAGGATCATTATACTCATCCTACAGCTGCGTCAATCAATAGATATGATCAGGATCATTATACTCATCCTACAGCTGCGTCAATCAATAAATATGATCAGGATCATTATACTCATCCTACAGCTGCGTCAATCAATAAATATGATCAGGATCATTATACTCATCCTACAGCTGCGTCAATCAATAAATATGATCAGGATCATTATACTCATCCTACAGCTGCGTCAATCAATAAATATGATCAGGATCATTATACTCATCCTACAGCTGCGTCAATCAATAAATATGATCAGGATCATTATACTCATCCTACAGCTGCGGTGATCTCAGGCGTGTTGCCGCTCCGCCCCCTTGTTTCACCCGCCGCTGCTAAACCACGCCCCCTCGCATACACAATTATTATATTATTATTATTAATATTATTTATACATTGTGCCAGATTAATGTTTGGTTTTAAAAGCGCCCCAGTTGTATTTTTTTCAGCGTAGCAAAGTGACGTCATGGAACCACCGGCGAGTCCGTTCGCACTCAAAATGGTGAGGACGTCTCGGTGATGACTGTGTCTTTATGTACTTTGTGTTTCAGACCAACCGGCCTCTCGAGACACAACACGCTGGGCCGCCCGTAGCACGTGTGGGCTAGGCTAGGCTATGCTAGGCTAGGCTGCTGCAGTGAACACGCACTTATTGACGAGCTATTAGCTTCAGCGCTCTCGTTCATTCATTCCCACGCATTTATTTTGTGAACGTAACATAAGATAAGATAAGATAGAACTTGATAGAAAGAATATTAAGAATATTGCACATAATGTTGAAAGGTAATGTAGGAGAGGTATTGCACATAACATTAAGAATATTGCACATGAGAGGATACATACACTGTCGTCTCTTATTGTACTGCCGTTTATTGTAATTGCCGATCTAACGCCTATCCTAATGGGACACTGTCTTACTGACACTACTGTACATGTCTTACTGACTTGATTTCTCTATTGTTTTATTGTACTGTATTGCTATGCAACCTGGCACAAGAATTTCCTTCGGGATTAATAAAGTTCTATCTTATCTAATCTTATCTTGATATGAAGGTGTGGCTCTTGTCTGGTTCGGTCTAAGTATACTGATGGAACAATGCTGTTATTATTATTATTAGTAGTAGTGTAGACAAGTGAGGTTGCATGTTATTTTGCATTACGAAATTCTGATTTCTACAACCGGAACGACCCATGAATGCTGTGTCTCTCTCTTCCAGTCATGGCTGCAGCAGCCATCGCTAACATCGTCAAGAGCTCGCTCGGACCCGTCGGGCTTGACAAGATGTTGGTGGACGACATCGGGGTAGGTGCACCTTATCGTTGTGATGATTGCCGTCACTGAGGATACAATGACGCCAACCCGTGGTCTGGTGACCAGTTGAGAGCTCATCACACTGTTGTTGTGATTGGCAGGACGTCACCATTACCAATGATGGGGCCACCATCCTGAAGCTCCTGGAAGTGGAGCACCCGGCAGCCAAGGTCCTGTGTGAGCTGGCTGAACTGCAGGACAAAGAGGTCGGGGATGGGACCACCTCCGTGGTGAGTAACCACAGCAGCTGCCTCAAGACCCCTGAGGTCTGAGTGAAGGTTTGCATGTCTTGGCAATTGTGTCCTCTGATAATGGTATTTGTGGAGAAACGTTACCGAAACCATTCCTGTTTTACTACCGCTCATCTGACTCCCCCGAGATGTGTGGCTATGCTAACGGGATAGAGTGACTGTCCATCATAGTCTGAGGAGGTTTTTGTGGCTTCCATCCCACTACCTCTAAATGAAACGATGGCACACGTCTAGTTTACCAGGATACCAAATGATTAATGCACATTTATCATGGGACTGGAACTGTTGCTTTATTTCAATGATGCCAATTATGCCATCCTGAATATGGATGTTGGTGTTTAAATACAGTGAAGAAAAAAGATAAACCATTTTGTTTTTTGCAAATCCAGATGGTATCGGCCTAAACCTAACCTGGTCGGTTACAATTCTCAAATGACTCGTGACTTGATAAATGGTTCCAGCCCTAATTATTACAATGGATGCATGAATAAAAATGGGCCAACAAAGAACTGTCACTGCATTTTTCTGTCCTCGTGGCGTTCTCCAGGTGATCATGGCGGCAGAGTTGCTGAAAAGCGCAGACGAGTTGGTGAAGCAGAAGATTCACCCCACGTCAGTCATCAGTGGATACCGGCTAGCTTGCAAGTAAGAACACATATGTCCGTCGATATGGTGTGGTCGGGTTAGTGTGTGCTTTAGTCACAAATCATTTATCTTTAGGCCTCTTCTTTGACACATTTGCGTTTTGCAGGGAGGCGGTGCGCTACATCAATGAGAACCTCACCATCGGAACAGATGACCTGGGGAGGGGAGTGCCTCGTTAACGCAGCCAAGACCTCCATGTCCTCCAAGATTATCGGAGTGTATCCTTCCAGCTTTCAACAACGAGCGGTGGCTGTCTGAAGATAAAAGTTTTGAGGTTATGTATCGAGATGTGGCAATTGAGGAAGTGCAAAGTTGGCGATGG
The DNA here is from genome assembly GCA_002895965.2 of Coryphaenoides rupestris. Taxonomy (NCBI): domain Eukaryota; kingdom Metazoa; phylum Chordata; class Actinopteri; order Gadiformes; family Macrouridae; genus Coryphaenoides; species Coryphaenoides rupestris. The sequence goes on along the minus strand of PIJE02000246.1, from coordinate 246,939 downwards.
GGCTGCTTGGATTCCGAGATACACATGCTTATCAGCTGCATTTTGGTTGACTTTTGGGTTTACATGCCTTGACCGACAGCCCCTCAGTGATTCAGAGTTCTTCGCCAACATGGTGGTGGACGCTACGTTGGCTGTGAAGTTTGTGGACAGCAAGGGCGTGGCCAGGTATCCCATCAACTCGGTCAACGTGTTGAAGGCCCACGGCCGCAGCCAGACGGAGAGCTACCTGGTCAACGGGTACGCAGTCAACTGCACAGTGGGATCACAAGGTTTGTGCTTTGACTAACAGTGGATGCTTGAGTGGGTCTGTATCACCTCCCATGAAGTTTGCCGTTGTGTCTGTCTTGTGGCACAACGGTGAAAAACATGCGAGATATCACCCTGACCATATAAGGAATTTAGTTGCAGTTGTTCTCTGTGAACTGTGACGCCCCCTTTAGGCCAGACACATTTTTTTGAGTGTATTGCACAGTTCTGCATGTTGACATCTGAATCCACTCGTCGTCCTGAGTGGTAGTCGTTGAGGTGATTGTGGCTTGACTTGACAACGGGTGTTCTACCGACTACAGGCATGGTGAAGCGTGTGGTCAACGCCAAGATTGCCTGCCTGGACTTCAGCCTTCAGAAGACCAAGATGAAGATGGGCGTCCAAATCATCATCAATGACCCCGAGAAGCTAGACCAGATCAGACAGAGGTGAGGAAGATGTCTTTGCCTTCTCCCCATTGCTTTGTATTTCTTGTCCTTTCAATTCTTCCCATTTTTTATTTGCTGCCACGCTTACCCAGTAGTGTAGGCAGTGATACGCGTGGGATAAAGTATACTGGTTCTGAGTTGAGGCTGCAGCTGTACTCCCAGCTGTTCAGCCACTGCTTTGGACCGGACACCTTTCAGTGAAATTTGGAACCGAAGGACGAGGCATTTTTAATCGGTGCCTTAAAGATATCGAAGTTTGATACCCAGCCCTAGTCACAGGACAAAGTTGAAACTTCTAATGGCTAATCATGCTCACCCCTGGTGGCATAATAGGGTCCCTTTAAATGTTGTACACTTATGGGTGCTTGTAATACTTCCAATATGCGTGCAGCTCTATGGCCTGGTCACCCTATACATGCTTTAGATGTATATTCTGTAGTGGGTTCCTTATTTTAAATACACCTATGGTTTGTGGCTTCGCAGGGAGTCTGACATCACCAAGGAGAGGATTCAGATGATCCTGGCGTCTGGCGCCAACGTCATCCTGACCACCGGGGGCATCGACGACATGTGTCTCAAGTACTTTATGGATGTGGGCGCCATGGCCGTCAGGAGGGTGCTCAAGAGGGACCTCAAACGCATCGCCAAGGCAACTGGAGGTAAGGGCTGAGTAGCTGCATGTCCCATGCTTCCTTTTTTCCCACTTTGTTCTGTGTGTGTGGGTATACTGAATGTTTGAGGTTTATTCATCTATAAAACAAAACAAAAAAACCTAATTATTGTCCCGTCTCAGCGACCATCTGCCCGTCTCTCACCAACCTGGAGGGGGAAGAGGCCTTCGATCCCACCCTACTGGGTCAGGCGGAGGAGGTGGTGCAGGAGCGCGTCTGTGACGATGAGCTCATCCTCATCAAGAAGTAAGAACCCTCGACGACGTCAGAGAATGAATTTCAAACAAAGCCCGGGTGTAGGGATGGGGCCTTGCTGCTCGCTTTTATGGATCCTTGGCATTCAAGCAGGAACAACTGTTGTTGAAGGATACGCGATGGACACTGCCTTCTCTTTACTCTCATCTTCCCATTTTAAATTTGCTGTGACGCTTGCCCAGTAGTGTACACAGTGATACGCGTGGGATACAATATACTGCGTCTCTTGAGTGAAGGCCACAGCTGCACTCGGAGCTGTGCAGCCACTGCTTGGGATGGGACACCTTCTCATTCATAATGGGGGTGTTGGTTAACCTGTTAACCGTCGTCACCCCTCATTCTAAACACTGCGCTTCCTCAACCCTTCCTCTGCATCTCTCAGCACCAAGGCGCGCACGGCCGCCTCCATCATCCTGCGCGGCGCCAACGACTTCATGTGTGACGAGATGGAGCGCTCGCTGCACGACGCCCTGTGTGTCGTCAAGAGGGTCCTGGAGTCCAAGTCTGTGGTGCCAGGTGGTGGCGCTGTTGAGGCGGCGCTGTCCATCTACCTGGAGAACTACGCCACCAGCATGGTGAGCCCCCCCCCCCCCCTCCCACTTTTCTTTTTGAATGATGATCTAGACATACATTTACATTTAGGGCATTTGGCAGACGCTTTTATCCAAAGCGATTTACAAAGAGTACATTTGTTGAAGGAGAGGCAGCAATATATCACTGTGGTACCTGAAGATAAGAATAGAGCTGTTTTCCAGCATTCATATTTACGAGACGAATAGAACGAGTTTCATAATTGCTAAGTTGCCTGCATAAGTAGCTGGGCAGGCGTGTGATTCTAAGCATGTGACAACATCTGAGAACGAACAACAATGCTAAGTGCCATTAATAAATGTTAAGACGTATAAACACGCAGGTTAGTGCTGGGGGGGTTATGTAGAGTCCAGGTGAACTCTGAACAGGTGGGTCTTGAGTCTCTTGTTAAGGAGGGGGGTTATGTAGAGTCCAGGTGAACTCTGAACAGGTGGGTCTTGAGTCTCTTGTTAAGGAGGGGGGTTATGTAGAGTCCAGGTGAACTCTGAACAGGTGGGTCTTGAGTCTCTTGCGGAAGCTGGCGAGTGACTCGGCCATCCTGACATGAGCCGGGAGCTCATTCCACCACTGAGGAGCCAGAACCGTGAAGAGTTGGGACTTGGAAGTGCGATGTTTGGCTGTTTTTAGTGAAGGCGGTACCAGTCGTTGGGCAGAAGTTGCAGAGCGGAGTGCTCGGGCTGGGGCGTAGGGTCGGACTAATGTTTGGAGGTAGGTAGGGGCGGTTCCGATGACAGCCATGAAAGTCAGTACCAGTGTCTTGAATTGAACGCGAGCGATTACTGGGAGCCAGTGGAGGTTGCGGAAGAGAGGGGTTACATGGGAGAATTTAGGTAGGTTGAACACGAGGCGTGCTGCTGCGTTCTGGATGTGTTGTAAGGGCTTGATTGTTGAGGCGGGGAGTCCAGCCAGGAGAGAGTTGCAGTAGTCGAGACGGGTGATAACGCTTGGACCAGGAACGTGTGAGGAAGGGCCCGATTGCAGGACAGCTGGTCATCCAGTACCATGCCAAGGTTCCTTGCCGTGGGTGCAGGGGAGACTTCGATGTCCTCGATGGTGACAAGTAGGTCCATCTGAGGGCAGTCTTTACCCGGTATGAAGAGAAGCTCAGTCTTGTCGAGGTTAAGCTTCAGGTGGTTGGCGGTCATCCATCTGCTGATGTCGACCAGGCATTTAGAGATGCGTGTTGCGATGTGGGTGTCAACAGCAGAATACTATGCAGCCTTCTTCTACAACAGATTGTACAGATATAATGTATATAATTTCCTAGAGCATGGAAAAGCCGTTATTTGGTATCGTTTCTTGTTTTAGAGAGGGCGTGCTTGCGTCATCTCTTGCATTCAGACGATGACTGATCTTCAATCTTGTCTCCCCAGGGTTCCCGGGAGCAGTTAGCCATCGCAGAGTTCGCCCGCTCCCTGTTGGTCATCCCCAAGACCCTGGCGGTGAACGCAGCGCAGGACTCCACCGACCTGGTGGCCAAGCTCCGCGCTTTCCACAATGAGGCCCAGATCAACCCGGAACACAAGAACCTCAAGTGGTGAGCGTGTGGTCCAGAGACCACTCCTCTTCCAGTATGCAGCATCAAAGCTTATTCCCCGAATTACATAATTATTGCATAATTCCTCTGGTGCATTTTATCATGTGATGGACAACAGATGGCTAACTGGCTTCTAATAACAAAGTTGTGCATTGAGCATCAGAGGGGAGTCAGACAACACTGATACAATCTTGAGTCTTTGAGATGAAGACTGAGTTCATCTAAGATGTGTATTAATATACTTTTTCAATATATTCAGTAACTGCATAGTTGATGCATCCCTGTGGTATTTTATGGTTTTATATTTTTAGATCCTGTTCATCACTTTAAAAACAAGGCTCAAGTATGTAAATGTTCTGTTCACTGGACCTGGTTTCTCTCGGTAGGATCGGTCTGGACCTGGTGAACGGCAAGCCCAGAGACAACCGGCAGGCGGGCGTGTACGAGCCCACCATGGTGAAGACCAAGAGCCTCAAGTTTGCCACAGAGGCCGCCATCACTATCCTGCGTATCGACGACCTCATCAAGCTCTTCCCCGAACAGAAGGAGAGCGGGTCCTCATACCAGGACGCCGTGGCATCCGGGTCCCTGGAGGGTTAGAGGCCCCCGCATCACGTCCTTATAGCGGCCGAGGCCCCGCCACGTATCCAAGTGTGTTGTACGTGTATTTATACGTAAAGAGCTCTACATGCCCCTTGTTACTAGTGTAGGCCTGCACTTCGCTTGTTTAACTGTTCTTGTCCCTCCCTCACCCCACAGCCCCTTACTGTAACGTTTGTTTTGGACGCTTGAAATAAACCCTCAATGGTTGTAGACTGTTGATTTGTTAACACACTTGGTCTGCGCTGCTTTATTTCTAAATTGCACCTTTTTTTTTTCTTCAGGACAAAGCACCAGAGTGAAATTAGAGGTTACAATTATTTATTAATAGGTCACAATTATTTATTAATAGGTCACAGTTAAACTTGGTAAACAGTATTTGGTATTATTACAGGTAGTTAACTCCTCTCGTATAACTGCACATGGACACAAATGGACACCAAGCAACTTTCAGATGAAGAGCATTGCCAGACACTGAGTGGGATGCTGGAGAAAGATGTAAGCTACTATTTGGCACATATCAATCTGCATGGATATTTATTGGTATTTAAGTCTGTCCAAAACAAAGGCAGAGGTAATTGACAGTTGACCAAAACTCTCAGCTCTCCCTTGAGGTAATTCAACACTGACCGTGTACAGAAGCCTGATCATTTCAACAATGATGCCGAAAACCCTGACTCACCCGGAGATAAAATAAGTAGCACGTAGGTTAGGCCACAACTCTTAAGTTGGATAACATGGTAGAACGTGTGATAACCTCCCAACTAGTCTGGTCACAAGTCCAACTCACCCCTCCCCCCATAAGTTAAGTTGCGGTTCAACATTTCTAAGTATCTGTAGTTCTGTAAATCCGGTTACAGTATCCCACACAGTCCAGAGGTCTACACCCTCTCCACACACATGGCGATGCCCATCCCGCCTCCGATGCACAGCGACGCCACGCCCTTCTGTCCTCCGGTCCTCTGGAGCGCGTGCAACAGGGTGACCAGGACTCTGCAGCCGGACATACCGATGGGGTGACCGAGAGAGATGGCTCCTCCGCTCACGTTCACCTGCAGAGCACAGGCTCAACATGTAAAGGCTGCTCTCCACTATGTCAGTTTACCAGTTACAGGTACAGTCACTGGGTAGACTGGTAGACAGCTCTAGCATACATCTAGGTGGACACGCCCACTTGTGATGTCACTGCCACATGACAATTTACTGCTTGTAATGGCTAATCACGCTCATACCTGGCAGTAGGGCTGGGCGATGTTTTTCGATCTGGATAGATCTAACAGCAGCGTCATGACGCACCGGAAATAAACGCGACAACAGCCAATCAGTCTGCAGTGTTTTGTCTCGACACGCCCATTTATACCACTTCATGAAGTCTATGATATGGAACTGGTTTGGTTACTTTAAAAACAAGGTGCAGAAAACGAGCGTCTGCGTCTACATGTCGTCGGACGTGTCGACCAAGACGGGAGAGCAACCTATTGAAGCACCTGAGATCATTTGGATCTGAAAATATGTTTTAACGTTGGTAGGAACGCTTGAGGTGTAATAATAAGAGATGTTACTAACTGAAGTGTGGATAAGTTGCATATGTTAGTTTCTAATTAACGTGTTCAATTCTCATTCTGTTCAGCCCTTACCATAGGAAGGCCTTTATTAACGCAGTAAATAACACATGTATGTATTTATCCTGCAAGTAACAGAAAATATAATCTATAATCTTGTTTCTCAAAGCACTCGCATGAGGAATTGCAAACACACTAGAATTATATTGAAGTTCACGTTCGATGTAATATGAAATAAAGATAGATGGAGCTCATATCAGTTTCCCATTTTCCTTGAAGTAATTACGACACTGTACCTTAAAAGTGTATATATATACATATATATATATACACACACACATATATATATATATACACACACTGTATATACAGAGCTATATTTAGTTAATTCTCTCCTTTTCGCTTGAAACTTTTCTTTATGCTCGTGTTTTATTTGCCTGGGGGAGGGGGGGAGAGGTAAATTAATTACATTAATTAACAAGGATAAATGGGGGGGGGGGGAGGAACCAACTACAAAGAAACCAACTACTTTAAGAAATTCAAGTAAGTCAAGTCACTTTTAATGATTCATGCTTTTAAAAAAAAAGTTGCAAGCTCTCAGTAAGAGCCCTTTAGGGATGGGGGTGTTCCGCTGGCGTTCACTTCTTGGTGGCCGTATGTGCGCTGACTGGAACCTGATTCTCCAGAGTGCTAACTTCCAGCACAGACCGCAGCACCACCAAGATGCCTACTTGTGCATGGTCTCCAGGCGTATTTAACTTTACCGTTCACAGGACTTAGACATAAGAAGGCTTTCCACAGGATTTGAACCCAGGATTGCAGAGCTGAAGGTAAGAACTCTCCGCTGTGCCACCAAGACACCACACTATGAAGTGGTACTTTTAAGTCAACGTCCTAACACTAAGTCCTGTTAATCTTATTGTCATGTCCTGATGGTGCAGTGGAGAGTGCATTGTTATCAACTCCAAGGTCATGTGTTCAAGTCACGATGGAAATCTCTTGTCCTTTTCCAACTTAACAATGCAGCATAAGTGACCTCCGACCGCTTCATAGTGTGGTGTCTCGGTGGCACAGCGGAGAGAGTTCTGACCTTCAGCTCTGCAGTCCTGGGTTCAAATCCTGTGGAAAGCCTTCTCTTATGTCTAAGTCCCATGAACGGTACAGTTAAATACGCCTGGGGACCGTGCCCAAGTAGGTGCTGCGGTCTGTGCTGGAGGCTAGCACTCTAAAGACTCAGGTTCGAGTCAGTGCACATACAGCCACCAAAAAGAGAATGCCAGCAGAACCCCTCTGATTAACAGGACTTAGTGTTAGGGCGTTGACTTAAAAGTGCCACTTCATAGTGTGATGGCACAGTGGAAAGAGTTCTTACCTTCAGCTCTGCAGTTCTGGGTTCAAATCCCACCAGTCACGCTCCAAGCAGGATTTGAACACACACCGCAGAACTCTAGCCGCTGTGCCACCGAGACACCACACTGTGAAGTTGTTAAGTTGAGTCCTATTATAGGACTGTTGTTAATGTAAATGCCCGACGGGCCGGATTAAACAACGCAATTGGCCTGTGGGCCTGTAGTTTGCCCACCTCTGATTTAACCACTTCATTATTCATATTTTGTACTTTATTTTATCTTAAAGTTGCACAGGGCATTTGAGCCACTTGTTTTACTATTTTTGTCTCCCTCGAAAAACATGAGATGTTTGCTGCCCAGCTTTCAGTTTTATTTACATTTAAATAATATGAAAGGTGTGTTTTATAAAGGCTATTACAGCATGTTTGCAGTGTTTAATATTTACATTATTTTTGTTAATAAACTTAATAAACTAATGAACCCTCTGGTGTCTTCTTCATTTGTCATAATCAGGATACTCTTCAAACTGGCAGCATTATCAAATTCTATATTGTTATAAAACAATTTAAAAAAAATCAATCAATATGGGAAATAAAATCGTGATTATATTTTTTGCCAGATCGCCCAGCCCTACCTGGTGGTATAATAGCTTTAAAGGAGGAAGAAGTCAATGATGGGATGATCAAATGTTTGTTCATGCATTCCTCTGCCAAGAGCTGTGGGGACTACTTTAATATTTTAAAACGGCTCACTTTGTCTGGATTCAGGCTGAGCTCCTTCACCACAGCTATGGACTGTGAAGCAAAAGCTTCATTGATTTCAAAGAGGTCAACGTCCTCCAGCTTCCATCCTGCTTTTTCCACCTGGACCAGAACAATAAACACATGAAACCTACAAGAAGAATACAGACGGCATGATTTGTATATTGTTAAATATCCAGTTCACTTCTCACCGCTTTCCTAATGGCTGGTATGGGTCCAGTTCCCATGATTGACGGGTCGAGGCCAGCTTGAGCCCAACTGGAGATTCTGGCCATGGGTTTTAGGCCCCGCCTCTCAGCCTCTGATTGGCTCATAAGGACAGTTGCTGCCGCTCCATCGTTGATACCTAGCCAAAAAGGAAAACCAATCAGCAGAGCTCAGCCTAAACAAAGCCAGCCAGCTTACAGCGGACTCATCCGTGACATCACGTCTGCCATGTGATCATGTGTACCTGAGGCGTTGCCGGGGGTAACGGTTCCGCTGCCGTCCTTGATGAAGCAGGGTCTCACCTTGGACATGGCGTCCATGCTGCTGCCGTGGCGAGGAAACTCATCTCTCTTCACCTCCACAGGCCCTGAGGGAAAGATGGAGAAACGCCTGTAAAAACACTGTTCTAGATGTAATAGACGATATATGTAAATATTAAACACTACAACACGGTTCTAGATATAGTAATAGCTGTTGCATGTAAATATCGTCCAGGTTTCAGGAAAGCAGCCCATGCCTTTTCTGGATGGCACCACAACCGGGACGATCTCGGCATCAAAATGTCCGGCTTTCTGAGCAGCCTCGGTTCTGTTCTGCGACTGCACCGCAAACTTGTCCTGCTCTTCTCGACTAACGCTCCACTGCTGAGCCACATTCTCCGCTGGTAAAGAAAAAACAAGTGCATTAAAAAAAATTGTTAGAAAATCACAGTGTAAGTGAAATGCAAGTAGCAGCCTTGATGACCAGGCAGCTAGATCTTGGGGAAGACCATCTTGCTTCATTGTAGGAAAGGAAATCCATAGGAAACCCATCGCCAACCCAACCCAGCACTGACAGCTCATGGGAGTGCTGAGGGAGTATTAGCAGGAACGCACGCCAGCCCTCACCCGTGATGCCCATGTGGTATCCGTGGAAGGCGTCCGTCAGGCCGTCCGCCACCATGGAGTCCTGCAGGGAGGCGTCGCCCATCTTCACGCCTGCCCTCATCTGCAGTGTGTGAGGAGCCTGGGGGGGGGGGGGGGGAGCGCAAGACGACCAGGTGATCAGACACTCATCAAGGAACCATCTTTGGTTTTGTTCATCAAGTGTTTTCCCCAGACTTCGCCACACCCACACACCCACCTGACTCATGCTCTCCATGCCCCCTGCCACCACCACGGCCGAGTCTCCCGTCTGGATGGACTGGGCCCCCAGACACACGGCCTTCAGCCCCGACCCACACACCATCTGGCAGCTCCAGGCCGGCACGGGGTACGGGATGCCCGACTTGACGCTGGCCTGCCGCGCCGGGTTCTGCCCCTGACCTTGTCCAGGACGGGAACGGGGACACAAGGAAAGACAGATTACTACTACTGGTATGTATCAGTATGTATGAGACTATTGTTGGATTATTGGATTTACACCATTAGATAATTTCTTTTTTATGATTTCTTTTTTTTTTTTTTTACTATTATTGGATTTGTTGGACTATTGTATTATTGGACTTTGGAATTGGAATTACATCAGACTTACAGGGGTAGATCGTCAATGACACTACATAGCATGCAGGCACTCTCACTGTACTGTACTGGTCACTTATCATTTATCATTATACTTTATCATCACATGTTGCTGCTCCTATCTACTAGTTACCAATTTTATGCTAGGATAAGAATACTACTGTACTGCACGCTTGTCATTTTTACCTATTTCTTTTACTTATTATATTATTATTAACATAATACGTTTTATTACGTTATGTTTGTTATGTTATGTAATATTATGTTTATAAGAATACGGTTCAGAAGAAAACTTTTCACTGTCCTTTTTACTGTACTTACTAGGTACCATTACTAATTGTTTAGAATTAGTTTAGAAGAATACTGCAAGAGCAAATGGGGAGTAAGCATTCCATTGTACTTGTTACATATGGCAATAAAGAAATCTTGAATCTACTATTTTAGCAGATGCTTGGTGATTTGCAGTGTTTTTATTTTTTATGAAATAAATCATTAGTGAGCAGGTAGGGGTTCGGCATCTTGCTCAAGGATGCCCTATAGGTAGACTGCACCCCCAGGGTTATGTTATTTAAGGGACCTGACCTATTCACTTGTTGACTTGACAGGACGATGCCACCTTATCTCAATGATTCTGTCAGTTCTACCTGCAGTCAGCACATGTCCAATGATCACCTCTGAGACCTCGTCTGGCCTCAGCCCAGCCCTGGTCAGGACGTCCTTGATCACCACAGAGCACAGGTCCTGCAGAGGCACCGTGGACAGAGCACCGTTGAAGGACCCTTAGTTGGGGAAAGAAAATACGTTTTTAATATTTAGATGTCCTTAAATGATAACCTTAAACTCTCCTCATCTTACAATGAAGTCAATGAGAGCACAATGCCTTAATCAACAATACAAAGGCATTACAATGTTGGTAGTAATAAATAAATAAATAAAATACAATACTGTACAATAAAACCAAATACGCAATGGTATGGTAAATACTTAAACCAATACATCAGTTGTATATAGTATGTAATATGTAATAGATGAACGTATTTGAAAGCATGCAATAAGCACGCACTTGACTGCAATAAGTGTTTGTTTGTTTGCTTGAGTGTCCCGATCACAGCTCAGCCAATAGAACTATTACGACCCGTCGCACTATAACGGCTCAGCCAATCGCTGCTCGGTAAATTATCTGGGCAGGTGGTGCGGCGGCCAATCAGCGCATCGCAAGACATGACTACACGTTGTCGTGAATGGAACCACCACTTAGCCTAATTAAACACAAGACAAATAAAATACCAATTAATTTAAACCAAAATGCCAAATGGACTAAAATGCATTATTAGTTTGATTCTTCCATTTGCTACCTTATTGTCTTGCTATTAAAAAAAAAAATAAAGTATAACATGGTAATATCATCAGTCAGACTTTGTATTATTGTATACGTAATACAATTCTAAAATAAAAAATCATCAAACAATTCCGACACACTAAACATATTGTACTCTACCGATTGGCGTCCTCGCAGCGGAGACGATGACCACTGGCTCGGCGTTCATCTTGAGGAGATGTTGCGTCTTCTTCTCTTCCGCGTCTGACTGCTGCTCGTGTCGCCCGTCCGTCGGTCTCCGTCTCCGTCCGTCTCCGTCTCCGTCGGTCTCCCTCTCCGCGGCGACGGAGCCTGAGGACCGCAGCGCTCGACAGACAAGTCACTGAATGCGTGACGAGGGGAACCAGCACCACCGTGCGACCAGGAAGACCTTCAAACCCATAGCACATTTTACTGGAAGTTTTAACCACGTTAACAAAATGAATCACAATTTTTGAAACATCTGTAAGTTTTCAGCAAATATTTGATTCGTCCCAGGCTACTAATGTGAAATTATACACATGCAGCATTGAGCAACGGAAATGCTGCATCATCATTCAGAAACACCATAATTCATAATGCAAATGAATGCTTAATAAGGATGAACTGATAACTAATGCAATTAACAGATCAAATGTGTACACAAGATACATAACAAAAAGAAAAAAATAATCCTTATATTTAACAGTAAAAGTACCAAAGGAAACCCTACAATGAAACTCAACCTCTTGGGTAGGGACCAGGCTCATCCAGGTCCATAAACACTGGGGCCCCTCAGGGTTGCGTACAATCACCTCAGGGTTGCGTACAATCACCTCAGGGTTGCGTCAATCACCTCTCCTGTATTCATTGTACATGAATTTCACAGTGATTCTGTTTAAATGTTTCCATTTGCTGACGACACAACAGTGGTCAGGCTGATCTCACGCGACCATGAATCAGCCTACAGACAACACACCACCGTCCTCTGAAATATGGCTCGTCTTGAACCCCCCCCATACAGCACCACTATATACAACACCCATGGTAAGAACCCATTATTATCACCCATTGTGTGCTTTATAGGTTGTTTAAACAAATGGATTCTTCACAGTACTATTAAAAGTATTTATTGATATTTGGTCAATACATGAAAAGGATTGAAGTCAGAATAATACGAACAAGGTACTTCGCATATAAACTACACACAAGTCAAACAGAATCTATTCAACAGGAAACTCCTTTTAAAAAAAAAAAAGAAAAAAAAGAGACCATCTTTTTAAACAAAGCAAAAATGGAACTTTGCAACTCTAATGTGATTTAGTGAAATGGTCATCTGCAGACTTGTTGACAATGGGTTACGCCTTTATTTCCAGGTAAGCATATGCATTTTCAGATAATCAAGCAATAGAGGAAAAAAAATAAAATCTCATCTTGAACATGTATCCGCTTCAAATTTAACATTAACATTCCTGCTTAACAACCAAAATGTGGCAACGGCCCTCACAAAAATCGAGGGAGAGGGGTGGCAAACAAAAGTCGTTTCCTGGACAACAGTACTGTTACATACGATGCCTTTGTAATCATGTTTTGCGTTGTATTAAAAAAAAGGACCATAAGATGTGTATACAAAGTACATGTACTGGACATTACAAAACCGTGCCGCTGCTCGCGCCCGAGTCCAGGCCGTTGTGAGCGTGCCGCGACCCCGCAGTCCTGCCTGCCCTTGACCACGGTGGCAGCCTTGTCCTCCTGCGGGTCCGTGTTGGAGTCCGTGTCGTTCGAGTGCTGGGTCAGGGACGTCTCGCTGCCCGTCGGTGAGTCCACGCTCTCGTCACCCCGCGCTCAGCTGGCTGCCGAACCCTCCGGCCCGTCCTCCGCCACCCCCGCCGTCGGCTTCGGCTCCCGGCCGCTCCTCCTCCGAGCCGCCGCGGCCGCTTGGCCTCGCTCTCCCCGGTGCTGGAACGCCGCGGGGGACATGGGGAAGTCCTCCTCGGTGCTGCTCACCTCGCGGTACAGGCTGGGCGTGGCGGTGTCCGCTGCGCTGGGAGGAGTTACCGTTGCTTGGGTCCGTTGGAGACCCTCCCGCCGTAGTCTTTGCCCAGGGAGTCGGATGGCGTGGCGGGCTGCGGGCCCGAGTTGTCGGCAGACGAGTGCGAGGCGCAGGGGGACGGCCTGCTGGGGCCCCCGCCGCCTGCCGGCTCGCTGGGGCCCGCCGTCAGCTGCTGCTGCCGGGTCTCCTTGAGCTGCTGCTGCAGCACCAGGATGGTGCTCTGCATGCCCTCCACCTCCTCATCCAGCTGGATGATGAAGTCATTCAGCTCTAGCGGGGGGAGCAAGACACACAAGGCACAAAGTCAGGAGTCTTCAAACTGAAACAAAAAGGGCTTCAGTTATTAGCACCAGGTGTGAGCTTACAAGCTGTTAACACTCCCATCACAAGTGGATGTATGCTCGCTGTATGCTGACTAAATCAGTTTACCAGCCTACCCAGTGGACTGTACAAACTGGTAACCTGATCCAGTCATCATACATCTAGGTGGACACTAGGTGGACTATTGACTAATCAAGCTCACCCCTGGTGGAATCATAGATGAATCATGAATAGATGACAAACGAGGTGAAAAGAAAAGAGGAACCAGAAAACAGGCAGGGAAGGAAGCGCTAGCACCTTACCGTCTTGGCTGCTCTTCAGCTCCTCGCTGTACTTCTTCTGCAGGGCCAGCTCGGCCTCCAGCTGGGCGATGCGCCCCTGGGACAGCTGGCGGCCCAGCTCCTGGTTCTCCTGGATCAGCATGCGACACTTGGCCATCAGCTTCTTGCCCGTCTGGCTGCAAGGGAGACAAGTCTCACATCACACAGTGAACCAGCAGACACGGCGTGTCCAGGGGGTAAGGGGAGCAGGACGCACTAGGAGGTCCTTCCAAAGACTTGGCCTCTCCGCCAATACTAATAACCACTGTACAGGGTGTTAATCCATCTACAGTCTCGACAAGACCCAAAAGGGCACACCATACTGCTATAGAAAGGTACAAATAACATGTTACACCCAGCAAAAACTAAAAATTATCTGATTTTCCATCTACAGTCTCGACAAGACCCAAAAGGGCACACCATACTGCTATAGAAAGGTACAAATAACATGTTACACCCAGCAAAAACTAAAAATGATCTGATTTGTTGTCGCAAATCCTTATTGACTCCATTGTGGCAGTTACAAGTATTGCATTAGCATCACAACAGTAAAAACTGAACTCAAACTGGGCTGTCCGTTAACTATATATCTATATATAGATATATAGATATATAGCTGACTGAGACCCCAGAGAAATAACCAAAGCCCACATCTCTTGATACCTTCGAGTACAGTGAGAGTACGTTGCAAATGAAAGATGGGATCTGATAGCAATGCGGCCACAAAACAACCCTCAAATTGACACACTGGCTGCAGCGCTGCATTCAGATAATAGGAGTATAAAAACAGCTTTGGAAGCACCAATAATTATAAAATGCCATGTTAAAGCTATACTTTGAAAGACACACCCTAGAACCACGGTCAGGATGAAAACGGTAAAGCCTGTGAACAGTGACTGAAGGATAAAATAATCCACCTTCAACTGCAATAACCTTTAGACATAAGATTAATGTGCACTAAAAACTGAGAACCGCCATCTCACATTTGGACCAATGGCTTAGTCAACATTGCCACAGTCTACCGTGGTTTGGTGTGGACTACGTGCTAAACTGGGAGTCGCAGACAATGCTGAAAAGTAAGACGCTCATGTTATGGTTTAAAAACAACACTCATGCGGCCATCTTATAATCTGCAATAAAATATATGCCAGGCATCATTAGATCATCAGATTGAAGTATCAAAGTGATAGTATTTTCCAGTGTATATCGCTAACTTATCAGACTAGGGGTCCTGGAGACTATTTCTGAATCATACGAGTGCATTAACATTACATTCACATTCCATCACCTATAAGACAAATGTGTTAAATAAGCAGTTAAAATCGGGTTTTTAAATGAAAGTACAGTATTGATGGATTACCACATTCGTGAGAATGAAAACTAGATGGGACTGCTAGTAATGACTGGGGGGTGATTGTGACGTCAAATCACAAAAATATACAGATGTATACAATTAATACATTTGCACCAACTTGTAACATTGCCCAGTTAAGACATTTGCATTTAACCAGAGCACCTCGCACCTACGGCAGTGTGTCCCATGGAACCGCTTGGCCAGGCTAGACCTCGTCAAGCTTAATTCATTACATCTTCTAACACATTTACATTTCAGTTGGTGAGAGCAGAAACAGATTTTTCGTGCCAACTGTACTAGTTTGTTCACACACTGCAGTTAGCGCAGAGGGGCATTAGAGAATAAGAGAAAAAAGGAAATAAACAGCAACAACATCAACAACAACAAAAAAAGAATAAGTCACAAAGAAAACATGGAAATACACTCTAACCCGTGCGTGGGCCGGTGTCCAGAGACACTGGCTGTCGGACCATCGAGCTCAACCATAGTCCCTTTCTGGACTGGGGGTCTGGCTCCGCCTCCCACAGTCTTAAGCATTCTATTGGCTCCTCCCCAACAGTCCTTAAGCACTCTATTGGCTCCTCCCCAACAGTCTTACGTCATCTCTACTGGCTCATCCCCCCCAAAGTCTTTACAGAACTTACAGATCCTATAGCCTTGTTTGATTATTGCAATGTACTCTAGACTTGTGTCCCAAAATGTCTTTTTTTTTTTTTTTTTAAAGGTTCTCAGGCAACCTGTCCACAGTCCTTTTACCAAAGTGGTACGGGGACAGTCCATTTAAGAGTTCAAATGCTGATTTAGGCCTAGGAAAGCCGCTTGCTCAGCCCAGGATTCCCTCCCCAAGACTGACTCACATCTCCACCACAACTCCACTCTAGAATTTAAAAGTCAACTGTCTGGTCTGGGGGGCATATCCATGTTGGAAGTGCGTGACCACCTCTTCACAACAACAGTCCCGACTCCTTTCAGGCCCTTGGATGGTGAGGGGTTAACGGGGTGGGGTGGGGAGGAGGGGAAGAGAGCTGAAAACACAAGTGTCACCTGATCATACCGTCTCTTTTTTTGATGTTACATTATGTGATGTGTAGCTGGCACGGTGCAAGAGGTACATAAAAAACCCCCAACATGGCAGTTTGTTTCTGCAGTGTCTGGCTTTCAGTAAAAGTCTGAGTCTCGTGGGGGAGAACCTCTGCCTCCCCTCCACCTTTAGTTCCTGCATGCCTGCAGTGAGAGTGGGGTCGTGAGGAGGTCTTGACTTTTGTTTTGGGGAGGGGAGTTATTTTTTTGGTTTGTTTTGGTTTTTTTATCGTCTTTACCTATCAGGTGTAAATTTCCAGGCACTCAGTTCATTTTGGGCCTGCTCCAGTTTGTCTTTAGTCTGTTCCAGTTCACCCTTCATTTGAGGAAAAACAAGTTGATGGCCGGGTCCACCATGGACGTTCGCAACTGGGCGGCGCTCGGCTTGCTGGACCTTGCTTGAGGTACTGGATCTGGGTCTGCGGGGGTTGGAGGGAAAGGGCCGTCAGTACAATCACAACACAGGACCACACACACACTATTCCGGCTGCATCAACTAGCATCTAGAAGCCCTCTGCCAACATCTCATCCATTCACTTGAGTTAAACAAGGTTATCCGATAGCGTTTCAATCCAGGGCCACGAGTTGGAAACATCAATGACCTAAAATGTAAATGTCAAATACATTTCTGGAATGTCAGTGTTATTGTGGCATCCATAAAACTCCAATTTAAATGAAAGCAACCATTGTTGAAATTAACCAACTTGTATAACCTGCACTCCCAGGAAAAGTGGAGACCCAAACAAAATCTGCTCCCAAAGAAAGAATAGACTCAAAAATCAACCACATAAAAAATAATTACATTTGACTTTCGGATGACACCCATTGCACTCCGAACCATCCCTGGAAGGAAGGATCCCCCTTCCTTGTTAATTAAGGGAGTCGTTTCTTGCCCTTAGGGGGGCGGGGCTAGGGGGGGTGTCACAAAATAACTTTTGGCCCATAATAATCTGGCCTGTAAAGCCCTTTGAGACTGTCTTGTGATTAAGGGCTATACAAATAAAATTGAATTGAAATTGAATTGAACTACATCTCCAGTAGACTGGCAACACTCCTTCCATTGCTCACAAGCTCCATTCACAATAGGGTTTCATTTCACAAAGCAATCCGTCCATTCTTATCAGCAGCCAATGCCGGCACTAATGCATGACTTGGCAGCATCTGAGCATCTGAATGGGTCCTATGTAATGAAAATGTATAGACATAGAACAAATAAATGATAAAAAAAGCATACTGCCCGGCCACCATTTGCATCAAATGTAAAATAATTAAATAAGATACCACCCCCCCTCCCCCCAAGCAGACAGCTGGCAACGATTGATGGCAAGAGTGGCAACTGGCAGGCGTAAAGGAACTCAGTGATCCACTGAAACGCCAGTCTCATAACAGCAGAACAGGGGACAGCATCCACAGGCTTTTCATAGAGCTTTATGGCTTATGTGGCACAGCAAGGCCATTATAATAATAATAATAATAATAATAATAATAATAAGAACTTTACAGTTACAACCATAGGTGCATGGACAAACTGCAAAGAAGCGTAATGCAATTTCGTGGTTCCGAAGATCAATCTGGGCTCGACTGCTTTTGCCTGCTGGTCAATTTCTGCTGTTGAATGGGCATGATCGGCTTCAGGTAGCCCACGGGTGTAGTCCTCTGCACAAATGACGGCAGACGTTCTACTCAAGCGTCAGGCGAGGAACCACGACGTACCGTGCACTCTTGCATCTCCTGCTCCTTGGTGGCCAGCCTCATGACCAGGATGTTCTCCCTGCGAGCCGACTCCTGCTGCTGCTGCTTCAGCTTCTCCTCAGACTCCTTCAGTCCCGTCACGTCATTGGCTGTGTGACCGGCGCACGGGGTGGGGGGAATGACACACAAACAAGATGCATTAGAATCAGCATGCTAAGATATGCGCTATATACGGTCGCAGAAGGAGGAACTAGTAAAGGGGCCCTATTACACCGCCAGGTGTGAGTGTGATCATACTGAAACTGTCATTGTGGCCATTGAGTGCCATCACACAGCTAGGTTGACCCCCCCAGTGAGGTCACTTGGAAACAGCTTGTTATGCTCACACCTTGAGCTGTAATCGGCCCCCTTCAAAGGTGTGTGTGTGTGTATATATATATATATATATATATATACACATATATATATATATATATATATATATATACACACACATATATATATATATACACACACATATATATATATATATATATACACACACACACACACATATATATATATATATATATATATACATATATATATATATATATATACACACACACACATATATATATACACACACTGTATATACAGAGCTATATTTAGTTAATTCTCTCCTTTTCGCTTGAAACTTTTCTTTATGCTCGTGTTTTATTTGCCTGGGGGAGGGGGGGAGAGGTAAATTAATTACATTAATTAACAGGGATAAATGGGGGGGGGGGAGGAACCAACTACAAAGAAACCAACTACTTTAAGAAATTCAAGTAAGTCAAGTCACTTTTAATGATTCATGCTTTTAAAAAAAAAGTTGCAAGCTCTCAGTAAGAGCCCTTTAGGGATGGGGGTGTTCCGCTGGCGTTCACTTCTTGGTGGCCGTATGTGCGCTGACTGGAACCTGATTCTCCAGAGTGCTAACTTCCAGCACAGACCGCAGCACCACCAAGATGCCTACTTGTGCATGGTCTCCAGGCGTATTTAACTTTACCGTTCACAGGACTTAGACATAAGAGAAGGCTTTCCACAGGATTTGAACCCAGGATTGCAGAGCTGAAGGTAAGAACTCTCCGCTGTGCCACCAAGACACCACACTATGAAGTGGTACTTTTAAGTCAACGTCCTAACACTAAGTCCTGTTAATCTTATTGTCATGTCCTGATGGTGCAGTGGAGAGTGCATTGTTATCAACTCCAAGGTCATGTGTTCAAGTCACGATGGAAATCTCTTGTCCTTTTCCAACTTAACAATGCAGCATAAGTGACCTCCGACCGCTTCATAGTGTGGTGTCTCGGTGGCACAGCGGAGAGAGTTCTGACCTTCAGCTCTGCAGTCCTGGGTTCAAATCCTGTGGAAAGCCTTCTCTTATGTCTAAGTCCCGTGAACGGTAAAGTTAAATACGCCCGGAGA
Organism: Coryphaenoides rupestris; assembly: GCA_002895965.2. Lineage (NCBI taxonomy): Eukaryota > Metazoa > Chordata > Actinopteri > Gadiformes > Macrouridae > Coryphaenoides > Coryphaenoides rupestris. The sequence goes on along the minus strand of PIJE02000246.1, from coordinate 227,606 downwards.
CCATGCCCAAGTAGGTGCTGCGGTCTGTGCTAGAGGCTAGCACTCTAAAGACTCAGGTTCGAGTCAGTGCACATACAGCCACCAAAAAGAGAATGCCAGCAGAACCCCTCTGATTAACAGGACTTAGTGTTAGGGCGTTGACTTAAAAGTGCCACTTCATAGTGTGATGGCACAGTGGAAAGAGTTCCAACCTTCAGCTCTGCAGTTCTGGGTTCAAATCCCACCAGTCACGCTCCAAGCAGGATTTGAACACACGACCGCAGAACTCTAGCCGCTGTGCCTCCGAGACACCACACTGTGAAGTTGTTAAGTTGAGTCCTATTATAGGACTGTTGTTAATGTAAATGCCCGACGGGCCGGATTAAACAACGCAACGGGCTGTAGTTTGCCCACCTCTGATTTAACCACTTCATAATTCATATTTTGTACTTTATTTTATCTTAAAGTTGCACAGGGCATTTGAGCCACTTGTTTTACTATTTTTGTCTCCCTCGAAAAACATGAGATGTTTGCTGCCCAGCTTTCAGTTTTATTTACATTTAAATAATATGAAAGGTGTGTTTTATAAAGGCTATTACAGCATGTTTGCAGTGTTTAATATTTACATTATTTTTGTTAATAAACTTAATAAACTAATGAACCCTCTGGTGTCTTCTTCATTTGTCATAATCAGGATACTCTTCAAACTGGCAGCATTATCAAATTATATATTGTTATAAAACAATTTAAAAAAAATCAATCAATATGGGAAATAAAATCGTGATTATATTTTTTGCCAGATCGCCCAGCCCTACCTGGTGGTATAATAGCTTTAAAGGAGGAAGAAGTCGATGATGGGATGATCAAATGTTTGTTCATGCATTCCTCTGCCAAGAGCTGTGGGGACTACTTTAATATTTGAAAACGGCTCACTTTGTCTGGATTCAGGCTGAGCTCCTTCACCACAGCTATGGACTGTGAAGCAAAAGCTTCATTGATTTCAAAGAGGTCAACGTCCTCCAGCTTCCATCCTGCTTTTTCCACCTGGACCAGAACAATAAACACATGAAACCTACAAGAAGAATACAGACGGCATGATTTGTATATTGTTAAATATCCAGTTCACTTCTCACCGCTTTCCTAATGGCTGGTATGGGTCCAGTTCCCATGATTGACGGGTCGAGGCCAGCTTGAGCCCAACTGGAGATTCTGGCCATGGGTTTTAGGCCCCGCCTCTCAGCCTCTGATTGGCTCATAAGGACAGTTGCTGCCGCTCCATCGTTGATACCTAGCCAAAAAGGAAAACCAATCAGCAGAGCTCAGCCTAAACAAAGCCAGCCAGCTTACAGCGGACTCATCCGTGACGTCACGTCTGCCATGTGATCATGTGTACCTGAGGCGTTGCCGGGGGTAACGGTTCCGCTGCCGTCCTTGATGAAGCAGGGTCTCACCTTGGACATGGCGTCCATGCTGCTGCCGTGGCGAGGAAACTCATCTCTCTTCACCTCCACAGGCCCTGAGGGAAAGATGGAGAAACGCCTGTAAAAAACACTGTTCTAGATGTAATAGACGATATATGTAAATATTAAACACTACAACACGGTTCTAGATATAGTAATAGCTGTTGCATGTAAATATCGTCCAGGTTTCAGGAAAGCAGCCCATGCCTTTTCTGGATGGCACCACAACCGGACGATCTCTGGCATCAAAATGTCCGGCTTTCTGAGCAGCCTCGGTTCTGTTCTGCGACTGCACCGCAAACTTGTCCTGCTCTTCTCGACTAACGCTCCACTGCTGAGCCACATTCTCCGCTGGTAAAGAAAAAACAAGTGCATTAAAAAAAATTGTTAGAAAATCACAGTGTAAGTGAAATGCAAGTATCAGCCTTGATGACCAGGCAGCTAGATCTTGGGGAAGACCATCTTGCTTCATTGTAGAAAGGAAATCCATAGGAACCATCGCCAACCCAACCCAGCACTGACCGCTCATGGAGTGCTGAGGGAGTATTAGCAGGAACGCACGCCAGCCCTCACCCGTGATGCCATGTGGTATCCGTGGAAGGCGTCCGTCAGGCCGTCCGCCACCATGGAGTCCTGCAGGGAGGCGTCGCCCATCTTCACGCCTGCCCTCATCTGCAGTGTGTGAGGAGCCTGGGGGGGGGGGGGGAGCGCAAGACGACCAGGTGATCAGACACTCATCAAGGAACCATCTTTGGTTTTGTTCATCAAGTGTTTTCCCCAGACTTCGCCACACCACACACCCACCTGACTCATGCTCTCCATGCCCCCTGCCACCACCACGGCCGAGTCTCCCGGTCTGGATGGACTGGGCCCCCAGACACACGGCCTTCAGCCCCGACCCACACCACCATCTGGCAGCTCCAGGCCGGCACGGGGTACGGATGCCCGACTTGACGCTGGCCTGCCGCGCCGGGTTCTGCCCTGACCTTGTCCAGGACGGGAACGGGGACAACAAGGAAAGACAGATTACTACTACTGGTATGTATCAGTATGTATGAGACTATTGTTGGATTATTGGATTTACACCATTAGATAATTAGTTTTTTATGATTTCTTTTTTTTTTTTACTATTATTGGATTTGTTGGGGACTATTGTATTATTGGACTTACAATTACATCACACTTACCAGGGGTAGATCGTCAATGACACTACATAGCATGCAGGCACTCTCACTGTACTGTACTGGTCACTTATCATTATACTTTATCATCACATGTTGCTGCTCCTATCTACTAGTTACCAATTTTATGCTAGGATAAGAATACTACTGTACTGCACGCTTGTCATTTTTACTTTACCTATTTTTTTACTTATGATGTTATTATTAACATAAGTTTTATTACGTTATGTTGTTATGTAATTATGTTTATAAGAATACGGTTCAGAAGAAAACTTTTCACTGTACTTTTTTACTGTACTTACTAGGTACCATTACTAATTGTTTAGAATTAGTTTAGAAGAATACTGCAAGAGCAAATGGGGAGTAAGCATTCCATTGTTACATATGCAATAAAGAAATCTTGAATCTACTATTTAGCAGATGCTTGGTGATTTGCAGTGTTTTTTATTTTTTATGAAATAAATCATTAGTGAGCAGGTAGGGGTTCGGCATCTTGCTCAAGGATGCCCTATAGGTAGACTGCACCCCCAGGGTTATGTTATTTAAGGGACCTGACCTATTCACTTGTTGACTTGACAGGACGATGCCACCTTATCTCAATGATTCTGTCAGTTCTACCTGCAGTCAGCACATGTCCAATGATCACCTCTGAGACCTCGTCTGGCCTCAGCCCAGCCCTGGTCAGGACGTCCTTGATCACCACAGAGCACAGGTCCTGCAGAGGCACCGTGGACAGAGCACCGTTGAAGGACCCTTAGTTGGGGAAAGAAAATACGTTTTTAATATTTAGATGTCCTTAAATGATAACCTTAAACTCTCCTCATCTTACAATGAAGTCAATGAGAGCACAATGCCTTAATCAACAATACAAAGGCATTACAATGTTGGTAGTAATAAATAAATAAATAAAATAAAATACTGTACAATAAAACCAAATACGCAATGGTATGGTAAATACTTAAACCAATACATCAGTTGTATATAGTATGTAATATGTAATAGATGAACGTATTTGAAAGCATGCAATAAGCACGCACTTGACTGCAATAAGTGTTTGTTTGTTTGCTTGAGTGTCCCGATCACAGCTCAGCCAATAGAACTATTAGGACCCGTCGCACTATAACGGCTCAGCCAATCGCTGCTCGGTAAATTATCTGGGCAGGTGGTGCGGCGGCCAATCAACGCATCGCAAGACATGACTACACGTTGTCGTGAATGGAACCACCACTTAGCCTAATTAAACACAAGACAAATAAAATACCAATTAATTACAACCAAAATGCCACAAGGACTAAAATGCATTATTAGTTTGATTCTTCCATTTGCTACCTTATTGTCTTGCTAAAAAAAATAAACTATAACATGGTAATATCATCAGTCAGACTTTGTATTATTGTATACGTAATACAATTCTAAAATAAAAAATCATCAAATAATTCCGACACACTAAACATATTGTACTCCACCGATTGCCGTCCTCGCAGCGGAGACGATGACCACTGGCTCGGCGTTCATCTTGAGGAGATGTTCCGTCTTCTTCTCTTCCGCGTCTGACTGCTGCTCGTGTCGCCCGTCCGTCGGTCTCCGTCTCCGTCTCCGTCTGTCTCCCTCTCCGCGGCGACGGAGCCTGAGGACCGCAGCGCTCGACAGACAAGTCACTGAATGCGTGACGAGGGGAACCAGCACCACCGTGCGACCAGGAAGACCTTCAAACCCATAGCACATTTTACTGGAAGTTTTAACCACGTTAACAAAATGAATCACAATTTTTGAAACATCTGTAAGTTTTCAGCAAATATTTGATTCGTCCCAGGCTACTAATGTGAAATTATACACATGCAGCATTGAGCAAGGGAAATGCTGCATCATCATTCAGAAACACCATAATTCATAATGCAAATGAATGCTTAATAAGGATGAACTATAACTAATGCAATTAACAGATCAAATGTGTACACAAGATACATAACAAAAAGAAACAGAAATAATCCTTATATTTGCTAACAGTAAAAGTACCAAAGGAAACCCTACAATGAAGCTCAACCTTCTTGGGTAGGGACCAGGCTCATCCAGGTCCATAAACACTGGGGCCCCTCAGGGTTGCGTACAATCACCTCAGGGTTGCGTACAATCACCTCTCCTGTATTCATTGTACATGAATTTCACAGTGATTCTGTTTAAATGTTTCCATTTGCTGACGACACAACAGTGGTCAGGCTGATCTCACGCGACCATGAATCAGCCTACAGACAACACACCACCGTCCTCTGAAATATGGCTCGTCTTGAACCCCCCCCATACAGCACCACTATATACAACACCCATGGTAAGAACCCATTTATCACCCATTGTGTGCTTTATAGGTTGTTTAAACAAATGGATTCTTCACAGTACTATTAAAAGTATTTATTGATATTTGGTCAATACATGAAAAGGATTGAAGTCAGAATAATACGAACAAGGTACTTCGCATATAAACTACACACAAGTCAAACAGAATCTATTCAACAGGAAACTCCTTTTAAAAAAAAAAAAGAAAAAAAAGAGACCATCTTTTTAAACAAAGCAAAAATGGAACTTTGCAACTCTAATGTGATTTAGTGAAATGGTCATCTGCAGACTTGTTGACAATGGGTTACGCCTTTATTTCCAGGTAAGCATATGCATTTTCAGATAATCAAGCAATAGAGGAAAAAAAATAAAATCTCATCTTGAACATGTATCCGCTCAAATTTAACATTAACATTCCTGCTTAACAACCAAAATGTGGCAACGGCCTCACAAAAATGCGAGGGAGAGTGGGTGCAAACAAAGTCGTTTCCTGGACAACAGTACTGTTACATACGATGCCTTTGTAATCATGTTTTGCGTTGTATTAAAAAAAAGGACCATAAGATGTGTATACAAAGTACATGTACTGGACATTACAAAACCGTGCCGCTGCTCGCGCCCGAGTCCAGGCCGTTGTGAGCGTGCCGCGACCCCGCAGTCCTGCTGCCCTTGACCACCGGTGCAGCCTTGTCCTCCTGCGGGTCCGTGTTGGAGTCCGTGTCGTTCGAGTGCTGGGTCAGGGACGTCTCGCTGCCCGTCGGTGAGTCCACGCTCTCGTACCCCGCGCTCAGCTGGCTGCCGAACCCTCCGGCCCGTCCTCCGCCACCCCCGCCGTCGGCTCGGCTCCCGGCCGCCTCCTCCTCCGAGCGCCGCGGCCGCTTGGCCTCGCTCTCCCCGGTGCTGGACGCCGCGGGGGACATGGGGAAGTCCTCCTCGGTGCTGCTCACCTCGCGGTACAGGCTGGGCGTGGCGGTGTCGCTGCGCTGGGAGGAGTTACCGTTGCTGGGTCCGTTGGAGACCCTCCCGCCGTAGTCTTTGCCCAGGGAGTCGGATGGCGTGGCGGGCTGCGGGCCCGAGTTGTCGGCAGACGAGTGCGAGGCGCAGGGGGACGGCCTGCTGGGGCCCCCGCCGCCTGCCGGCTCGCTGGGGCCCGCCGTCAGCTGCTGCTGCCGGGTCTCCTTGAGCTGCTGCTGCAGCACCAGGATGGTGCTCTGCATGCCCTCCACCTCCTCATCCAGCTGGATGATGAAGTCATTCAGCTCTAGCGGGGGGAGCAAGACACACAAGGCACAAAGTCAGGAGTCTTCAAACTGAAACAAAAAGGGCTTCAGTTATTAGCACCAGGTGTGAGCTTACAAGCTGTTAACACTCCCATCACAAGTGGATGTATGCTCGCTGTATGCTGACTAAATCATTTTACCAGCCTACCCAGTGGACTGTACAAAGATCCAGTCATCATACATCTAGGTGGACACTAGGTGGACTATTGACTAATCAAGCTCACCCCTGGTGGAATCATAGATGAATCATGAATAGATGACAAACGAGGTGAAAAGAAAAGAGGAACCAGAAAACAGGCAAGGAAGGAAGAGAGCGGCCACCAGCGCTAGCACCTTACCGTCTTGGCTGCTCTTCAGCTCCTCGCTGTACTTCTTCTGCAGGGCCAGCTCGGCCTCCAGCTGGGCGATGCGCCCCTGGGACAGCTGGCGGCCCAGCTCCTGGTTCTCCTGGATCAGCATGCGACACTTGGCCATCAGCTTCTTGCCCGTCTGGCTGCAAGGGAGACAAGTCTCACATCACACAGTGAACCAGCAGACACGGCGTGTCCAGGGGGTAAGGGGAGCAGGACGCACTAGGAGGTCCTTCCAAAGACTTGGCCTCTCCGCCAATACTAATAACCACTGTACAGGGTGTTAATCCATCTACAGTCTCGACAAGACCCAAAAGGGCACACCATACTGCTATAGAAAGGTACAAATAACATGTTACACCCAGCAAAAACTAAAAATTATCTGATTTCTTGTCGCAAATCCTTATTGACTCCATTGTGGCAGTTACAAGTATTGCATTAGCATCACAACAGTAAAAACTGAACTCAAACTGGGCTGTCCGTTAACTATATATCTATATATAGATAGATATATAGCTGACTGAGACCCCAGAGAAATAACCAAAGCCCACATCTCTTGATACCTTCGAGTACAGTGAGAGTACGTTGCAAATGAAAGATGGGATCTGATAGCAATGCGGCCACAAAACAACCCTCAAATTGACACACTGGCTGCAGCGCTGCATTCAGATAATAGGAGTATAAAAAACAGCTTTGGAAGCACCAATAATTATAAAATGCCATGTTAAAGCTATACTTTGAAAGACACACCCTAGAACCACGGTCAGGACGAAAACGGTAAAGCCTGTGAACAGTGACTGAAGGATAAAATAATCCACCTTCAACTGCAATAACCTTTAGACATAAGATTAATGTGCACTAAAAACTGAGAACCGCCATCTCACATTTGGACCAATGGCTTAGTCAACATTGCCACAGTCTACCGTGGTTTGGTGTGGACTACGTGCTAAACTGGGAGTCGCAGACAATGCTGAAAAGCAAGACGCTCATGTTATGGTTTAAAAACAACACTCATGCGGCCATCTTATAATCTGCAATAAAATATATGCCAGGCATCATTAGATCATCAGATTGAAGTATCAAAGTGATAGTATTTTCCAGTGTATATCGCTAACTTATCAGACTAGGGGTCCTGGAGACTATTTCTGAATCATACGAGTGCATTAACATTACATTCACATTCCATCACCTATAAGACAAATGTGTTAAATAAGCAGTTAAAATCGGGTTTTTAAATGAAAGTACAGTATTGATGGATTACCACATTCGTGAGAATGAAAACTAGATGGGACTGCTAGTAATGACTGGGGGGTGATTGTGACGTCAAATCACAAAAATATACAGATGTATACAATTAATACATTTGCACCAACTTGTAACATTGCCCAGTTAAGACATTTGCATTTAACCAGAGCACTCGCACCTACGGCAGTGTGTCCCATGGAACGCTTGGCCAGGCTAGACCTCGTCAAGCTTAATTCATTACATCTTCTAACACATTTACATTTCAGTTGGTGAGAGCAGAAACAGATTTTCGTGCCAACTGTACTAGTTTGTTCACACACTGCAGTTAGCGCAGAGGGGCATTAGAGAATAAGAGAAAAAAGGAAATAAACAGCAACAACATCAACAACAACAAAAAAAGAATAAGTCACAAAGAAAACATGGAAATACACTCTACCCGTGCGTGGGCCGGTGTCCAGAGACACTGGCTGTCGGACCATCGAGCCTCAACCATAGTCCCTTCTGGACTGGGGGTCTGGCTCCGCCTCCACAGTCTTAAGCATTCTATTGGCTCCTCCCCAACAGTCTTAAGCACTCTATTGGCTCCTCCCCAACAGTCTTACGTCATCTCTACTGGCTCATCCCCCCCAAAGTCTTACAGAACTTACAGATCCTATAGCCTTTTTTGATTATTGCAATGTACTCTAGACTCGTGTCCCAAAATGTCTTTTTTTTTTTTTTTTAAGGTTCTCAGGCAACCTGTCCCACAGTCTTTTACAAAGTGGTACGGGGACAGTCCATTTAAGAGTTCAAATGCTGATTTAGGCCTAGGAAAGCCGCTTGCTTCAGCCAGGATTCCCTCCCCAAGACTGACTCACATCTCCACCACAACTCCACTCTAGAATTTAAAAGTCAACTGTCTGGTCTGGGGGGCATATCCATGTTGGAAGTGCGTGACCACCTCTTCACAACAACAGTCCCGACTCCTTCAGGCCCTTGGATGGTGAGGGGTTAACGGGGGTGGGGTGGGGAGGAGGGGGAAGAGAGCTGAAAACACAAGTGTCACCTGATCATACCGTCTCTTTTTTTGATGTTACATTATGTGATGTGTAGCTGGCACGGTGCAAGAGTACATAAAAAACCCCAACATGGCAGTTTGTTTCTGCAGTGTCTGGCTTTCAGTAAAAGTCTGAGTCTCGTGGGGGAGAACCTCTGCCTCCCCTCCACCTTTAGTTCCTGCATGCCTGCAGTGAGAGTGGGGTCGTGAGGAGGTCTTGACTTTTGTTTTTGGGGAGGGGAGTTATTTTTTTGGTTTGTTTTGGTTTTTTTATCGTCTTTACCTATCAGGTGTAAATTTCCAGGCACTCAGTTCATTTTGGGCCTGCTCCAGTTTGTCTTTAGTCTGTTCCAGTTCACCCTTCATTTTGAGGAAAAACAAGTTGATGGCCGGGTCCACCATGGACGTTCGCAACTGGGCGGCGCTCGGCTGCTGGACTTGCTTGAGGTACTGGATCTGGGTCTGCGGGGGTTGGAGGGAAAGGGCCGTCAGTACAATCACAACACAGGACCACACACACTATTCCGGCTGATCAACTAGCATCTAGAAGCCTCTGCCAACATCTCATCCATTCACTTGAGTTAAACAAGGTTATCCGATAGCGTTTCAATCCAGGGCCACGAGTTGGAAACATCAATGACCTAAAATGTAAATGTCAAATACATTTCTGGAATGTCAGTGTTATTGTGGCATCCATAAAACTCCAATTTAAATGAAAGCAACCATTGTTGAAATTAACCAACTTGTATAACCTGCACTCCCAGGAAAAGTGGAGACCCAAACAAAATCTGCTCCCAAAGAAAGAATAGACTCAAAAATCAACCACATAAAAAATAATTACATTTGACTTTCGGATGACACCCATTGCACTCCGAACCATCCCTGGAAGGAAGGATCCCCCTTCCTTGTTAATTAAGGGAGTCGTTTCTTGCCCTTAGGGGGGCGGGGCTAGGGGGGTGTCACAAAATAACTTTTGGCCCATAATAATCTGGCCTGTAAAGCCCTTTGAGACTGTCTTGTGATTAAGGGCTATACAAATAAAATTGAATTGAAATTGAATTGAACTACATCTCCAGTAGACTGGCAACACTCCTTCCATTGCTCACAAGCTCCATTCACAATAGGGTTTCATTTCACAAGCAATCCGTCATTCTTATCAGCAGCCAATGCCGGCACTAATGCATGACTTGGCAGCATCTGAGCATCTGAATGGGTCCTATGTAATGAAAATGTATAGACATAGAACAAATAAATGATAAAAAAAGCATACTGCCCGGCCACCATTTGCATCAAATGTAAAATAATTAAATAAGATACCACCCCCCCTCCCCCCAAGCAGACAGCTGGCAACGATTGATGTCAAGATTGGCAACTGGCAGGCGTAAAGGAACTCTGTGATCCACTGAAACGCCAGTCTCATAACAGCAGAACAGGGGACAGCATCCACAGGCTTTTCATAGAGCTTTATGGCTTATGTGGCACAGCAAGGCCATTATAATAATAATAATAATAATAATAATAATAATAATAATAAGAAGAAGAACTTTACAGTTACAACCATAGGTGCATGGACAAACTGCAAAGAAGCGTAATGCAATTTTGTGGTTCCGAAGATCAATCTGGGCTCGACTGCTTTTGCCTGCTGGTCAATTTCTGCTGTTGAATGGGCATGATCGGCTTCAGGTAGCCCACGGGTGTAGTCCTCTGCACAAATGACGGCAGACGTTCTACTCAAGCGTCAGGCGAGGAACCACGACGTACCGTGCACTCTTGCATCTCCTGCTCCTTGGTGGCCAGCCTCATGACCAGGATGTTCTCCCTGCGAGCCGACTCCTGCTGCTGCTGCTTCAGCTTCTCCTCAGACTCCTTCAGTCCCGTCACGTCATTGGCTGTGTGACCGGCGCACGGGGTATGACACACAAACAAGATGCATTAGAATCGGCAAGCTAAGATATGCGCTATATACGGTCGCAGAAGGAGGAACTATTAAAGGGGCCCTATTACACCGCCAGGTGTGAGTGTGATCAGACTGAAACTGTCATTGTGGCCATTGAGTGCCATCACACAGCTAGGTTGACCCCCCAGTGAGGTCACTTCCGTCACAATGACGATTTGGAAACAGCTTGTTATGCTCACACCTTGAGCTGTAATCGGCCCCCTTCAAAGGTGTGTGTGTGTGTGTGTGTGTGTAGCATAAAGTACACTGAATAATCTCCGATTAGAAAAACAGTGTTTGTACTCACAACTCAAGTCAGCATATTTTGCTTCGAGGACCTGGAGGTAGCTTTCATGTTGTTTCCACCTATTGAAAAAAAAAAAGGGGGGGAAAGGTTCGTTCAACGAGTGTTCAAAAGACTAAGACTTCATAGCACGGTGGTCCACAGGCCCCGCAGCGTCGCCCACCTGACACACAGCTCCTCCCTGGTCAGGGTCTTCATGTCGGACTCACTGAGGCGGACCTAAGATACCAAAAAGAAAGCCCCATGTATCAATGGAGAGACCGGAACACACACACACACACACACTATATGTAATATAAATACTAATAGAAATGGACATTTCAGTCGCCGAGGCGAATTAAAACCCACTCACCTTCTTCGGAAGAGGCTCCTCGGTCATTCTGAACTCTGGGAAAAACACAAAAAGTATGAATCACAATTAATCACAACCGAGTACAGATGTGTACAAAGCAACCACTCTGTGTTACGTAATGCATAATGATACATAAAGTACAATACTAGTTGACAACTGAACCAACCCTATATAATAGAGCAGAACAGAATATTATATCCATGCAGCGCTGCCTGGAGCCACTGGACAGACCGCTGCGTGCAGTGAGCGCACAGAACACAAATATTAACGCAGAAAAACGCGAACCCTCCGCAAATACGCAGTAATAACTCCACCGTGTTGAACTAAGGTTCGACACACACACACGGTGCGGCACGGCTGTCCAAGTCCCCCGTCTGTGTTCAGCCGAGCAGCGTGTACATATTGGCTCCGTTACGGGGCTTCTTGTTATCACAAAATGGCGGTGAAGGAGACGCGGGCTCCCACCCCGGCGCTCCTCTTCCTTTTGCTGCTTGTGCTCAAACTAGCGGGGCCGGCGCCGCTGCGGTTATCGCGTCAACTTACCCGATCGATTTCCCGCGGATTTGATTAAAGTCACGGGTCCCGATAGTAATCGACGAACGCGGGAGGTACGGCCACCGTGTGTGGGACAGGAGTGTGGGCTAGTTGCGGTATCCGTGTGTCGACGCGGTCGCCATCGTCGCTATGAGAGAGGGCAAGATATGGCAGCTCAACCCGCAGAGAGCCGCCGCGCTGCTGCTGCTGCTGCTGTCCTCCGCCTGCACTGCAGAGCGCTGCCTCCAGTGAAGGGGCGGGGCCACGCTCACGTGACTAGTTACTTTGTGTGCGAGTGTTTTGCGTTTCGGAGGATTACGAAGGTTACATAACAATTGTGTTTTAAGGACATGTAACACAACAACACAACACGAATTACCGCTTAAACGTTAAACCAGCAACACATCTGCCAATCACTAATTTAATCGATATCTATATTATAATATAGTCTCTATCATGTGCTATATTATTATTATTAATATTATTATTAATATCATGTTCTATCTATAAATATTATCATCTCCTCTCATCATCGTGTGCAATATTCTTAATGTTATGTGCAATACCTCTCCTACATTACCTTTCAACATTATGTGCAATATTCTTAATATTCTTTCTATCAGGTGCAATACGTCCCCTAACCATTATTATTATTATCACAGTATTACACTTCAATTATGCCAAATCTGTTTGTTTATATAAGAATTGTGTTTTAGGGACATGTAACATGTTGCATCTAAAATAACAACAGGAATGACCGCTTAAACGTTAAACCAGCAACACATCTGCCAAACACTAATTTAATCGATATCTATATTATAAACAGTTGGATAAAAAAACACAACGCAATCTTTTTATTACGTGTTCACAGAGTATTTGCAAAGTTTATTAGGATAAACACTTTGAGATACTGGTATACCATCTCGTTTTCGTGGCTTTCGTGGATAATGTATTGATATTCTATTGTATTTCTAGGGATTCCGTATAATTATTCTAAATGCTAACCGCTATACCTCAGACCCTGAGCGCTCAAAAGTTGTCCCATTTGTCGACGACATACAATATTCCGGCGGCAAGGTCTCCAAAACGTTTGGTACCACTGCCCATAGGGGGCGCTCCAACTTGCGATCAAAATGTAATGTTCAGCACCCCTGGACCGATGGACGAACATTTCTGAAACGTATAGGCCTTTTCTTTGCCTCTTGGGCAAATGTACACTGAAACTTTCTGTACAGTGAAAGTCCTGGGAGAACTTACTTAACCACCATTACAAATGACACACAATTTGGTAGATATGCGCTATTGATGTCTGATTAAAAATGCTATATGGAATTTCTGTCCGGCGACTCAGGAAGGGAAAGCAGGGCTTGGCTCAGGCTGTGCTCAGTCGGGGAGGAGAACTGCTGACCCAGACTGAGGATATTGTCGGGCGGTGGAAAGAACACTTTGAGGAGCTCCTGAATCCGACCAGTACGTCCTTTGTGGAAGAGGCAGAGTCTGAAGACTCGGGGGAAGTCTCACCCATATCCTTGGTAGAGGTCACTGAAGTAGTCAAAAAGCTCTTCAGTGGCAAGGCGCCAGGTGTGGATGAGATTCGCCCTGAGATGCTGAAGGCTCTGTCAGGCTGTCGTGGCTGACACGCCTAGTCAATGTAGCGTGGAGGTCGGGGACAGTACCTGTGGAATGGCAGACCGGGGTGGTGGTCCCCATTTTTAAAAAAAGGGGACCGGAGGGTGTGCTCCAACTATTGGGGTATCACACTGCTCAGCCTCCCCGGGAAAGTTTATTCCAGGGTGCTGGAGAGGAGGCTCCGGCCGATTGTCGAACCTCAGCTTCAGGAGGAACAATGCGGATTCCGTCCTGGCCGTGGAACAGTGGACCAGCTCTTTACCCTCGCAGGGTTGTTGGGGGGAGGGGAGCATGGGAGTTTGCCCATCCAGTCTACATGTGCTTTGTGGACTTGGAGAAGGCTTATGACCGGGTCCCCCGGGGAATCCTGTGGGGGGTACTACGGGAGTATGGGGTACTGGGGCCGTTGATACGTGCCATTCGGTCCCTGTACGAACAAAGTGCGAGCTGTGTCCGTATTCTCGGCACAAAGTCAAGCACGTTCTCAGTGGGTGTTGGACTCCGCCAAGGTTGCTCCCTTGTCACCGGTTCTGTTCGTGATCTTCATGGACAGAATCTCAAGGCGCAGCCGAGGTGAGGAGAGTGTCCGGTTTGGGGACCTCAGAATTGCATCTCTGCTCTTTGCAGATGATGTGGTTCTGTTGACTACATCAGACCGTGACCTCCAGCATGCACTGGGGCGGTTTGCAGTCTGAGGCCATGGTTCTCTGCCGGAAAACGGTGGAGTGTTCCCTCCGGGTTGGGAGTGAGTTGCTGCCTCAAGCGAAGGAGTTCAAGTATCTCGGGGTCTTGTTCACGAGTGAGGGCAAAATGGAGCGGGAGATGGACAGACGGATTGGTGCAGCGTCTGCAGTGATGCGGGCGCTGTACCGGTCCGTTGTGGTGAAGAGGGAGCTGAGCCGGAAGGCGAAGCTTTCGATTTACAGGTCCATCTACGTTCCAACCCTCACCTATGGTCACGAGCTTTGGGTAGTGACCGAAAGAATGAGATCGCGGATACAAGCGGCCGAAATGAGTTTCCTCCGCAGGGTGGCTGGGCTCAGCCTTAGAGATAGGGTGAGGAGCTCAGACATCCGGAGGGAGCTCGGAGTAGAGCCGCTGCTCCTCCGCATCGAAAGGAGTCAGCTGAGGTGGTTCGGGCATCTGATTAGGATGCCCCCCGGGCGCCTCCCTTTGGAGGTTTTCCGGGTACGTCCAACTGGGAGGAGACCCCGGGGCAGACCCAGAACCCGCTGGAGAGATTATATATCTCGTCTGGCCTGGGAACTAGAGAGCGTGGCTGGGGAGAAGGAAGTCTGGGGGGCCCTGCTTAGCCGGCTGCCACCGCGACCCGGCCCCAGATAAGCGGACGCAAATGGATGGATGGATGGATGGAATTTAGATTGGATAAAAACATCAAAATAACGACAATTTCAATCAATCACAGTTCACATTTCAATTAAATCACAAAACGGCATTTGCTCTTGAAACATCACTTACATATGACGTATCTCATCGCCTCTAAGTTATCTTGAGAAAATTAACATTGATTTGTCTGATAACATTTGTATTTGTGTCAAGAGACGTGTGCAAAATATGTGTTATAGTTTGGGGAAAAAAACACTAATTGTGTTGTTATCACAAAATGATTGCATTTTGTCCTCTATGTGCATACAGTACGCACATAGAGGACATCCCACTTAATAAGTGTGCAGGTTTGGTGTTGATAGCGCAATAAATGACATCACAGTGTCAATTTCAATAAGTTCTCACATAAGCGTTTGGCACCGCTTGGCCCAGAAGAGTGGTTGGTGAGATGGAGGTTTAGATTTTCAGAAGAAAAGACCCAAAATTAATATTTACCCATGGGAAGTTAGGAAATGAAGCAGAAATTATATGGAAGAGAGTTGGAACGTCATTTTAATCATTTAAATTCCTCTGAGTGTGGTTTGACTCAAGGCTGACAAATTGGAAAGAACGCATTAATAAGATAGTCAATCAATGTACAATTATTAATGTTATGAGATGTTTGCCGGGGGTGGAGCTGACAGATGCCTCATGAGATCAATATTGGTGGTGGTGACCATGGTACTATGCAAAAAACAAATTAAAAAAACTGTCATTCAAGCCCAGGCCTTGAGGATCTGCTGTGGTGCATATAAAACAACCCAGTGGCAGCCATGCAGGTGGAGGTGGCGAAATGCCTTTAGAAAAGCAAACAAAGTGACTAGCAGCTACATATTGTGGTTAATTTCGTCACACATAGTAATGGTCATAACAAAAAGAGTGCTAGAACCAAGTTGGGAGAAAGAGAAACAGATTTACATCTACATAGCCCAACAGCTCTATATCCTGCTGTATCAACATGGCTTCCATTTTCTGAGGTAGAACTAGTTGTACTAGTATTACTTGATGCCACCAAAGATAGGAAGTAGAAAATAGATAATGCTGCTGTTGACAGGTTTCCTTAATGTGTTGTTTATAGATGGATTGAAAGAGGCAGAAAGTGGATAGGGTCATTTGTCTACCAGAATTTTTTTTTCAATCAGAAATTCATCAGAATTCTATTTTGAATTAAACAAATAGGCCTAACTGTTATATATAAGTGGGGAGATGGTGACCATGTGCCCAGTGTTACAGTGGGCATATGATTCATGTGCAGGATGTATGGATTCATGTGCTGGCAGTCTACAGTCCCATAAATCAATCAGGCAAGACCTGTTGTATGATATTTTAGAATCACTGTTCACAATAGAAGATAGAAGATAATGAAGAGGAAGAATAAAGTAAATGGCAAAGAGAGTGAGATGAGGAAGGACTCATGGACTTGTATTTTCAACAAGGATGTTGAAAATACAAGGATGTGGGAGGTGCAGGAAGCAAGGAAACAGAAATCACAAGGATGACAATGGGACTTTCAAGATTAAAAAGCACATTATTTATTTGATAAATATATCAAATAACTATTTGGTAAAGTTTGGTAAAGTTTTTTTTCAGGTTCTAAAGACACCAAAATGTATCTATAGAATTCAGGAAAGTCATCGTCAGTTATTTAATTTGGTTTATTTGTTTTGGTTTGTGGGAGAGTGGGACATCCAACGGAATATAACCTCCATAAAGATTGTCAATCACCTGTCAATCCCCCTTTATTATTATTATCATTATTTGTATTTGTATTTTGTATTATTATAATTTTTTTTATATTTATATAAAAAAAAATTCTCTCTTTCTTTTCCATTTTGTCTTTTTTATTGTATTGTATTTATGTATTTTTTATATTGGTATTTTTTGTATTTTTATATGTATATATATATATATATATAAAATATTATATATATATTTTTTTTGTTAAGTTGACTTACTTACCTGTAGATATTTAGTTCTTTATAAGTATACTTTTTATTTACCACTCGCTTTGGCAATGCAAATGAAAATGTAATCGCTCGTGTGTGTGGTTCCTCCTCCCGGTCACACGGTGGCGGTGATACACCGGAAGCTCGTTGTTCTTAAACCTATAAAAGAGCCTCAGAGAAGAAGCATCGTCAAGGGCAGCGGCAGCAGTGTTTGTGAAGTCGTGCCTCTAGCGCTGCGGAGACGAAATACTGCGACCATGCTGAGCAGAGTGGGACTAACGTACAGGTAACACAGTGGCAGTCACCGCAGCATGTCCCATAATGTCATGCTTGCAGGTTATTTATAAGGAGAATCGTGGAATCAGGACAAATGTATTATTATTATTATTATTATTATGAAGTGTTCATGGAGCTGTCAGAGACCAGGGACTTGGCGGGCTAGACAAACTGCGATTGCGTCACAAATACAGTCTGACTATGCAAATGCATCTGACAACTTTTATGACTCGTAAATTGTAACCATTTAATCAGATAAGACCACACAGTGGTTGTTTCAACAGTAAGATAGGCCTACATGTGTGTCCTAGTAGTGAAACAGCAGAAAATAGCCGAGATATCGTTGGAAATCATGTATCATGCTTAGAATCACACGCCTGCCCAGCTACTTATGCAGGCAACTTGGCAATTATGAAACTCGTTCTATTCGTCTCGTAAATATGAATGCTTGAAAACAGCTCTATTCTTATCTTCAGGTACCACAGTGATATATTGCTGCCTCTCCTTCAACAAATGTACTCTTTGTAAGTCGCTTTGGATAAAAGCGTCTGCCAAATGCCCTAAATGTAAATGCGTATTAGACATGGTACGGTTATACCCCCCCCCCCCCACACACACACACACACTCATGTTAAGGTGTCTGTTTGGTTTTTTATGCTTTTTTTTGGGGGATTATTTGTTGCCATTAACCACCAGATGTGAGCTTGATTATCTAGGAGGACATGTCCACTTTTGATGTCCCTTCTCACAATTACATTTTTGTGGCATAACAATGCTGAAAGGGAAGATCTTCTGTTCATCGACCTACAGATCCCTTACAAACTATGAGAAAAGATTATGCTCCACCAAACAGTTTCTAAATGTTTTATAGACTACCGTATGTCAAAAGTGTTTCTATAATCTCTTTATCTTTAGGTGCGCAGCCACCGTAGGCAGAGCCATGGGCCAGGTGGCGGCGGTCAGACAGAAGCACGCGCTCCCCGACCTGACCTACGACTACGGTGCCCTGGAGCCCCACATCAATGCGGAGATCATGCAGCTGCACCACAGCAAGCATCACGCCGCCTATGTCAACAACCTCAACATTGTTGAGGAGAAGTGTCAGGAAGCACTTGCAAAGGGTGTGTGTGTGTGTGTGTGTGTGTGTGTGTGTGTGTGTGTGTGTGTGTGTGTGTGTGTGTGTGTGTGTGTGTGTGTGTGTGTGTGTGTGTGTGTGTGTGTGTGTGTGTGTGTGTGTGTGTGTGTGTGTGTGTGTGTGTGTGTGTGTGTGTGTGTGTGTCGATTGTAGTCGTCAATGAAGAGACATGGTGTTCATGCACTATGCTTGGCAAGGAGATTGCTAAGCATGAGTAATGGGTTTATGCATCACATTTTGTGTAGGAGTTCTGTAGGGGCCTACATGTTTTAGCATTTTGACTAGAGGCTTGATTACTTAATTTGCGTACTTCAGGAGATGTGACCACAGAGATTGCCCTGGCACCTGCTTTCAAGTTCAACGGAGGAGGTCACATCAACCACAGCATCTTCTGGACAAACCTCTCACCCAGTGGTGGAGGAGAGCCACAAGGTGAGGGGGAATCACTGGCTCTGATCTGAACGATGCAGGTATTTGAGACGGCAGAGTGGACTTTAAGCTTTCTAAGCAACAACTTTCAAGGTGGAATATTTTATGGTTGTAGACTATTATGAACAAGAAGGATATGTGTGTCACCCTGGGACACACATGGTGGGTCTTCTCTGTATAAAAGGCATCAGAGTGTAGTGTAAACATTTTAAAAATATTTATTTAAATTCACAGCAGTTCTCATCTGATGTTTATGGTTGGATGTAGCCTCGAATAATCACTTGAACCGGTGACTCTGTTGACTTGGAAAATTCTGGGTCCAGCCCCAATGTTCTATGTATTTCACTCGTGTTCCTTCCAGGTGAGTTGATGGCGGCCATCAAGCGGGACTTTGGCTCTTTCCAGTCGCTGAAGGAGAAGATGTCCACGGCCACGGTGGCAGTGCAGGGCTCCGGCTGGGGATGGCTGGGTTATGACAAGGAGAGCGGCAGACTGCGTGTGGCCGCCTGTGCCAACCAGGACCCACTTCAAGGGACCACAGGTTAGCTTCACAATGACATTAACCACCTGTTGAGGCTCACCAGGCATAATGGTAAAGAGGCTTCAAATGTAACTTTAGAACTAATTTAGGCTCCACCTGTAATAGTCTACCCAATATTAAGTTTCAAACATCCTGCCAGGGGAACTGAGGGCATCACAATCTGGCAATATATTTAAACCAACCTTTTTATAGATCAGCTCCTCAAGGGTCCAACATTTTTGTCTTTTTAACTCTGAGTTGAAAAATGTACCTCCCAACATTTTCAGGGCTGTATGTTAACTCTTTGCACATAACATTGCCCCTAATACTATGTTGTGTACTGTGTCTATGTATGCATACAAAACATCAATATTACACATCAAATCAGCAGCTAATTTAGATCTGTAGTCCCTGGGTAGGAGTTGAACTACCACCACAACTACAATTAACTAGAACTACTACTACAAAACACTGCTAGACACACAGGACTCATACCGTCTCCTTGGCAGGTATACACAGCTAGACACACAGGACTCATACCGGTGATCACGTCTTTATTTCACCACGCCACATTCATTTTCAGTTTTCTGGACATTGCTGGCTGGCAGTCATTATTGTCAAACTTGGGGAGCTTTGCATATCAGAAAATAAATATTGGTGAACTAACCTATTTTATACCGTTATGCCTCAAAAACAACATGACCACAACGCTACACAGACAGGGTGAGTTTTAACCGCAGAATGGACTACAACTACCAAGTAGAACAGCGATGTGCCAGCGATCCACCTCGCATACCATATAGCACACAAACCTTCACTTCACACAAACAAGAGACTGTCACACACGCGCATGCAAAACTGTATTGCACTGGTGCTACTGCGGTAAATTAATTCATAGCACAGACCGATTATTTTCGTAGCACATGCAACAGTATGTGTTGCACTGTACAGCCCTGAATTCAAATAAAAAGATTAGAATAATAATGATAGTCAAAACTTTTTTTTAAAATAAATGTTATATTGGATGTAAAGTCAAATGTTATCTATGTATCTTACACAATGCCTTTACTGCAGTTCGTGACTGTCTTTGATTATTTTTTGTAGGCCTCATCCCCCTGCTTGGCATCGATGTGTGGGAGCACGCCTACTACCTTCAGTACAAGAACGTGCGGCCCGACTACGTGAAGGCCATCTGGAACGTCATCAACTGGGAGAATGTCGGCGAGCGTCTCCAGACCGCTAAAAAGTAGACTCTCCCAACTGCCCCCGTACCGCCCCCCTCTGGTCTGGACCGGTCATTCACACTGGTGTGGGGGGGGGGTTGGAGCAATGCAAAAGATAAGCTTAACGCACAGTGTAAAGGAAATTGACATTAGAGAATAACTCAATCCCAGAAAGTTGAAGGCATTTGCCACTTAGGTTCTGGTCTACCAATCACACATCAAGTCACTAGGCTGGCTGTTGACGTTTGTACCACCAATAACACTTGCCATATATCTATCTATACTGCTAAAACACACATGTATGGTCCAGTCGGCTCTGTCGTGGTTGTCTCAACTTGTTGCACTAAAATATGATTATTTAATTCAGTTTTGATGTGTTATAATAAAGTTAGACCTGCTCTATATGTGTCTACATATTTTGAGTGCCGTTACAATATGTATAGAAATTCTGTAAGTACTTTGACTCTGTACATATTGTGATGCGATACTTCGATTTAATATATAGATTTTTGTGTGGTTTAAGGTTGGGAGACGTTGCTGCCAGAGCGTGTTTCAGCAAACTTGTATACGGTGTCCAAATCCTGTCCTACCTTCAGGTTTATGCCTATTGGCACGTTTCAGCGAGTGTTTAGAGTTAGTCAGAAGATATAGCCCGCATTTCCCAGCCCATGCTAAGCTGCTTAATGCCTGCAGTCTGTGGCGGTATTGTCACTGCACACAGTAGCCTACATTCAATTTCTTTCCCTATACTGCTGCATAACCGGGGGCACGGTGGCACAGTGCTTGCACTGCTGCCTCACAGCAAGAAGGTCCTGGGATCGATTCCCGCCTGGGGCGCTGTTGACTGGGGTGCCCAGGTGGGTGATCTCCTGGCCTTTCTGTGTGGAGTTTGCATGTTCTCCCCGTGCTCCGCGGGGTTTCCTTACGGAGTAAAAGAACCCCAATTAAAAACATGTGAAGATCGCCTCTCCTGTCCATGTCCCTGACCAAGATGTGGACGTAAAACCTGGAGCTGTTGGTCCCCGGGCGCCGTCAAAATGGCTGCCCACTACTCCTGGCTGCCCCTGGAGGGGCAGCAGAATGGATGGGATCAAATGCAGAGGACAAATTTCCACGGGCCACCCTCCCTGCATGTGCGTGTGTTTGCTGGCCACCACTTCCCGCTGTGTGTTGTGACCACTACATGTGTGGATTAATAAAGATCTTAACAACCGATATAAAGAGGGATTTCCTGTACCTATACTTCCGATACTCAGTCATCACTGTCTGACAACTAATTGAATCACGTAAACAGCCCTAGAGGACTTGGCTCAGGCTCACCCCCCCCCCTGTCCCAACCAGTTCGACCAGTGTTGTGATAATAAGCAAACTTCTTTTTATAGCAATTTGTTTTGATGTCAAAGTTCTGTACTCTGGAGGATGGAGGGACATTTGTTTACTGCAAACCACACCTCTCCCGTGCCGCATTCTTGAGCTTAGAAGGGAGCACAACAGTGTTACAAAAAGTATCCTACTTTGTTTCCACGTCTGTCACAAGAACTTAAATCTCCCTCTGTGATGAATGTATGTTTTCTTTACTTTTGCATATTTTCCTCTTCACTCTACCATTTCATCAACGATTGAATTGTCCATTTCCGTTTGTCATATTCATTCACACTTGTGGCCATATGTATGGTAATGAGCTATGCCATGGCTCATTACCATACATATGTGCATGAGGTTTTAGAACAAGCGGTATTTATCAAGGGAAATTGCCACCGGTATACATAAGAACACTTGATAAATCCTAACCATTCATACAAACCTTGTAAATGTCATGCGTATGATAGGATTTAGCATGCAACTTTTTCTACAGACTCTGAATGAGGGCCCCTGGTTCTTCAGGTCCGTCATGGCTTTTTTTTTTAATGAAACTGTGGCCAGAACATCATTTGATGTGAATTGGCAAAAGGCAAATGCACTACAGTGCCCTCTATAGGACGGTACCATTCACTTCATTCCACTCGGATAACGACGTTTCTGGGTAAAAATAATCGTGATACTCTCAACAATCCATTTATTTAGTCTGTATTGGTTATTTTTAGTTCCCTAGCACATATTCCAAGCACATAATGACTGATCATTCAAAAGAACCGCAGCATAGAAGTGACCATAAAGGGACTGCTGCTATATAGGTGGCCAGTTTGCACACGTGGAATATGCAAAACTCAAAATAAAGTCAAAGTAGATGAATAGTAAATTCACAATCGTCATCAGGGGGTTAGTATGTCTCTACACGACGTACAGTTTGGCCGTTATCATTCATGGAAATTAGAATGATTAGGAAAATGGAAATAATGTTGGAAAAAATGCTGACTACTACTGTTTGAAGGCATCTTTCTACACTCAGGTATAGTTATCAAAACCAGCGTCTAATGTCAATGTTGACATCTGAAATGCAGAATTTAAAATGTCAGAGAGGAACATGATTATCTTGCAGGTTAAGGCAGTGGTTCTCAAGAGGTTATATAATTCATTGAAATGCAAGTGAGGCGTCCTGATGGCAGGACAGCAGTGCGGCCCACAGGGGGCAGTGTTCTCCACGGTTTTCATCTCCAAGTGGTCATTTGGTTCAAGTAGTCCTCTGGCCTACATTTTATTATCTGAAATCTCAATGACCTGAAATATTAAAACAAATTAATAACAGTCCGGTTTTGGGCAAATAGTTTGACGGGTTATAAATATACAGGGCGCTCTGTGTACAATTAAATGACATCTTTGAAGAGTACTTATACGGCTTTAATGTTTTTCAGTAGCATATGTCAACTTTTCAGGGAAGTCTTTGGATATATACGCCAGGCTTTCTGTGAACTAAATGTCAACTGAAATTTGACACTTCCTGCATCGAGGGGAAATTTAATTGTGCAAAATGTGCAGTACCAATCTTTTTCCATCCACTGACCCAGCCAGACGTCTGTCTGTTTACTGCAGTCAAACTAGTCATCGTGCAATATCAGGTCAGTAAGTTCAATTAATGTAGACAATTGAGGTACTTTGATCGTGTGTATGTGTCTGTCTGTCTGTCTGTGTGTGTGTCTGTGTGTGTGTGAGAGAAGATCGAGGGTGTATAATTGCTATCAGGGGCCACAAGTTTACATGCTGTGTTTTAATCGGTCTCAGCTGTTTCCGATCATGTCTGCCATCAGGCCTTCTGTCAATAGTTAGGAGCGGTCGGTCACTCAGAAGTACTTTCCAATTCTTCATGTCCTGCCCACGTCCTCTTGAAGAGTTGAAGGGGACCGCTGTGCCGGTTGATGTCGCCGATGCCAAACCGATGCCAGACCGATGGCACTTGACATGATGCCAACAGGCAGCCTGCTCATGAGCATTCAAAGCTAGAAACAGTCTTTCTTGTTTTGAATGATTGGTACTTTGGACTTTTTGTTGCAAGAATGACTAATTTGACCTGCTTTTTTTCTGCTGTATGCCAATACAACGTTCGCATACTCAGTGCTTCACCTTGGTTTCATCATGACAGATTCTTGTACGTAAGAAAGAGAATGGGTCCTGTGACCCATGTGACCTGGCTTTGGTCAACTGTTCAGTGTGTAAACAACCCAGCTTCGCTGCACTATGTAAACGTACAACAAGCTAAAACTATTTCAATTAGCAGACGGTTTCAGTTATTCAGCCATCCTTTGAAAGCAGAAGTCTTCTCCAGACGATGGTATGTCTAAATGTAGCTATACATTTCCACTGTAAAAAGGTTGGGTGTGCCAAAAAGAACATCCTCTTTTTCCACAACTCATAAAACATGGAAGGAGCTCGCTCAGAATAGAGTTGCTGCAACCTCTGAATAAAGTGCTGAGCAAAGTGTAGGGGAAATGTCTTGGACAGATGGTCACTCCTTTTGTTAGAAAAATAAAATAAGATTCTGTGAACATTCACAAAGACTCATCACCAGCATATCTTGCTCCACAAATTAAGCTCTGCATTCTTGTTCCCTTGTAGCGAGGTAACTTCAGGTTGAACTTCAGGTTTTCAGTGGTTCACTCTTTATCCAGTTACATCGCCATGGTAACATGCTGCACAGCTAACCTTCTCCAGAGCAGGTTCTCTTCCAGATCAACACGTATAAAAGCACCACCTACCAACCAATCAATTCTCTTGGAATAAGGCATTACCATTCCTAGAAGATCCCAGGGACCTTGGTGTGTGAATAGTGAGAGGGTATCATGGCAAGAGGCCGACCAAACCCTTTGGTACCCTAGTAACTATTAGTCAGTACCCTGTTTGTCAGCTTCTTGAGCCGTCTGTTGCCAGTCTGACGCATCAAAGTTTGAATTATGTGTTTGTATTTGTTCTTTATTTGCTCCCAAGACTATAACAGGGCTCGCAGCTGGAATAAATGGCACACACATTAATTTAATGGAAAACACAATTATAATTATAGTCAGATCTAGCCTGGGGCCTAAATATTGATAAATGCATTTACTTCATTAACGCAGTCACACAGTCAGCAATTTCTTTGCCAACTTTCCATCTTGCATTTAGCAGCAGCAACTGTGTTGATTGTAACCTGGATTATAATTTTAATTCGCCATATTTGTTAAATATTAAAGTTTAACCATCTTGGGTAAAATATGCGGCTTTACTTGTCCATGTTTGTGACTTGTTGGCAATTGGCCGTACGTTGCAAATGCCGCCCGGGAAAACCTGGCTTGACTTAACAAGTTGATAACCACCAATGTGACACCACTTTTGCGTTATTGTGGTTTTTAGGTTTACTGAAGCCAGCTCACGAAAAGATATCCTGGGTATGTTGAACTTGGCCCCTGGTTTTGCACACACACACACACACACACACACACACACACACACACACACACACACACACACACACACTTAAGCAAATAGTCTTGTGTTGCTGTGGTTTTTCAATGGGTGCATCTGGAAAAGCATTGAGCGGCAGTGCCTGCAGATTCCATGATGTGTTCCTAACTGTCCACAATACGGCTTGGAAACGCCACACAGACGTGGGATGTGTGTGTGCTTAACCCTTCTGATCGATGTCTTGATGAGAAGTACGGGGTGACCACCAGACCAGAGAAAAATACATACCAGCTCACACAAAATGGAACTATTGCATTACCAAATTCCATTTCTTCTTGTGACTGCAAACCCTGTCCCGGTTAATGTTGGGTTGGGGTTCAGAAACCCAGTAAAACAATAATCTACTTGGTATTTAAAATGTTCATACTTTCTGACAATTTTGTTCCCCTTGTCATCTGTCTGTCTTTTGGTAAAATGGAAAGCATTTGGTCATGATTAGAATATGTGAGTTCACAGGTTGTGTCTGTAGTTGAGACAGTTGAGATGGACATATCTGCTTTCCCATCTTGGCCAATCAGATGAAGTTGAACATACTCTGAACTCTCGCCATAGGATCTAGTAACACAGTATAACGGTACACAGAACTTAAAGTATGTCTGTCCAGGAGCCTCTTGCCCACCTGCTGTGCAGTACCTTGCCCTATACGATCCCTCATCCCTTTCACTGCCACGAGCTGTTTTCCAAATCAAGCGTCCGCAAATCCTCATGTTTGTATTCTTCAATAAAACACAAGCGTGACATGCTAGCTACTGCTGCGCGTGTAGCCCCTTGTATGTAGCATGCCTGGGGAGGGGGCTGGACAGACATGGCTGTTGTGTTGTTGTTGTTGTTGTTGTTGTTGTGTGGCATCACAGTAGACAGCTGATAGGTGGTGTGTGTGCCGGTGGTGTGTATCACTTGGTAGTGTTGGAGCTCTTTCATCACAACCAGTCACTGGAGTTATTATACCGTTTACTTGACTCCTGCGTCGTGATTGCAAAATACTTGTTGCCCTGTATGGCAGTTTGCTGCCATACAGTTGCGCAGAAAAACAATTACACAGCCACACTTGCTGAGTATGGAATCATTCAATGAAATGAATACATTACATGAAATATCTTCGATTATATGAAACTCTCTTTACAGTAACTGCATGCACTTCTACAAAGACAATCAATGCCATCAAGTTCATGGAACATGTCATCATCCCTGTCCAAAAAAAAGCCTCTCTATGGGATTGCTGATGCTTGGAAAACATCAGTTTGTATCCTGGAGACAGAGCCATCGGTTTTGTGTTAGCGTGAGTCTTGTTCTTTTCTCCGATATTCCTGCTGCTACACTCATTCTGTTGTAGTCTGCAGATTTAAATAAGAGGACATGGACCAACACTTACATTTTGGGGGGGGGAGGGGGATTGCATTGTGGCAAGTAAGGACACACAAATGAAACACATTTCCCATCCCAAGCCTGAAAGTCATGAGGTGGAACCAAAGTTTTCTGGTTGACTCTTAACTGTACTTCCATCGGGGGGAGAGAGGATTTGCAGCCTGCAGACCCGTGAGGCCGTAAACGTTGATTGTGAAATAATTGGTCGTGCTGTGCCTGAAACGTCACCTCTGGATTGGATTATTTTCCTTGTGAGTCAATTTGAATTCAAAAGCAAGTCTATGAATTGCATATAGTATAGTGTGTGTGTGTGTGTGTGTGCAGTGTGTACCGCTGCGCCATACATATATAATTAATGAACTAATTACAAGCCTCGTAGAACAAGTCAAAGGAGAAGACTCTCCCATTGGATGTAATCAAGTGAATGCAGGAGAAAGGAGAGGTGCGGTTTGTTTTGCCAAAGTTTCTGCCTGGCAACAAAAAAAACTACCGAAAACCCCAAAGTTCTCGTCACTGGTCCATGGTGAGAGACAGAGCCCAGAGCCAGACCCTGCTGTGAGACCAGGCCCAGCTGGATGTCGGGGCTAGCCGGGGTACAGGGGACGGGGATGAGGGTGGGAGTCGGGCGTTGGGGTACGGGGGCTATTGAGGACGCTCTTAGACAGGATGTGGTCATGCCAAGAGGGCGCTGCTGCCATGTGCTGTGGAATTATTATTTCCTGTCCTCTTGCAAGGAGCTTGCACGTGTGTGTGTGTGTGTGTGTGTGTGTGTGTGTGTGTGTGTGTGTGTGTGGAAACAGGAAACGAAAAATCAAAGTCTTCAGAATGATAGTATTTCAACAGGCTGGCCACCAGAGGTTGTCAAGTACGTGGATGTAAAATAAAAAAAGTATTTTTGTTTTTGTAAAGCTGCATTTGCATTCACTTCATCATGGCGATCCTTGTCATCAACTCCACAATGTCTGCTTGTAAATTCTGTTCTCAAAACAAAAGTTTTTCCTGAGGGTTTGTTCTTCTCCTGGAAGGACGTTCCACGTACACTTACAATAAAACAGGTTTTTATGTCCCTGCCTTCACTTTGAGTTGCTGTTATGCTTTGCAATGCGTTATTGTTCAAACTTGCCTTCATCTGACCATTTCTCAGGGGTGATGGGGAGAAGGGGGAGAAAAAGTTTTCTCAGGATTTTTGGGGGGAGGGAAAGAGGTGGATAATTCACCGTGTAACGACCCCTGGACTTACTGAACTGGAGAATCACATCAGTAAAAAAGTTATCTGAGTCAAAGATATTTTCCACCAAAGGAGCGATTATGCTTTGTTTCAGAGGGCAATGGTTGCTTCTAACTGCCAAAGTCAGAGTTGGGGGAAAAAAAACATCGGATTGAATTCTATTAGAGCAGATGTAACAACGTTAGAGGAGCACTTAAGACTAGAACCGTGTTTCTTTCCGAATGGGAATCTGTTTTATTTCCTTTTTTGTATGTCTTTTTTTTTCAGACCAGACAAGGAATCTGGGGAATCTTTGGAACCAGAAACTGTGTGTGTGGAGTGTGTGTGTGGTTGGTGGCTGGTTTAAGCAGCCTCACCTGGCTCCAGTCAGGCTGATTAGAGTCTGGGGTTGGGTGAGGCTAATCATTTTACACACGAGGAACCAGCCGTCCCCACACAGCCTCGAGAAAACGTTGACATTTCCAGCATTTTCCACCTGCTCTGTCTGCAAAACTACGGCAAAGCTACAATAAACCGTTTACTCACCAACATGCTGTCTAATCAGCATCTTGATATGCCACACCTGTCAGGTGGATGGATTATCTCTGCAAAGGAGAAGTGCTCACTAACACAGATTTAAACAAGTTTGTGAACAAAATTTGAAAGAAATAGGCCTTTTGTGTACATAGAAAAAGTCTTAGATCTTTGCTTTCAACTCAAAAAAATTGGAGCTAAAACAAAAGTGTTGCGTTTATATCTTTGTTCAGTGTAACTTCTTACATAACTTATGACATACATACATGCAAACATACATGGTCTGTACTCAGACCATTATATGCCTATTTGTTTATATGCCTAATTGTTATATTTCTCATTCCTGCTGCACTTTTAGCTGTAAATAACTAAATATTGTGGATATTCTGATCCCTCCAATTTGTGTTATTTGTGTTGTTCTTTTGCTCGGGGCATCGCCACTTTTCATTTCACTGCATATCCTGTATGTGTTTATGTGACAATTAAACATATTGTATCTTGAAAAGGGTTCAGATCTCTCATGGGCTAACTGTGTGTGTGACAGAGAGAGAGGGAGAAAAACATAATCTCTCTCAATATATATCCAAGTCCCTTCACAACATTAAGCAATTGTTAAGCCTTGTTATCTGGCAGGAGCCCAGCATGTTTGTGGCCAGCAGCACATGATACTTCCTCCTCGTCCAGTAATCAGTGGTTGGACGGAGACACAAAGCCCACCTCTGTGCTGAGCAGCAGTGGGACGAAGACCGCTGGAAGACCGCAGACTGCAGCCGTCTGCTCCGTTCACTGAACGCTGCCGTAGGTAACATCTGCAGAGCTGCAAAGAGGGAGCGAGCAGTAAAAGGAAACAGAACAACCCCAAAACACATCGCCTCCCTCCCTCCCTACGTTTCTCTACCGTGGAGACATGTTGAATTCCTGCACCTGTAGTTAACGTGCTCCGTGCCACGTGGCACGTGTGTTTGTTTGTGGGTGTGCTTCTGGTTCTCGTTTGTCTTCCCAGGTGCCGCCCCTCCTTTGTTCCTGATTGGATGGCCTGACCTCCAATCACCTTGACCGGGGTATAAAAGGCCCCACCCCAGGAAGTCTGGTTTCTCTGACTCCCTCTTATTCATTCACGGCGTGTGCTCGATTTGGAGCTGCTTGTTGGCCTTTGTGTTGTCCTCCCTCTCCCTGGTAAGCTGGGGCTACCCTGCTGTACACTACACGCCTGTAGGTGAACCTCTGTCTAGACACACTAGTGAAGCGGTGGATGCCACCCATGTGTGTTTTGTTTTGCTGTGGCTAGCTAGGCTAGTCAGGGTTTGTGTTTTTGTTTTACCTTTAGAGAAGCTTTGGTAGTTGCTTTTGCTTGATTTCTTTCCTTCGGCTCCACCATCAGTTCCCTTCCCCGTGTTTTCCCAAAATAAATCCCCCTTCATTTTTCTATTGTCTCGTCCATGTATTCCACCTCTGGTTGTTATGTTAGTTCCTTTTACCCCTTGGACCTCTTCTAAAGGAACGTAACATGTGATTGGTGGCTGGTTTAAACAGCCTCACCTGGCTCAAGTCAGGCTTAGGCTGCTTAAACCAGCCCCCGACCACACACACACTCAACAGGATAAAGGACTCTCAGGGTCTCTGGGTTGAGTGGAAAGATGATTGCTCAGAAAGAGACCCTAGAGCGGTCTTAAGTCTATTCCAAACAGGTTCTCACAGTGCATTTCTTTCACTGGTAGCTGACGGATGGCTGTGGCATTTCTAACTAAACACACTGGGATCATAGCTCTTAAATCTGTGTGAATCCTCACTCTGTAAAGTTCTACAGCAAGTGCATGTGTGCTATCCCTGGAATCTATACGCATTGTTTGTCTTTGCACCACTCTACCTCTAAGTGGCAGTGGATCCCGATTAGCTAACAGAGGAGAGCAGAGATGGACTGGGCTCATTCATTCAATCAACCTTGATATCGGTGATCATTGAGGGAATACCCTCATTTACA
The DNA here is from genome assembly GCA_002895965.2 of Coryphaenoides rupestris. Taxonomy (NCBI): domain Eukaryota; kingdom Metazoa; phylum Chordata; class Actinopteri; order Gadiformes; family Macrouridae; genus Coryphaenoides; species Coryphaenoides rupestris. Next base: position 197,115 of record PIJE02000246.1, on the reverse strand, counting down.
ATGAGCCTGAGAGACGGTGATAGAGAGGCTCACTGCTCTGATCTCCAAAACAAGAGATTAGAAAAGGTAGTCGCTAGGTCCCAAGGGCACAGTGGGCAGTACCTCTCTCCATTACCAAACAATCACCATGGTGTTAAGATCAAGTTTCATTTAAGTATATTCATGTATATTCATTAGCTATGCTTAGATCCTACACTGTAATTGGATCAGCTAATGTTATATAAAAATGTTTGCTATTTATTGTTTAATTATAAACTAGCTCATGTTATACAGAGTATTGATATAATTGTCACTCTACCAGCTGTGGTGTACTCCAGGCACTGTGACTGAAAAAGCTGGGTTGTTTGTTTCATCCATGGCAACCCGGGGTATGCGGAGAATACCACACAGACCAAAACAAAAACAAAGGTTCCGGCCCGACCTGGACATTTCAGAGGAGAACATACTGGCTGTAGCATTAGGCGTGTTCCGATATAGGGTACTTTTCCCTCTAGTGAGCTGCTATGGGTGTGGTTTGGAGAGAGGCTCCGCCCAGGATCCGCCCCAAATTCACCAAAGTGTTTTTTTAGTTTTTTTTAAAACAAGCAGACAGAGACAAGCCGATCGATCTAGAACGATAAAGCAAAGTACAGTAAAGTTAAGTTGTAAGACGTAAGACGATGGATACAAGTGTGAGGAAGACCGCGTCTGTCAGTTTTAAGCGTCGCGTCACTGACGTCACGGTCAAAACCGCCGCTAAATGATTGCGTAAGACAAAACGTGTCGCGGAACTAATTACTTCACATTTGAACTCTGTGGGTAAGCCTCTCGAAGGTCCCTGCAGTGGGTATCGGGACGCCAAGGGGAGCTAATGCGTGGGCGGAGCCAAAAACAAAAAAGCCTCTCACCAGAAAAGGGAAAAGTACCCTATATCGGAACACGCCTATTGTTGTTGGAGAAGCCACTAAGCATGTTTCCTTCATCTCGTTTCCTCTTGGCCGTAGGCTCAGAAGCCCTCCATCGTCCACCAGGCGCCTCCCGGAGGACGGGGTTAGGCTGCTGATGTCACGTCTAACGGCTCCTAATGATCTAATGGCAACTTGTTTCTCCAAACACCTCCAGGGTTTTATTTGTGTTGCATTTATATAGCGCTTTTCATGGCACCCAAAGCGCTTTAGTATGCATGTATTTTTTCCAATAAGAATCGCGGCGGTGAAAAAGGCTAGGCTAGGCTACCCTCATATAGCCTCGTGAAGACGGGCTTTTGCGCTGTCCTTTCACCAAAATGTCATGTATTTAGAGGATTCAATTATAATGGAGTGTCACTTTTTAATCCAAGTGTAAGATAGTGTAGTGAGGGATTATAAACTGGGTGTGTGTAGGTGTGCATTTGGAGCGTTCCTTAATACATCCATGTCTTGGGAGATGTTAGTCTCATATCAAAACAGCCGTCCATTTTTCATTCCTCATCAGCTGACTAATTTCATAATCTTTGCGGGGCTTTAGGCTGTGGTGGAAACGTAGTAGTTCCTGGGACTAAAAGCTCAGAGTACTTTTGGTGGAAAAGCAGCTGTTTGTTTTTGATCCCATGTCAGAGTAGTTAAGGGTCATCGCAGCACCTTCAACTGTGTTGTTCTGTCCTTATTCATCAAGATTCCCTGTGTCTCTTGTTGATCCTTGGTTGGTGGTTGAACTGGTATGGTCAAGGCTTATTGCAGTCACTGCATGAAACTGCATCGACCCCCCCCCCCCCCCGAGCAGCTTGCATGTATAGTTTTTGCTGGAGCCACCGGCAATGTTCCAATCATCATGTCACAAATGGACCACCGGGAACAACAGGCTCTAAGGAGAAGAGACAATTCTATCCGAGTCACTTTGGGCACAAGGCCTTTACTCTGTATGTGGTGGCCTTAGATGTCTTGGAGGGCTATTCCAATGGACCATTGCTAGATATTTATACTCTCAAATGACGCTCGACATTAGACCTTATACGTCCAGTGTACATTCCAAGTGAATTAAGTATAAATCTATTACTGTAAAGTCAGGGTTGCTGCCGAGTTTCTGTGTAGGCTACCTTAGGTCCTGCGTGCCACAGTCCCTTACATCTGGTCCTGGGTGAATTCAACGTAAACTCTCCTTCCCAACTGACAGAGTTTTGGCCCTTGTGGTAAACATGCGTAATACAACTGTTGCTGACTCAAATAGGATTGGATTAACCAATGTTTAGGAAATCTCTGGACTAAGTTCAAGACAACGAAGGGAAGATGGAATACCACTTTTTACTTTGGGGAAAGCCTGGATATGTTTTTTTGATCAGAATGTTTACATACCCGTGGTATTCCTGGAGAATATCCTCAGACATTACACACAATGCAATTTCCCTTATGAAAAAGTTGGAATTATGAATGAATCAAATCTTCAAAACCCGATCCACATAACTTCACATCTAACATCTGCAACGCAGCAAAAGACAAATTTAATCCTAAACACAAACCAAAACTGACACTTTGTCAAATCAAATAAAGTAAACGGAAATAAAGGGAGAAGGAGAGAGGGAAAGATGGGTATTTTTCTTTTTTTTCAGGCCGATGGAACATATCATAAATCAAAGCGACAAGTGCATCTGAGGTCGAAAAAAAATGGCTATATTCTTTATCGTTCATGCTTATGCATAACTATCTCATTGTAGCGTGAAGGGGGCGTGGTTTGGCATGGGGTTCCAATCAGGAGGGGGTGGGGTGGCTCATTCCTGAGATTGACACAGTTGTGGGTGGTGATGAGGATAATTACTGAATGACTATATACAGTATATATACAGTATATAGACACCTGTTAGCTCCCCCCCACAGTGAGACTGGATCAGCAGACGGCGAAGGTGCACCGCTTGCCCCCTTTTTGTGTATAAATTCAGCCTTGTTGTCAGGCCAAAGACAAAAGTGAGTGATAAGCTGCAGTACTCAGGCCTGTGGTTTCCTGAACAGCTCTGATAGTCTCTTTGAGCCGAACCCAAGTGGTACCAGCAACTTTACCACACTCATGGCGTGGGATTCTCTTCATAGCCCACTGGCTGGAGACCTGGCTGCTTCGATCTGAGCGCGTGCACGGGACCTGCTTCACGGGCGCTGTGGACTCAGCGGAAGGAGGTAGACCCAGTGGTGTGTTTTCTGTTACTTCTCATGATCCGCATTCCAGTTCCGTGAGTTTCCACCTTCGCCATCAATTACCAACTCATCAGCCTAACCTGTCCCCGCATCAATCACTCCCTATATACACTCTGCATTTCCACAAACTCACTGCCAGATTGTAGCTTCGTCTGCCTCCCGGAGTACGCCATAGCCTTCTGTCCCTGACCTAGATTCCTGTCCGCCCGTACCTGTGGCTGTTTGGCGACCCTTGAAACGCACTCATTCAAAATGGAACCATTGCATGGTCTCCAGTATTGCTGCTTTTTTGAGAACCACACAAACAACTTCACATCGACACTGCACTTGGGTCCTCTGCGATATACTGTACCAGCAAGTTCAGTGCCTGCTCTGTGCCTGTTGGGAACGGGCCCATTGCTTGGAGCTTTCTCGAGAACCGCTCATCCAAACAACTTCACACTCAACACAGCAGTTTCTTTGGGACCTCGGCAATAAACTCGAAGTCGATCAGGTGAACGGTTGTCGGGAAAATCGAATTCCAGTCATACATACAGTACATACATAGACTCCTTCCATTATAGTTGACCATTGGCTATCCACTTGAGAATCTATCAGTTTCTATATGGTTTTCTTTCAGTTGTCTCTAATGTCGGACATACAGTATATATTTCTTCTGGAACATGATGATGGGCTTTCTTTAAAAAGTTATCCATCTTTTCCAATCCCTCCCAGGGCTATCACATGACCGTATGTTATTTATTAATAACTGTAGAACCTCAGTTCTCCAGCTCAACGGAGTTATTTCATCAGCAGAGGATGATGAAGTCATGGTGCCTCCCGTGTCTCAGATAGGGCTGTGGTGCTCTGCAAGGTTGCCAGATCCAGTCTGTCATGCATACCTTGCCGGCTGTCTAAACAAAGCTCTTCAAGCTGCGTATGGAACACTGGGAGTGATAACCAAGTGTGGAAAAAATTACAACACAAGATATTTTTAAAACTAAACGCAAATCGAAAACAAATGTTCACGTTGCTTTATTGTTGGATTTATTTCTCAACATCTCGTTCAGAGAGTATCAAGGAGTATCCTATATGCAACGATCGTACTGTGGTATCATTTCACAGAATAAATACACATATATCTCAATCCAGATGTATGTAGATGTGATGGAGTGACAGTACGCACATGCCGTCTCAAACCCTGAGAAATGTTGTCTCGACCGCATCGCCCTGACAACAAATAGCCATTCATTGTAGAGAAGGTACAAAAGCCAAGGGTTGCATAAGTAGCCTTTCCCAAGTGGCATTTCTGTGTGCATGTGTGTGTGTATGTGTGTGTGCATGTGTGTGTGTATGTGTGTGTGTGTGATGATCCGTGTCTGTGGTGTGGGGGGAGGCGAGGGGTATGTGGGGACGGTGGTTAGTTGATGAGGCGGCAGGTGCTGCAGCCAATGGTGAACTCAAGGGGTTAAAGGTCAAGAATCCGCAAAAATGGTTGGTGTGCACAAGTTTGGGATCTGTGTGTGTGTGTGTGTGTGTGTGTGTGTGTGTGTGTGTGTGTGTGTGTGTGTGTGTGTGTGTGTCTGTCTGTCTAGCGGAGTTGGTCTTTGCCAGGGGATTTTCCATCGTTTTGGCCATATCCAGCAACAGATGCAGGATTGGCAGTCAGTACGGCAGACAGGAGAGAAAAAAACAAAAAAAATCCTTCGTAGCATTTCTCCGTCTGTCCCGTCTGATTTTACACAAAGCCACTCTGTCGTGGATATACTCGTCCGTTTAGCTCAAACTCCTCGACAACCAACTCCCAAATTCCCTGTCACCGCCACCAAATTTGTTCGGTCAACTCTGTCAAACCTCTGTTTTTGCCTGTTCATCTTCCATTTCCCCTTCCTCACCGAGCTCCCCCATCCAATCCAAGGAGGAGAGCTTAGCCCCTCGTCTCCTGATCGTGACCTGATGGATGCGGTCACGGGTACAAATTGGACGTGTGTGTGTGTGTGTGCTTGTGTGTGTGTGTGTGTGTGTGTGTCGTGTCCCCCACAAGAAACCTGTGATGCCTTACCAAAAACACTTGATCCTGCACGACAAGAATCCACATCTGGACCTTTCCAGCAAACCTCCGCAGTTACTGTCAACATGACTTCAAGATTTCCCGTCCTGATACAATCCACCGGCGTCTTTCTCGCCTTCCACCATATATCGTGCGTCTCCTGCCGCCCGGCCCCAGTGCAGTGTGACCGTGTCAACGTAAGAGGTGATCCGACGTCCGTTTAACGCTCGGGGACAAGCACACACACACACACACACACACACGGATGACCTCATCCTCTCCTTCCTCACATGTGTTTTCACAGCTACCACAGACTCACAGCCCCTCCCCCCCCCCTCCCCCCGGGGGAGCTCTACTCGGCCTCTGTATGACAGCCGGTGCACGTGTCGATGACTCAATGGCTGCCTATAGCTATATGTGTGTGTGTGTGTGTGTGTGTGTGTGTGTGTGTGTGTGTGTGTTTGCAGGTGCGTTCATATTGCGCACACATGTCAATCAATACACATGGAGACAATCTGTAGACATACGTACACACACACACACACACACACACACTCACACTCACATGTAGAGCGTTCTTCACTCTGCAGTGTCTGTGAACCTGTAGCATTGAACATCCCACCTCCCTCTCTGCCTGCTGCTGTCGGTCTCTCAGCCATCTCTCATTCATTCCCCCTGCAGTGCAGCCTCCCCATGTGATGGGCCTTTTCCATCCTGCTACGTGGTGCGCAGCAACAACAGCAGCAGCAGCAGCGGCGGCAGCAGTGGCGGCCGAAGCAGAGCGGGCGTAATCCTTCTCGACATCTCCTGGCCGTTTGGAGGATGTGGTTTTTAACACCGCGTGATTGAGAATTCTAAAAGTTTCCATGTATGACTCGTCCCCCCTCCACGGTACAAGATGGCCTTTCAAGATGTGTTGTTGTCATGTTGTCGGTGTTGAGATGGAGTAGCATGCTCCCGTCGCCAGCAGGAAAGGAGGAGGAGGAGGCGAGGGAGACCGGCGCATACTTTAACTCCCAGGTTTCAGATCCATCGTCGCTAGCAGTGTCCGGGTCATGTGTCTGAGTCCCATTTTGCTGGCGTGCGTTCGTGCGCGTTCCTTCGCATTCGCTCTGTGAGTGTGTGTGCGTGTGTGTGCGTGTGTTTACGAGTGTCTACGCGTGTCTATGTGTGATTTTGTTTGTTTGGCGTCACATGTGGAAGCGGACACATGTGGAAGTGTTTGGGTTTCCACGAGGGCCGGTCTCTCTCGCCGCGCGATCCAAATGAACCGGATCCCAGTGGCGTCTTCCAAAGGCAATTGTTGCTAACGACGTCTATCATGAGTACCAGGACAGGACTGATGTCTCCCCGATGCAACAACAGGCTCCCATACCTCCAGATGGTTCACTTCTCTCTCTCCATTTGTCTCCGTCTTGCTCTCATACTCTTTATCTCAATCTGTCTCTCTCTCTGTGTCAGTATGTGTATTATCAACGCTGGGAGCAGAGGGGTTGATGCCGTTACATTTCAGGCTCCCAGTAGGTTCGTTTAAAACTCCAACCGAGCGTCGTTTTATGGCCTAACCTTTATCTCTAACATTTTTCTCTAACATTTTTATGGGCAAAATCTTGATAAATATTAGCATTATTACGAAATATAGTCTCTTTATTTTGTGGCTATACAACATCCTCTACGGAAGATTGATGATATATACCAATTGCCAGTGGTCTATTGCTATGCAACCTCTGGCACAAGAATTTCCTTTGGGATTAATAAAGTTTATCTTATATTTTATGTCAAATGTTTTGTCTCATGTCAAAGTCCTTTTTACCACACTGTAGAAATACCGTTATAAGTATGTAGCAAAAATCCTGCCACAATGCCACCTAAAGTGGCTTAGTTCAGGGCTCCTCCAAGGACACAGGCAGGTAGTAGTGTAGAAAGTCTGGTTTATTGCAAAGTTTTGGTACAATGACATGGAGCAGCTGGAATGCAGCTAGCCTGCTAGCGCTCTCCTGAGTGTGTGTGCTGGTGGCTGACATAACCTGTGGTGCACTGATTAGTCAATGCAGCACAGGCATGCAGGCCCCCCCCCCCCCAGACTCTAGTCCGTTGGGCACGCACACACACACACACACACACACACACACACACACACACACACACACACACACACACACACACACACACACACACACACACACACACACACACACACACACACACTTTATGAGAGTTACACAAACTCCACGATGATCTGCAGCTTGACAAGCGAAAACGACCCTTGGCTGCCTTGCTCAGAGGCACCTCGGTATTAGATGTCAAGTGGGGGGGGCGGGGGTGTTTCCAGGGAAGTCGAGGCTTCCTGGTTTATTCCCACGCATGGGAATCTCTCTCTCTGTGAATCCGCGGGGATCCCACTGCACCGACCCGACACCCACACAACACAGTAAAACACACAAAGACTCGCAGGAACACACGGCGTCCTCCATGTTTTACGTTCGCTCTCTCTGAGCTCAACGAGAGGAGACTGCCCATCTCCTCGGCTAATGGGCCTGCTGTGTTTTGAGTCAAGGAGAGCGGGGAGAGGGGGGAGAGCAGGGAACGACAGCCATCATTTCTTGGAAGCGGAGGTGAGACGCGGGCCTCGCGGTGTTTTCCTTGCGGTCTGCCGGTGCAATGTATCCGACGGCCGGCAGCAGGCGATGCACAGTCAATAGGTTAGCAGGTTAGCAGGTTAGCATGTAGAACAGCCACGCTCGACGGACGGGGGAAAGGTGCCCCTTTGCTAGCAGTGACGGGACAGCTCTCCTGCAGTGAGGAAAAAAAGGGGGTATTTTCTCCCGGGGTGATGAAGCACACCCTCCTCCTCCTCCCCCTCCTCCTCCTCCTCCTCCTCTTCCCCCTCTCCCAATTTCCCTCGCTACCATAAAAATAACAAGGCTTGACAAGCAGTTGCATTTTGCAGACATGTTCGTCATTCTCTGCAAGGGGTCACAGAATGGAAAGAGTTGGGTTGCCGTTATATCCCTCTCTCTCTACCTCTCTACCTCTCTTTCTCTCTCCCTCTCTATACCCCTCTCTCTCTCTCCCTATACATCTCTCTCTCTCCCTCTCTATACCCCTCTCTCTCTCTCTCTCTCTCTCTCTATACCTCTCTCTCTCCCTATACTCTCTCTCCCTATACCTCTCTCCCTCCCTATACCTCTCTCTCTCTCTCCTTCTCTATACCCCTCTCTCTCTCTACATCTCTCTCTATACCCTCTCTCTCTCTCCCTATACCTCTCTCTCTCTCTATACCCCTCTCTCCCTCCCTATACCTCTCTCTCTCTCTCCCTCTCTATACCCCTCTCTCTCTCACCCTATACCCCTCTCTCTCTACATCTCTCTCTACCTCTACCTCTCTCTCTGTCTACATCTCTCTCTACCTCTCTCTCTCTCTCTCTCTCCCTCCTCTCTCTCTCTCTCTCTCTCTCTCTCTCTCTCCCTCTCTCTCTCTACCTCTCTCTCTCTACCTCTCTCTCTCTCTACCTCTCTCTCTCTACCTCTCTCTCTCTCTACCTCTCTCTCTCTCTCTCTCTCTCTCTCTCTCTCTCTCTCTCTCTCTCTCTCTCTCTCTCTCTCTCTCCTCTTTCTCTCTCTACCCCTCTTTCTCTCCCTCTACACCTCTCTCACTACAGCTCTCCTATTCCTGTTTTTTTCTGTCCAGTCTCTCTCCATATCTTTGTCTACCCGTCTCACATTCCCTCCCTCTCTCTCTCTTTCCCTTCACCTGTCTCTCTCTCACACACACACACACACACACACACACACACACACACACACACACACACACAGTCTCACTCTTTTGGGCCCAACCCAGCAGACAGGGCGGACGTGGGCTGACATTTTTCTCCGTGCCATGTGTTGGAGGGAAGGTGGAATCTTTTCGTGGCTGCCCTGGAATTCGGACCCGACGCCCGGGGGGCTGCAGGATAAGTGTGTGTCTCTGTGCTCCTGCGCTCTCTCAACCAAATGAACCGTGACCGGGCCTGGGTCAGGGAGCTGTTGGGAATAATTATTAGTGTTTGTTTGAACCCGCTTTGAAACACCAGGCGGGCTATAGGAGCCACGGCAGCTGGGAGGATTCAACGCCTACAACTGATCGTTGGCTGTGCTTCTGTGATGTGTGGCTCTGCAATTGCCAGCGGTGGAAAGTAACATTTAGTCAAGTAATTTATTGATATAAAGTACTTAAGTAAATACAAGGCTTTATTGGTCCCCAGGGGGAAATTCACAAGAAACCCAGCAGTATGTAAAGTAATATATAATGTATCTTAAAATGAGCTTCACATTTACCAGCTTCAGCATTACAGCATTGAATACATTAATGCATCATGAATTATAATCCAATTATATATTAGATATTATATATATTATTCTACATAATATGTTCTTTTACTTTTTGCAATTAAGCATATTTTGATGCCTTATTCTAGTACTTTTGTACTTTTACTTAACCAAGTGCAGGACTTTTACTTTGTGGGAGTGTGTATGTTGGCTGGCTGGCTTAATTAGCCTCACCTGGTCCAGGTAGAGTCTGGGGTGGGGCTACAGCCTCACCTGGTCCAGGTAGAGTCTGGGGGGGTGGGGCTACAGCCTCACCTGGTCCAGGTAGAGTCTGGGGGGGTGGGGCTACAGCCTCACCTGGTCCAGGTAGAGTCTGGGGGGGTGGGGCTACAGCCTCACCTGGTCCAGGTAGAGTCTGGGGGTGGGGCTACAGCCTCACCTGCCCAGTTAGAGTCTGGGGGTGGTGGGGCTACAGCCTTGGCCACCTTTGTGTGGTGGGGCTACAGCCTTGTTGTGATACTTCCCGGAATGGCTTGTTGTGAGAGAAGTAAACGCATTGAAACAATGAGTGGTGGGCAATCAGAGCTCCTGAGAAAATGCAACTAGTGGTGGGCACTGTCATCCAATCGAGCTCCTGAGACAATGGCAACTAGTGGTGGGACACTTTGATCCAATAAAGGGCGGTGGACACTTTATTCAACGTCGGATGATCATTAATGGTTGTAGTTGCTTACATTGACAGGCAGAGGCGGTGCACCGTTCCTGGAGTTACTGCAATACCAGGGTCGATGCGTGGAGTGGACGGAGCAAGCCCCTATTCCATCTCCCAGTTGCAAAAATCAATGGAATATATGGTCCCCGGATAGGGGACGTATCAGATATTAAACTGATAAGAACGGATACTACACTTGAGATTAAGTTGTGTTTTAATTGTGTCTCGGTGATACTAGTATCAGAATGTTGTTGTAGCGTTTTAGCCAAGGCGTCGGTGTCATGGTGTGCTCGGCGAAAGATGAGCACCATGATGTAGACTTCTATGTGGGAGAAGGACTCCAGCATGGCGGCCTGTGTACAACTCATACTTACCTGGCAGGGGAAGATACCATCGATCATGGAAGGTGGTTCACCCAGGGTCGGAGGCTCAGCCATTGCACTCCGGTTGTGCTGACCACTGCGAATTCCCCAAATGTGGGGAATCTCGACTGCAGAATTTCTGTAGTGGGGGACTGCGTTCGCGCTCTCCCCTGATCTTTTGTTTTAAAAAAAATAAAAAAGCCATCCTTATAAAAGCTGGAAGAATTTCAGTTTGTTCCCGGTGACACCCAAAGATTTGCACAAGACACACAATGAGGTCAATGAGTGGTGTAGTACAACCCTGATTGGTTGTCTCTGATAACCATTTACAGGTTCACATAAACGTGCCTCATGACATTAGTTGCGTATGGTAACTTTTATCTAGTTCTGCATATCCTTCATTATGACTTAGGTTCCTTTGCATTCACTGTGCTGTAATGCTTTTGTGAACGACTTGGCTTGGTGTAATTCCTCATTACTCCTGCGAGAGGGCTGTGCTGCCATTAAAACTTCTGGAAACATCCAGGAGAACATAGCAGTGCGTTGATGGGAAAACAACATACAACATTAGAGCTCCCGGGACACAACGTAACTTGTGGTGGGCACTTTGATCCAATAAAGGCGGTGGACACTTTACTTAAAGTAGCATTATCTTTTATCGTTGTAGTTGCTTATATTGACAGGCAGAGGGGGTGCACCGTTCCTGGAGATACTGCAATACCAGGTCGATGCGTGGAGTGGACGGAGCAAGCCCCTATTCCATCTCCCAGTTCCAAAAATCAATTTAATATATGGTCCCCGGATAGGGGACGTATCAGATATTAAACTGATAAGAACAGATACTACACTTGATCTTAGCCAAAAGGCCGAGAAGCGATACCCACGAAACTGTCAGACCTAGAGGCGCCATTCCCAAGACATGTCATTGTCAATAACGGTGCACAATAACATGCAGTCTCATTAAACGGCATTCAAACAACCGGTAAAACAACGTCTCTGTCCGGCATGGCATCTCAAATTACTTGCTTTATCCACAAAACCATAAAAAAAGCCAACGAAAATGATGAATGGATAACACATATTCTAGCCCCACGTGGTACGCCACACAGTCCAATCGGAATGGAGTGATGGCGCGTCTCATATTTACGGTAACACATAGGTGAACGTTGAGGCATTTCATAAATTGGCGTAAAACACAAACCTAATATCCAACCTTTGTATGTGATAACTTCCCGTAAATGCTGTGTGAGAGAATAACCGCATTGGAAACAATGATGGGTGGGCAATCAGAGCCCTGAGAAACATGCAACTAGTGGTGGCCATTTCATCCACAGGTCGAGCTCTGAGGACAAATGGAACTTAGTGGTGGACACTTTGAATCCAATAAAGGGCGGTGGACACTCTTAATTCAAGTCGGATCGATCCATTAATGGTTGTAGTTGCTTACATTGACAGGCCACAGAGGCGGTGACGTTCCTGGAGTTACTGCAATTCGACACGTTGAGGACGAGCTGACAGATACCTCGGGAGGGTCTCCTTCGTTCCCGGGACGGATTTGGTGGCGTGTTTGCCGTGTTTGGAACGCCGCAGCACAGAGTGTGGTGGCGGGGTCATGGGGTCACGGCGTCCGTCGACCAGGAGCGCCCGGAAGCTCGGTGCCGTGGGCCTGGTGGGTAGCCTGGCGCTGGGCTGGCGGTCGTGGGCGGCGGGGAACCAGGAGAAGCAGGCCAGCGAGCCCAGCGGCTGGGCGCCATCTTGGCTCCGGGAGCCGCAGAAGAAGAAGAAGGAGGAGGAGAAGGAGCCACCGCACGCTGCCACCAATCAGAGCCAAGCCTCAGTGGCTTCAACCAATCAGAAGCAACCCTTATCAACCAATGGAAACCAAACCACAACAACGTTAACCACTGAGAACCAACCCATGGCAGCTTCAACCAATGAGAACGAAACAACCATAACTTCAACAAATCAGAACCAAACCACAGTGCCTTCAACCAATCAGAAACAACCCATAGCAGCTTCAACCAATCAGAACCAAACCACAATGCCTTCAACCAATCAGAAACAACCCATATCAACTTCTTCAACCAATGGAAACAAAACCGCAACTTCAACCAATCAGAACCAAACCATGCCTTCAATCAATCAGAGCCACACCACAACGGTTTCAACCAATCAGAACCAACCCATGACAGCTTCGACCAATCAGAACCAAACCACAATGCCTTCAACCAATCAGAACCAACCCATGACAGCTTCGACCAATGAGAACCAACCTACAACAGCTTCAACCAATCAGAACCAAACCAAGATGGATTCAACCAATCAGAACCAACCCTCAACAACTACCAGTGAGTGTGATGGAACGTCACCACCAGCTCAGAAGATGTGTGAAGCGTCTCCTCTGGGGGTCGCTGGGGTCACATCGCCGCCATGGGTGGTGGCGGAGGTGTCTGGCATCGAGACCCAGTCGGTGGTCAAGGTGGCGTCAACAGGTGTCGCCACGGAGACCAGCCCGGGCGCTGCTCTCCGGGTGGAGGAGAGGTCGGAGGAGGACCACGGGACGACCCTCCCCCTGGACCACCACAAGTGTGTCCCGCCCGAGGAGGTGGAGGTGGAGGTGGATGGTGAGAGGAGGAGGTCTGGATCAGTTGGGGGAGGAGGTGAAGGTGGATGTGGAGGTGGTGGTGGTGGGGGTGGAGGACGTGGTGGTGGTGGTGGAGGACGTGGCGGTGGTGGTTCTGGAGCTGGTGGAGGTGTAGGAGATGGAGGTGGGGAGAAGACAGGAGAAGATGTGGGGTCCACTGAGAAGGTGGAGGTGGAGGTGGAGCGAGAGAGACCATCTGGATGTGCTCAGGGTGGAGGAGGAGATGGAGGCGGAGGACTCGAAGACCAGACCACCCCCTCGGGCCCCAGGGAGGAGGAGGCGGCGGTGCTGGCCGATGCCTGGGAGGGGGCCCCCAAGTCCTGGGTGAAGGTCAAAAGGCCCTCGGCCCCAACGTAAGAGCAACAGCTTGCGTTCAGTGATATCATCGTTAAAGGGGCCCTATTACACCACCGGGTGTGAGCGTGATTATCCATTACAAGCCGTGTCACAATTGTCACGTGACTAAAATTGGCATTGTGACGAAGTGACATCACAAGTGGGAGTGTCCACCTAGATGTATGATGACTAGATTTTGTCATGGCTAATCACGCTCACACCCGGTGGTATAATAGGGCCCCTTTAAGACGTTCTACGCAGTTACATTATCTGTACGCATTGAGGTTAAGCGACACGTGAACATGAACAGACACACAGATGCACTGTATACGACTATATATCCTTTAAATGTCCTTCAAATGTGATTCCTGTCTTTGTAAACCACTCACGACTGTGAAGCAGTGTTTCTCAAGTGGTGGTTTGTGTACCCCTAGGGGTACTTTGACGGATTACACAGAGTACTCACAGGAAATATTCTAAAAAACAAGGAGAAATAAATAATCGTATATTAAGAGGATTTAAGAACACAAACAGCCCTCTGGCTTTGTGCTTTTTTTGACCGGGAAATGAGCTAACAGTTGCAAGATGATGCCAGTCAATGAGGTTCGGGAAAAGTCCCTCTCCGAATCCGGTGTATCCGGATCCCTTCTCCTCAGCGATAGGCTAGACTAGTGGGGTATGAAGGAAGGGGAGGGGCGGGGCTTGGAGGATCTCGGTAGGTTGACGGTATCGGCCAGTTCTGTGGAACTATACGAGGTAGAAGTCGAATTCGGGCGTCCGATTTGTTCTGATCTCAGAACACATATAGAGTCCTTAAAAGCCCCCCCCCCCACCCCCCCTCAGGTACAGGGAGGCGACGGGCGACGTGGACCGCATCAACGCCGTCTCCAGGAGGCACAGCGCCGTCGGGGACCCGAGGGGCCGCTGGCAGAGCTGGGCCTCGGAGCACGCCGTCGGCCAGAAGCTCAACCCCTTCAGCGAGGGCTTCGACTACCAGTACTCCATGTCGCTACGCCTGCAGGTGGGGAGCCCCGCCGCCATTTTTTGCGTGTGTGTGTTGTGCTTCCCGCTTGCTGATAGCAGCGTCTCCCCGGACACCTAACTCAGACCAGGTGAGGCTGTAGCCCCACCCACCCCCCCAGACTCTAACTCAGACCAGGTGAGGCTGTAGCCCCACCCACCCCCCCAGACTCTAACTCAGACCAGGTGAGGCTGTAGCCCCACCCACCCGTCCGCGGGTCCAAGGACTACTACACTCAGACGCAGGTGAGAGGCTTGTGTAGGCCCACCCACCGCGCCCATGAGGCGTTGTCTCGCGTAACTCCGAGACCGAGGTGAGGCTGGTACCCCACTCATAGCCCCCAGACTCTAACTCAGACCAGGTGAAGGCTGTAGCCCACCACCCCCCAGACTCTAACTCAGACGCAGGTGAGGCTTGGTAGCCCCACCACCCCCCAGACTCTAACTCACACCAGGGTGAGGCTGGTAGGCCCACCCACACCATCCAGACTCTAACTGGCGCCAGGTGAGGCTGTAGCGCCACCCACCCACGCCCAACTCTTTCTAACTGGGCCAGGTGTAGGCCAATTTAGCGAGCCACAAACACCACACACACCACCACACCAAGTAAAAGTCCTGCACTTGGTTAAGTAAAAGTTACAAAAGTACTAGAATAAGGCATCAAAATATTGCTTAATTGCAAAAAGTAAAAGAACATATTATGTAGAATATATATATAATATCTAATATATAATTGGATTATAATTCATGATGCATTAATGTATTCAATGCTGTAATGCTGAGCTGTAAATGTGAAGCTCATTTTAAGATACATTATATATTACTTTACATACTGCTGGGGTTTCTTGTGAATTTCCCCCTGGGACCAATAAAGCCTTGTATTTACTTAAGTAGCTTTATATCAATAAATTACTTGACTAAATGTTACTTTCCACCGCTGGCAATTGCAGAGCCACACATCACAGAAGCACAGCCAACGATCAGTTGAATCCTCCCAGCTGCCGTGGCTCCTATAGCCCGCCTGGTGTTTCAAAGCGGGTTCAAACAAACACTAATAATTATTCCCAACAGCTCCCTGACCCAGGGCCCGGTCACGGTTCATTTGGTTGAGAGAGCGCAGGAGCACAGAGACACACACTTATCCTGCAGCCCCCCGGGCGTCGGGGTCCGAATTCCAGGGCAGCCACGAAAAGATTCCACCTTCCCTCCAACACATGGCACGGAGAAAATTGTCAGCCCACGTCCGCCCTGTCTGCTGGGTTGGGCCCAAAAGAGTGAGACTGTGGTGTGTGTGTGTGTGTGTGTGTCTGGTGTCG
>PIJE02000246.1:136245-178745 GCA_002895965.2 Coryphaenoides rupestris | reverse complement strand
CACCAGAGGCTGGGGAGACACACACTGGCGTGGAGCGCGACAGACCTGAGGGACGACTTGATCGTAACATAATAAACATAATAAATCGTAACATAATAAAATATACACACTTGACTTCCACTGCCCTCCCCCACACCCATACTCTTCCTCGCAGAAGGGTTTAAAGTCGGTGTTCCCAATCCGAACGGACTGTAAGCTACTCTCAACACCATTTTTAAGACTTTTTTTTATGGGTAATTATTGTCCAAAGTATATTTGTTGATCTCCACCCAAATGAAAGGCGTATACTTGTATTTATGGCCTGTTCCTGATTCAAACCATTGATCTGTTCAGCCTCTAAGTATCACCACCTGACAGCTGTACAAGGCAAATACGATTGAATAATGAAAGGGGCGTTTTAGCACGCTATTTACGACGTGTCCCGGGCGGCTCGTTGACTATTCCCAGGAACAATGTGGATGAGGGTCATGTGCCTTTCCTATGACAGCCCATTTATTAAGCCCAGCTGAATTTGTCTGTTGCCTCATTGGTTTTCCTTCATTTCATGGCTTCCTAGCTTCCTCGCTTCTAGCTTCCTAGCTTCCTAGCTTTCTAGCGATAGCTGTCCGTCTCTGTCCCAGAGATCAGCCAGACACACTTGCCTTTGCGGTGCAGCAGATCTGCCTGTGTCGGTGTGTGTGTCGGTGTGTGTGTCGGTGTGTGTCAGTGTGTGTGTGTCAGTGTGTGTGTGTCAGTGTGTGTGTCAGTGCGTGATTTATAGCTCTCATTAAATGGCCCTGAATCGTCCCCTCTTGTCAACTTCTGACGTAGAAGACAAATAACGGGGGAAGGGGAGAGAGCGACCTTTGTACTTCTGTTATTTTTCATCTTCCATCAAGAAAGTTCAAGTAAGACAAAGTCCTGCAGACAGTCTTTCACTGTCTCTTTGTCTGGTCCTGCCGAATTCTTTGCCCGTTGATCGATCACAATGTCTAAGATGTACTTTATGAGCAGTTTATTAGATCTTGTAAAGACCGCCGGCTCTTTACCGGATCCAAAAGAGAGAGAGAGAGCGATGACAGATATACGCTCATAACGCAACATATAGTTTAGTACCATGAGCATTTAGTACCATGACCTTTGGATTTGCAAAAGCACTGTACTAGTAATTGTAAACACATTCGACTCTTTACTTTACAAAGGCATTGTGTGTGCAGGTTACTACACTGCACGAGCCTACACACACACACACACACACACACACACACACACACACACACACACACACACACACACACACACACACACACACACACACACAGTAGCAGTTTTGAATGAAGTGTTTTGATCTCGCAAGGGAAACGCCAGCTAAGTGAGATCTCAACGTATCCGCTTGCGCCTCATTTTGAAAATCACAGCCAGGTTCTGCACACAAACTCATGGCGGGGGTTCTCTGAGCTCAGAGCAGTGGACGACAGCCCCCCCCCCGCCCAAAAGGGAACGTTTAAAGCGCTGAAGAGGAAGAGCCCCCCCCCCAACCCTCCTCTTCACGCCCGCCGCTCTGTGCCCCGTTATGTCATCGCGGTGTTTGGTAAATATTATGTCGCCGAGTAGCCCCAGAGAGTTCCCAGGTCTGTTCCCACTCAACTATCTCCATGAAGGAGTTGTTAAGGGGGAGGAGACTCCTTCTTTTGTTTTGGTTATGACTCTGGTTTTCATGCGCTGTTCAATCGGGTCCAGCTTCCACCCCTCCCACCCCCTCTCCGGCAGAGAAACAGCGGTCGCCATGGATACAAGACATCACCCTCAGACTCAACTGTTTAAACGAGCTGAGTTCACACATCGCCTCTCAAAGCGATACCATGCTTTAGTTCGCCTCATTTTCCTCGTGAATCTGTAATAAAATATTGACACATTTTATGACAAATAAAAACCCCAAAGTGACCTTGTTTGTGCGCGGCGAGGCCAGTAATCAACCGACCCAACCCTAGAAACACTCCAACATGGTTCTCTTTGTCAAGATTTGTCAAACGAGGCTACGCTTTTATTACGACTTCCTTTCAATTTCACTGATGGGCTGGCGACAACGAAGTTGCGCAGACGAGGATTACTCACCGACGACGGCATGTGACGCACTTACTAAATTATATTCACATATTGAAACTCAAGGACTTTATTGTGGAGCGTATTAATAAAGCAGCCCATTGGCAACGGATGCTTGTCCGGTGACACAATGCGAAAGGTAGTTTCCACTCCAGCTGGTTTTTGTCAAATTATTATTTTTTTGTGCATTTGTCTGCTTTCCAACCCGCTTGAGCCCGACATGACAGCGGTTCATTGATAACAGGGTTGGCATCGATTTCGTCTTTGGTGAAATCATTGATAATGTCTGTGTTGAAAAGTAATTAAATGCTAAAGGAAGAAACCAGATTGCTTTACATTCTCTCTCCTGTTTTCTTTGTCAGTAGGTCCAACTACAAAGAGTATGAAGTATACAGTATACGTTTAACATGTATCAATCAATCACTTTAAAATCTACTCTAATGTCTTCCAGCCTGGACAAAATATGACCCGCTGCGATTAAAAAAACCCAAAAAGACCAACAACTGGAAAATGGTTTCCGAGGCCACAGAAAATCGTTGTCCGATGAGTTTTGTAAGCTTGAAACACCGGTTGTATCCGTCTACGTTCAAACACACACTGGCCCAATGAGGTCACGCTGAGCAAATACACAGCTACAGCAACGCCGCCGCCGCCGCCGCCACCGCCGGGAGCATCTTGCAAGAATTTTGGATACTGATCTAAAAAGAAGCTGTTTTTTTTTCTCTTCTTATATAAAGGCAGCAGCGTCCACGTGTGGAAATCCCTGCTAGGCCTGGACTCAATCAGGCCAGCGTGGCCTCTTGGCCTCCTCCATAGAAAGGATCGACTGCCTCCGCACCGCAACTCAGACCTTGACTTGAGATCAGCGCATGAAAACTATTATGGAGACTCTGACAGAGGCTGGAAAAAGCGCTGACATGCAATGTGCTCATGGGCTGATGATTTGATCACCGTGGACCGCTTGGGCGTCCGCGAGGGGCCGGGCCCCTGCTGGTGCTGCGCTTCAGACTGAGCTGTGTGGACTGTTTCAAAGCACGAGCTGTGTACGTGTGTGTGTGTGTGTCTGTGTGTGTTCCTGTGTGTGTGTGTCTGTTGTCTGCCTCGGGAGGATATTAGTATGCTATGAGTGTGATCTCCAACAATTCCCCCCCCCCCCATTTCTCAGTCATTGGCCGGCTTTCCCAAGCAGATGCAAATCTCACACAATCCCATATTGAGAGCGCCAGTGTTCTTACTGGGTGGTGGGAACTGCACATCATATGGGTTCAGTCCTAACAAGACTAATGACAGCTTTCACCAGGTCAGACAACACATGGTATTCTAGCCAACCGAGGGCCAATGCAGACTATCTATCTGGTAGACATGACCCATTTCTGCTGACCACGCCCGCCTGCGGTCTCCATGCTGTTTCAATAGATGCAATGTTCTCACAGTTCAATCAGGACTTTTGTTGGATTTTATTGGTCTCAGTGCAAAACAGTTTAAGCATCATTTTGGGTTTCACTGGTTTAAAAACTAAACTTATGAAGAAAATCTATTTACAAAATGAAACGCGTGCGTGCACACACATGCGGTCACTTATTTCCAAGCCAAAAAAAAAGACAATGCTCTATGGTCTTGCTTGGTTCCATGGTTTGGTTTTGCCAATCAAATTGATGCTTTCAAGAAAATTCGTAGCTTCATGGTCAAAGCCCCACAACCCACTGAGAACTATTGCATGGCCCGGAGAGACGAGTGGCCTGATAAAACTGCTGTTTTCTGCCATTCTATTTTCCTTGTTGTCCCCGTCACATTGGACACACACACACACACACACACGCACACGTGCATGCAGGGTGGTCCTTTGGCACATCTCTAGGAAGATTATCTTTCCCCTCTCCTCTCCTCACCCCCCCCCCACACTCCCCTCTCCTCCTCCTCCTCCTCTTCTTCCTCCTCCTCCTCCTCCTCTCTTTCCTGGCACATGACTACGTGGGAGTCCAACGACTTTGGACGGCTTCCCCCTCAAACTGTGGGAGTGAACTGTGTGAAAATGTGTGGATATACAGAATAGCCTGTGTGTGCGTGTTGTTGTCACGGCGTGCAGAACATACGTAGCCCAGGTAACATACACACCATCCAAGACCTGTCCCCCACCCCCACCTCCTCCCATCACGTATCCACATCATAGCGCTTGCTATTTGGTATTTTTCAAACCAGAGTTCAACGTGGTGCTGGTGGTGGTGCCAATGAAAATATTTTGTGGGGAAAGAGAGGGAGAGAAAAGGCATCACTCACATGGCAGCACCACCTCCTCCTCCTCCTCCTCCTCCTCCTCCTCGGCTTACCTGGCAGACAGCTCCCTGTTTGACAGCAGCCCTGTTGGGGGAGGGGGGGGGGGCGTGTGCTAATACATGGGTGCCCCAACATTCCTTTGTCATTGTCTGCCCCCTCCCCCCGCCCCGTCCGTTTTCGCCGTCCCATGGGGAATCTAACTAGCATTACATATGCTTCACAGGGCCTAGTGTTTTAAGGCCTTTTAGATTGAAACGGCTCAATGGTTCGCCTGAGCCAAGGCAAATAGACTGCAGTCTGAGAGCTGCTGGAGATAAGGGCATTGGGGTCAGTAGACAGTAGACTCAACTCTAGCCTGTTAAGAGTTGGAAGGGAGTTGGCCGACTAATGGTTTGTTTTGTTTTCGATGAGACGAATTCATCATAAACGCGTTGACGTTTTTGTTCCATCCTCCCATTGTCCCCAGATCCAGTGAGTCCTGGTCAGGGTTTGCTGGAGCCCGTCCCATCCGCCTGCCGCAGAACCCTGGGGACGCAGGGAGACGTCCGCGGTTCTGCCGAAGGTCATCGGGTCAAACTTCACAGCCGCATTTTTTGACATTATATTCAAAACATTGACTCATCCACGACTTGAAGCCCAACCGCAAAACAGCTAACTGGATAAACGGTGCAGAAAGCCAGATTGACGTCACGTCAGAACCGGACAATGAACCGCTTGCCTTTTGTTTTGTAAGAGCACATTCAAGTGCACACCAATGTGCTATTTACCAAACATCCCATTGGGGAACTATAATATATATATCAATGCACCAGCTAATCACTTCTTCGGCAATGTCACTGGGATGACTTCAGCAGAAATGGAAGCAGTAGTGTCTGGCCAGCAGCTTGAACCCTCCTGCAGGATGCGTGCCATGCAGTAATGATACCTCCGCTCCTGTGGATCACAAATACAGTCCGGTGTACCACAGCCCCCCCTCCCAGAGCTATATGCCCTCCCTGCTGCTGCTTCTTATTGAATTAGCCGGGGCCCATTGCAGCAGCAGCAGAAAGGAAGAAAAATCCTCCAGAACAATTTTAATATTAGCAACAATTACGCTCTTCCCGTTTATGGAAAAATGTACAACATCCAATTCCGAATAAGTACGACCCAGAGGGCATACCCGCTTGATGGCGAGTAAGAGATTGTGCTTCTTCTTGCCAAGCACAGCTAAAATCTAAATTTGCCTTCCCCGTACTCAAATGTACAGTTAAATAGATTGATATACTATATATGTCGAATAGAATAGAACTTTATTAAGTATATGCAGTATATACTATGTCTATATACTATGTCAGGACGTACCACGTAAGCTAGCTGCAACATTTAGCCTATGGTGTGCTGAACTTTAAAATGAACCCCCCCCCCCCCCAGGTGTAACTTTCCACTCGTTCTAATGTGTTTACTAAAACTGTCACCGGCTGACTCAGCAGAACACCTCTCCTTGCGGTCGTCTCTCTATCATCGCTGTGCTCTCCCCCCCCCCGTGTCTTCTGTACCCGATCCCTGACGTGTCACTCGTCGAGGCGGTTGCTATAACAACAAATAACATTCGGATTCATGTCTCATGGATTCCGTTTGGTTTCCATAGCATCCTTTATTTAGCCTCCCATAGTTCCTGAGCAAAAAAAAAAACTTTTTTTATTTTTTCCTGTATACATACAACACTTCCATCATATTTTTTGCGGCATCTGGTAAATAATAAAAAAGGGTAACAAAACAAAAAACAAAAAGGATGTCTCAGAAAACACACAAAAAAGTATTTTTTTCCATTACAATACGCTATGAGAAGAAACATTTCTCAATGTATAACAGCTATACACGCAAACGCCAACAGGCTTGCTTTAGATTTTCTGCTTCCTCTGAGTTTTGCTTTGGTTTCATTGGTCCAAGGTTGCACAAGGTTTGACTGCAGGTGCGAATGGTTTACATTTAGTTTCAATATGTCCAGGGTTATGGGACCTGTCTCTGGAATAGTTGGGTAATACGATAAAGACGCTTTCCGATCCGGAAGACAAAAAAGAGTTAAACTAAGCAAGAGCAACATGCTTCTTCTTCCCCCTCATATACAGACTGCTTATTATAACAAGTGCATTGTACATGACACACATTAGAGTTAGTTACTATATTCTTCTTCCTCTGAAGCTTCTTATTAGACTCGCCGCAGTGTCTTTTAGCAAAAAAAAGTCAATGTTTTTGTTGACGTTGGCGCACAGGGCTGCAGGTTGAAAATCCTACAGAAGGTAGGCTGCCGTTGAGCAAGCCCTTCGGTTTGCGGGTGCTCATATCCCGGGAACGCCTACTTCCTGTGACCTCACCACTTCCCGGGTATGGGCACGCCGCATTCATACCAGCCCACGAAGGGATGGGCTGTGCGTCTGCCGATCGTCCCAAACGTAACGGGCTCCTGTCGGTACGAGCGGTAGAATCCTGCATGAATGAAGAAAAGATAGAAAATGATTATTGCAGAGGTGATCAAATCACGCGGATGTTGTTAAAAGTAACCATAGTAACTTGAAAAATACGAGCGCACACACACATGGTAGAAGTGGTTCATGATCAGCCTCAAATGAGTTTTCAGCCTCAATGCAAAAAAAGTACATAGGCAAGTGGCACTAGCTTGAGCCAATCAGCAAGAATTGACTTCACAGAATCACAGAAGCGCTAATTGTACATGTTGCTGGCACTCTGAGAGAGAGAGAGAGAGAGAGAGAGAGAGAGAGAGAGAGAGAGAGAGAGAAGAGACATAGAGCCAGAGGAGAGACACAGACATAGAGACTGAGAGAGAGACAGACAGACATAGAGAGAGTGGCTGAGACAGAGAGAGAGACAGACAGACAGACATAGAGCCAGAGAGAGACAGAGAGAGAGACAGACAGACATAGAGCCAGAGAGAGAGAGAGAGACAGAGAGAGAGACAGACAGACATAGAGCCAGAGAGAGAGACAGACAGACAAAGAGCCAGAGAGAGAGACAGACAGACATAGAGCCAGAGAGAGAGACAGAGAGAGAGACAGACAGACATAGAAACTGAGAGAGAGACAGATGGACATAGAGAGAGTGACTGAGACAGACAGGCAGACATGGAGAAAGAGACTGAGACAGATAGACATAGAGGGAGAGACAGGGGGAGAGAGACACCAATGCATCCACCTTGAGCTGCCGGCAGGTAATTTGATAGGTAATTGGGGCTGGTCCTTCCTTCGAGGTAGGAGTCCACGAACTGGCAGTGGTCCTCGCCCTGGCCGAACGTGTCTGCTATACTGTAGAAGGGCTCTGGGGTTGGACGTCAGCAGGGAAAAAAAGAGCGAGGAGGGGAGGGGTGAGGAGTCATAAACATGCATGGTCCAAGTGTTCCATTATGTAATGGTGGCTGAAATGTGACAATAAAATCAAATATTGCTGAGACAGAGAGAGAGAGAGAGAGAGAGAGAGAGAGAGAGAGAGAGAGAGAGAGAGAGGGGAGAAAACTAGAGAGAGAGAGAGGGCATACAGGGACATGGGGAGAAAAGAAGGAGAGAGGGAGGGAGAGAGGGAAAGAGAGAGAGAGAGAGGAAGGGTTAAAGGAACAGTAGGTGATGGAGATGGACACCGCTCTGCTTTGTTATGGAAAGTTAATCGATAGGAGCGTATTGATTTGGTTTACCCCGAAGACCCTCCCCCATGAAGATCTTGTATCGCAGGGAGTTGCACAGAACCACTCCCACAAACTTCCTGTACCAGGTGCGCTTGACAAACTGGCTGCCCTTGCAGCTGCTGTGGGCGTGGTTATACTTGAAGGAGAAGGGAATCCATATAGGCTCCCCCCCTAGAGAGACAAGCCAGGTTATATAAGTAAGCATTGAGACATCAGACAGAACATTAGCCTAGCGTCACTATCATTTATTAGGCTAGCCTAATATATTTGTAAAATTAGGCTAGTCTAATTAATGGACAGACGATTCCAGGTTTGGGTTCCAGAGCTCAGACCAAATAATTTTTTTGTGCGCACTTCCAAAATGACAGATACCTCACTCCGCCGTTAGCTTGCGCAGTGACAGGTCCTGTCGGTAGTGCACAGCGGCGTACGCTAATGCTCAAGCTAAAGAGGGGAAAGGGGGAGAGTGATCGCTGCGCCGCGCCGTAAATCAACCTGAATGCACCGCGAGCGGCGAGCGGAGCCGTTAGAACCTGCCAATGGGCTCAAGGCGACCGGCGGCTTGAGAAATTGCGCATGACTCCATCACTTTCCCCCCAGTAGCACCTGGCGTCATGTGTGCACCAGACGCCACTCTCGCCACGCTTGGACACGCGTCAGGCGGGGGCCGTGGGTATTCACGGTACTCACGGTACTCACGGTACTCGCGGCGGAGCTTTATTAAAGTGGCGTTTGACAAATAGGATGACGGGGGGAGCCGTCATCGGCGCACAGATGGCCAGCTCTTCAGAAAACCCAACACTGGATAGAAAATAAGTTGAACAAAAAAAAACTCAAACTAAAAGCGGGCTGAGTGATGGGCCAGAGAGGAAGCCACTTACCAGGTGGTCTTTCAATGAGCAGCGGATCGTCTGAAAAGCAGCGAGAGCAGAAGAGCGCAGGTTAGATGCTTTCCAGGGAGGGAGGACAGCAGCATCAAAGCGCTGATGCGTTCACCTGCTTATGCACCCCCCCCCCCCCACCGTCTCCCTTAATGCGCTGCACAGCTGTGAGCCCCCCATGGCCGCATGCGGCTGCAGGGGATCAGGCTAGCATGGGAATAACGAACCATAAACTGATGAAAGCGCTCAGCACCTTTTATGCGTTCTGCGTGAGTGTGTGTGGCTGACACTCTGGCTGGCTACCGCGCCACCGAGAGAGACCGCCAAGAAACACCAAGCCGGGAGATATTGTTCATTGTGAAAGTCACGTGTGACTAAAACTTGTTTTTACGTTACGTTATGTCGCCAAGGCCTGTCGAACTTCATTCATCACCTCCAGCCGGGTATTTATAGTCTGTGCATTTGGTGTTTGTGAAAACGCACGCACATCGCACACACCTGATTCAGTCACGTACGTCAGCGTCTCGCTCACCGGCCCCAAACCAAACACGTTCCTGGCCTGAACTTTGAAGTAGTACCTGAATTGGAAGGAGAAAATAAAACACACACACACACACACATCATTAGGGATTTAACGAGTTGGGACTTCAGTCCGTCAATGCGACTCTCAGCCAGGTTGACATAGCCGAAGGCTATGAGCTGCAAAATATTGATGACCCCAGCAGATGGCTTGTTCCGCTTCAAGGGTCTGATTTAAGAGTGGTCCCGTTTTTTATCCTCATGAATCCAAAGCGAGCTGCGTGTGCAAAAAAAACTGCTCCTCGCTCACATGTACCATCACGAGTGCAGCGGGCGGCACTCGTCCAATAGGAGACTAGAAACAAACTTGAAAACTTGAAGGTCCATGGATAGTGTCTGGGGTCATGGAGATGACCGGACTGGAGGGAGTGAAGGGAGAGAAGAAGGAGGGAAGGTGTCCACACAGCGGGGGATTGGTGTATTTATTGTGTGTGTGTGTGTGGCGGGGGGGGGGCTCAGGATCTGCAGGGTCAAAGTATACAGTAAGTTCATGGTACGTTAATTTCAAGCCAAACTATTTAGCCACAGGCGGCCAGCAGGCCTGCATCCAATAACCACAGTCCAGTGACTCCAATATAATACTGAGAGAAAACTACTATGAATTAGAGAAAAGGGAGATGGGGAGAAAGCTACAAGATATATGGAGTGGATGAAGAAATGGGGAGAAAGTGGAAAGAGCCAAACGGCATAAAGAAGTTGGACTGAAGATCTATGTCCATCAAAACCATGCTGAGCCCAATCAGGTAACTTAAACCCAAGTCTGTTATTACTGTACAACTTACAGCAGCTACCGAGGAGTCAGTCTCCATGTTTCCAGATACTCATCCATGCTCGTATTATTGTTGTTGTTCCAAAGGTATTAGTCTTCACTCCAAAGGGAACAGTCAAGCAAGAAGCCTAGAAGGATTTAAGGATTCAAAGGAAACTGTGTGTGTGTGTGTGTGTGTGTGTGTGTATGTGTACATGTACGTATATGTGTACGTGTGCGTGCAGCTCTCACTGCCAGAAGCCGTAACCCTCTCAAGGAAATGTCTTGCCTGTCCCATAACCATTGTTTGTGATCAACACACACGCGCGCACACGCACACGCACGCACACACACACACACACACACACACACACACACACACACACACACACTGCTGTCTCTTGCTTTCCGCTCCGAGTTCCCACATTAAAAGATGAGATATTGATCTGCGTACTTCAAACAGCCTGTGGTTTCCACCAGGTACCGCTCCAGGGGTGGACCTGGGTCCAGGCATCTGCACCCACTTAACTCAAGGCTCCTGCGGCTAACTCACCACCAGTAACCCTCTCGTAAATACAAGCTACGTTTTTGCCCGATGAAGTTGTCTCTCTCCGAGACGCATCGGTTATATCATGAAGATGTTATGTTCTATTGTTGTATTCAATCATTGTTCACCTGCTGTCTAAGCCGACACACGCTCAGCTCAACCAACCTCCTCCAGAGGAAGCGTTCTCTGTTTGTCTGGCTTGTCTTTAAGTGGCCAGTGGCTCAGGTGGCTCTGGTATTTACCCGTCTCTCGGTCGATGGATGCAGAACTTTTCAGTGTGCTTTGTGGAAAAGTGTTTCGCAGATGTTCCATCCATTCACAGTAGAGTGAATGGACGGGCACATGCAGCCAATCAAAGCCAAATCGCCTTGGCCAATCAGATCTTGTTCCCCCATGAATATTCATTTTCACAAAGGCTTCCGGCAACAGTAATTCCACTTAGCAAAGAAGCCGTGCGTGTTTCAAACCCACAAGGGCTCAAGCTAAAGTTTGTTGATACGCGCTTAACGCAGTAAGCAGTCGCTCTCTCTCTCCTCGGGGGCCACATTCTGGGAACACTTTTCCGTGCTCTCATTTTGAAAGCTGCGACCCATAACTCGTGATACAAGGTTCTGAAAACATGGCCCTAATAACGAAACGAAACCATTTTATTTGGTGGTTTTTTTTTATTTTTATTTTTTTACCCGTGTGTCAGGCAATGTTTGCCGTGTTTGTGTTTCCAGGAGCGCAGCAGTCGCTTTCCGAGGAAATCACGTTTCAAGGCTGCTTAAAGACCCCGATTCTTAACCTGCTCTTATCCTGCCAAGTGTGATTTACTTCATGTCGACATGAATTTTTCCGTTTGTGTCAATGCGTCAAATGCGTTTCATGGCATAGACTGCAGCTCCATACACACACACACACACACACATGCGTGCAGGGTCGTTACCTGGAGTTAGGTTTGAGGTTCTCCACTGCCAGGTGTGTCCCCGAGGAATCCAGATAAGACCATCTGTTGTTGAGGATGTCGTCATACGAAGCACTGTGGACCATGTAACCTGGGGAGGACACAGGGACCGGACCACCAAAGCAAAGGGTGAGCGGGTCAATACAGGCGGACAATAGCCAATCTCCTGTCACAGAGTTTAAATCGAGTTCAAGCGTTGAATTATGTCCAAATGTGCAATATAATGGTGATATATTGAATGGACATTCTTTCGCTGTCTGGAACAGTATTTTGTAACCCTAGACTTCCATCTCCTTCCGTCATTTTATGATCGCATTTATTCAAGGTTTTACGCTATTTTCTACCTTCCCTTTTTTTTCTAATTGGATTTAGCAAAACGAACCAATTTCTCTCTTCTACGAGCCGAGGCCAACTGGGAAAAACATGGGACGTTTAAAGAACCCGTTTGACAAATAATATAAGACAAATGGAGGAATATTTCATTCCCTGGAGAGGTGGAGAATGCTCGAGGTATGCAAGGCAAAATATCTGCTGTCTTCAGTAGGTCATGAGTCACTACTAAGAAACTGCTTCTTCTGAGCTACCTGTTCAAAAGCCCCGAAACCAAGATGGCGTTCTGAGGTAGCGGAACACTTTGATTGTTCCAATCACCTCTCATCTCTTCTCTTCATTGACTGGTTCAACACCTTCTATTATTTGTGGCATGGCGCCAACACAGCTGGCTTTGGGAAGGAAATGAGAGAAAGACGAATGCAGACGCTTTCCTTCTGTCGCTCCATTCTGCATTCTTTCGATGTCTGTCCTACACACACACATAGCATACTGTGTGTGTGATTATTTCATTTGCTGTTGATACTGCGTGTTCGATTATAATTCAGAAGTTCTGACTTCCTACTAAGAAAAATCAAATAAAACGTCAACAATTTCTCAACACCGAGTTCAAGCCTCAATGTCATTTGACGGAATTTCAACATGGTCACCCATATCTTATAAATGGTGAGGAAAAGAATACATTTTATGAGATTGTATGCATTCAAAACACATTTTTGAGACATTTTTGATTTTCACAGTGCAATTAGCATACCTATATATGTTACATACAATCACACGCAAATTTTATAAGCCGTTTAAAGAGTACAGAGGTATGTTTGCTGGCTAATACGTTAGCTATATAAGCGCAACACAAAGTTTAGTGTGAGCATCCATGTTTTTCCGACTTTGTAGCTCCAACACATGTAGGTTGGAGATGATGCGCTTCGCACCTCCGACCATAAACGAACGCAGCGTTTCAAAACCCTCTTTTGTTGGAATTCCAAGTTCAGAAAATAAGAGCCCTGTCATTCTGCAAATTGGCAGAACAAAAATGCTTTTACTTTTCAAACGTTCCACCGCTGCTGGCAGCCTCCCTTCACCACCGCTTAAGCCCACAGCCCACATGACAATGAGGCTCTTCTGAGAGACTGCTTAATGATTCAGACAGTTGACAAGGACTACGGGGCGGTAACGTGATCGAGATAACTCTGGAAACATCTGGAAAACTGGTGTTGCTGGTGCTGAGAGATGACAAGAGAGGGAGAAAGAGAGAACCGGAGAAGGGGATAGCTTAGATGGCGAGAGGAAAAAGGCCCATCTGGCTAACTTGGTGATGATTAGTTTGTTCTTGTATCTAAATAGAAACTGTACGCATACGTTTTTTTAATGTATACATCCTGCGACTAATCGAATCAACGACTCATCAAATAAATAATCATATACATTTTACAGCCACAAATCACTGAATCAGAGAGCTCGAGAAGAAGCTCCAACAGAAGAATCTCAGGGAGGTGTGGAGTGGCATGAGAACCATCACTGGCCAGGGAGCTAAGACCATCCAGGGGAGGGAGGGAAACCTGGATGAGGCCAATGAGTTAAACCTGTTCTTCAACAGGTTTGACGATGTGGCTCCTCTCCACCCTCCCCCCAGCTCCTCCTGTGACACTCTCCCCTCTCCCTCCCCCTCCATCTCTCCCCCCTCTCCCTCCCCCTCTCCTCTCCCCCCTTGCTCTCCCCGCTCTCCTCTCCTCCCTCTCCTCTCTCCAGGGCCAATCACGATCACAGCGGAGGATGTGAGATGTGAACTCGGCAGACTACGCCCAGGCAAGGCCGCGGGGCCTGATGGCCTCAGCCCCAGAGTGCTCAAGGTGTGTGTGACTCAGCTGTGCGGCGTCTTCCGGCACATCTTCAACCTGAGCCTGAGCACGACGATCGTCCCTGTCCTGTGGAAAACATCATGCCTGGTTCCTGTCCCCAAGAAAAGACACGCAAGCAGCCACAGTGACTACAGACCTGTGGCCTTGACCTCATATGTGATGAAGTCGCTGGAGAGGCTAGTCCTGAAGCACATCCGTGCACTAGTCGAACCATCACTGGACCCTCTGCAGTTCGCCTACCAGCCCCGCATTGGAGTGGAAGACGCCATCATCTACCTGCTGCACAGGGCTTATTCTCACCTGGAGGAGGCAGGCAGCGTTGTGAGAGTCACATTCTTTGACTTCTCTAGCGCTTTCAACACCATAAAGCCTGCCCTGCTTGGGACTAAGCTACTGGACATGCAGGTGGACGCTCCACTAGTGGCCTGGATTACTAACTACCTCACAGGTCGGCCAAAGTATGTGAGGCTGCAGAGCAACACAGGAGCACCTCAGGGGACAGTCCTGTCTCCCTTCCTGTTCACACTCTACACCTCAGACTTCAGATACAGCTCACAGTCCTGCCACCTGCAGAAGTTTTCGGACGACTCTGCCATTGTGGGCTGTATCAGAAAGGGGCAGGAGACCGATTACAGGAGTGTGGTGGACAGTTTCGTGGAGTGGTGTGGACTAAATCACCTGCAACTCAACATCTCTAAGACAAAGGAGTTGGTGGTGGATTTCAGGAAGCAACCGACTCACCCGAAACCGGTCAGCATCAGGGGGACTGAGGTGGACATTGTCGAGGAATATAAGTACCTGGGTGTTCACATAGACAATAAAATGGACTGGACTAAAAACACAGAGGCCCTGTATAAGAAAGGTCAGAGTCGCCTGTATTTCCTACGGAGACTCAGATCTTTCAACGTCTGCAAAACCATGCTGCAGATGTTCTATCACTCTGTGGTGGCCAGCGTCATCTTCTACGCTGTTGTGTGCTGGGGCAGCAGGGTGAAGGCAGCCGACGCCAACAGACTCAATAAGCTCATCAGGAAAGCGGGTTCTGTCCTGGGAGTGGAATTGGAGTCGTTGGTAGAGGTCTCAGAGAGGAGGATGCTGAGTAAACTACTCAGTATTATGGACAACGCCTCCCATCCCCTGCACGCCACACTGGTGTCATACCAGAGCACCTTCAGCCGTAGACTGAGATACCGAGGTGCACCACAGAACACCACAGGAGGTCCTTTCTGCCTGTGGCCATCAAACTCTATAACTCCTCCCTATAACTCCCCCTACAAGACAATGAACACAGCAATATAATGTGCAATATTACCTCACAACATCATGTGCACTTTCCCCAGTATTACGTGCAATATTATTAATATTACTGTCCAACATCATGTGCAATACTCTATCATGTGCTATATTATTATTATTATTATCATGTTGTCTATAAATATTATCTATAACACAACCTCTCATCTCCTCTCATCATCATGTGCAATATTCTTAATGTCATGTCCAATAATATTTCACTTCAATTATGCCAAATTGTTTCGCCGTCGGAATATCTTACCTTGCCTACATATTTGTATATTTTAACTGTAAATTTGTAAATCCGTTAGTTTATTTTTATCATTCTGTTGTTTTCCATATTGTTTTATTGTACTGTATCGCTATGTAACCTGGCACAAGAATTTCCTTCGGGATGAATAAAGTTCTATTCTATTCTATTCTATCACTCATCAATTTTGGTGAGTCATGACCATGTCCATCTTGTTAGTCCTTTTTTAATTGAACAAACCCCAGATTTCTCCTTTTCTCCTCTGAAAGACAGACCAGGAGGTACACAGACTATTTCCACACTGATGAGGCACATATGCCACTGTACAAAACTAAACATACAAATAAAAATGATAGACACATAGTGTGAAGGTCTACTACTAGGCGGTGTGTGTGTGTGTGTGTGTGTGTGTGTGTGTGTGTGTGTGTGTGTGTGTGTGTGTGTGTGCGCGCAAGAGAGTAGAAAACCTTGGGGGAGAACAGATGGAAAGAAGAAGAAGCAGAGGATCGAGGGTTCTGCGATGTGTACACACACACACACACACACACACACACACACACACACACACACTCATCATCTATCTGCTTTACCTATCAGACAGACGAGTGGCCCAGGGTGTGCGACCGGCAGCCGGTGTTGACCTGCCAATGACAACACCGTGCTCGCCTGACGACTGCCCTCTGCTAGGCCACCGTGACCCGGCAGCAGCACAGAGCTGTCCTATCCCATCACTCCACTGCCTCTCCGATGCAGGATGTTTTTATTCAACTTTGAGAACACTGTGGGGACAGAGGGGATCCCATTCCAAGTGTTTCATGCAGTTTTTTTCTTTCATAATTTATTTACCAAAGATGGAGGAAAAATAAATATTGCAGCGAGTTTGTTAAATCCGATTACCCATTTGGGGGAGCTGCAGCATTTTTGGATATCTGTTGATGCATTGAACCACGGAAGTGAGATTTGAATGTTCATTGATTTTTTTTTTCTCCTCCCAAATGGTAAATGGTTAATGTATTCCGTTTATATAGTGCTTTTATCCAAAGTGCTTTACATTATTGCCTCACATTCATACACACATTCATCCGCACACCGACTGTCAACCGTGCAAGGCTACAGCCAGCTCGTCAGGAGCAGTTAAGGTTAGGTGCGTTGCTCAGGGACACCTTCACGCTTGGGTAGGAGTGGAACCAGCAATCTTCCAGTTGCAAGACAACCGCTCCACCTCCTAAGCCGCTGCCACCCTTAAATAACTGTGGAGTGTGTGTGGTTGGTGGCTGGTTTAAGCAGCCTCACCTGTCCTGAGTCAGGCGGATTAGTCTGGGGCTCTCCAGTAAACCTGTTTATCATCATTTGTGACGTGTAGAATGGTCAGTGTTACTGCTAATAACATTTTAATATATGGTGGAGTTTCTAAACATGTGAGTTTCCAGCCTGACACGTACCTGACACCATGTCGTCCTTAAGGGGGCGGGCCCAGTCCAGGATGATGAAGGAGTGGCAGCCCTCCATGGCCACCACGGTGATGTTGTGAGGCTTGTTCTTGGGCGGCAGTTTGTCTTTGGCTTTGTCGTTCTCCATCAGCTGCTCCAGCACGTCCACCTGCAGGTACTCCAGGGCCTCCGTCAGCGAGCAGGGGGCCCCGGGGTCCTTCTGGATGTAGTTCAGGTAGGGAGCTGGGGGCAGCAGGGAAAAAGAGTTTGTTGTAGTTGTATAGACGACTCATATGCCCATTCGAAATGGACGGACCGAAACACCTAAGTAAAGCACAAGTACCTCAAAGTTGTTCTTAAGTACAGTGTTTGAGTAATTTGGCGCCGAACTTACTTTCCATCCACTGGAGGTGTCACGTCAACACCCTTCACCTCTCCATTACAGACACCAACAGCACGGTGTGTGTTAAACTAGCGTCAATAAAACGTTTCATTGAGTCTGTTACACAATACCAATGCTTCAAAGCGTTTATTTGCTAGCGTCCCGATACTAGCTCGCTTGTATGAAGCAACAGAGGCAATGGCCATGAAGACATGCGGTTTGAGTCCAGAAAATACCGCTAAAGCTGTCAGAGGCAAATACTTTGCAGCCCCTCGGTGTGTTTTAAACAGGGCGAACCCTGAGCTGTGCAGCGGGCTAGAATGACAAAACACAACAAGTCCAAACCCAGGGAGCCCAGCGGGAACCGAGCGCAGGACACCGGCGCCAGGATCATAATGCGGAGCATGTCCGTCCGTCGACTCGCATGCCACTGAGAGAGCTCTGTATGAAATATTGAGAAAAGCTCATGAATAGAAGAGAGGAAGTCTCCGTGTGCTGCCAACGTGGATTCCTCTTAGTACTGCTGAGACCAGCATATTTTAACAACACGAGAAAAAAACTGTTTTTACTGTAGTCCTTACTTTTTGATTTGTTCATCTCGGCTGAGCTGAAATGGTTGGGGGCGGGGCGGGGCGGGGGGAGGTATAATTGGTTTCAGACAGAGTCCACCCTTCGCTTCTGTTCTGCGTGGAGGAAGAGGACGAGGAGGACAGCGGGGCCTGACCGAGACAGATGGCGGCCATGAGTCCGGCGTTTGTAATTGTTACGCCGTTGCTACAGGCGCAGGACAACGCAGCGCTGGTCTGGAAGACATCCTTGATCGTGTCGCGGTTATAAATGTGCCTCATTAAAAACCAGAGAACACGGAGGGGAAAGACTTCATCAAGACAGATTGCACCGTGTTCCCTTAACGTAATGACGCCCCAATCACCACCTTGATCTGAGCTGCAAATCATTAATATCATCATTCACTCCCGCCAACATAGCCACATGCCCAGTTGTTTTTTTCACTGAAGGACTATATAAGATCTTTTTAAAGCGTTTATGCAGCCAGATGAGGTGAGAGAGCGCAGCGGTCCAAGGCGAGCCCATCAGAGCAGTAAAATAGACAATGGGAGGCCGGTGTGTCTGGCCAGGGCCGGGTTGTGTCCTCAGCCAACCTGGCCCCTCGCATACCCACGCAGGCAGGCAGCGGGGGAGGATGGAAGCCATTTGAGAAGAAACAACCTTTGTCTTAAGGGATTATGAGGCCCAATGTGAAGTGGAGGGATTCAGTCCAACTTGTGTGTATGTGTGTGTGCAGTACATATCGATTTCTTCTCGATGTGTGCAGAATGTTTTTTTTGTTGGAGTGTATATGTGTGTGTGTGTGTGTGTGTGTATCGATTTCGTCCCAAGGTGTGACGAAGAATGCCCTTTCATTATGCGGAGATTGTTTGTTTTGGCCGCGCTGTGGCCGCGTAACGACTTCTGTCAGACATCTCGTCTTGCGCTAAAACAGCCGTTCATACGTTGTTGACACCCTGCTACTAACAGTGAGGGGCCAACATGCCAACACGCTGTCCACACGCGCTGCGGACTCTGCAGTCACCACCACCGTCATGTCCATACTGTCATGTCTTCGACAATCCGTTCAAAACCGCTATCGGAGACTCGTGATCCTCCATGTAATGCGCGTAACCGACTATTGTTCACACGCTCGGCTTGCCCGACGGCCCCTTAGCGCAGGGGTCTCGCTGAATAAACCGTGTCCCCTGGATGGTAATGATTCACATGGCTACGCTGCCTGCACCATCTGGTTCCAGGTTGCTATCCATTCACTGCGTTACTGCGGGGGTGTTTGTAATGTTTTTCGATTGTCATCCCAAAGCAAACCAAAAACTGACCTCAACGCAACAGGTTCCCCTTGGCCAAGTCTCGCTGGAGTAAATCACACGAGGCCCAGCCAGGCGAGGCAAGGCAGAGCGAACATATTTATAACCTGGCGATCCTGGGAGCCAAGCTGAACGGGGTCTCGAATATATTATTCTCCCCGGTTATTTAGAGCGTGGAGAGGCCGCGTCGACACAGACGCAGATCGAGTGTGAACTCATTGACACGTGACGGCGCGCACACGGCACTCATCCGTGAACATGAACAGAACACGCCGCAAACACACCGCTGATGATAATGTCTCTCTTTCTCAAACCATATGGGCAATCTGACTTTCAACTTTGCAAATGTTGCCAGATCTCAAGCTCTGTTTTCACAATGTTTCT
This sequence comes from Coryphaenoides rupestris, assembly GCA_002895965.2. Taxonomy (NCBI): domain Eukaryota; kingdom Metazoa; phylum Chordata; class Actinopteri; order Gadiformes; family Macrouridae; genus Coryphaenoides; species Coryphaenoides rupestris. Next base: position 159,213 of record PIJE02000246.1, on the reverse strand, counting down.
CACCCTCCTCTTCCCGATCTTTTTCGTTTTTTTTGTTGGAAAACCTTCCAGAAGCCTTTTTCTTTCCACAGAAGGATAACCTCATGAGTGTTTGGTTTCTCGTGAAGTCTAAATATAGAACACACACACACACACACACACACACACACACACACACACACACACACACACACGCACACACACACACACACACACACACACACACACACACACGCACGCATTTTGGACCATACTTTCCGACGGTGTTACCTGTGAATCGCTTCTTTCCCGTGAGGTCCAGCGCAGACGAGGGTTCTTGTTGAACGGCCCTGGCTGTGTGGGGGGTGCTTGGGTGGTGGTGGTGTGGTGGTGGTGGTTATGCTGGCTGTGGTGGTGGTGGGGAGCGGCCGTGGTGTCGTTGGCACTAGGAAATCCTCTAGCAACAACAAAGGACTGGGTTACAGGCGGGTTAACAGCGTAGCAGCAGGCCACAGTTCACCCAAACCCCGTTAGTCGGAAAAAACGCTTCTCATACTTCCTTAAATGAGTTGTGGAACAACTGTGTGATCTCATTGGAAATGACCCCCGCTTTTCTTTTGAAGGTCTACTCTTGTGTAATGTTTTGCTTCCCACATTTTCCATTTGTGAAATGGGACATGGTTGGAGCGGGGGGGTTTGGTTTGACGAACTGAAGCCATTTCACAACCTATTTTTTGTGAAGCCAGAGTTGCACCTCACTGACAGACAGCCGTGGGGGGACTGGCTGAGTGAAATGAGTTTCTTCCACTTCCGACGCCGTCCGACCTACCTGTGGGTGGGGGGTCTCAACATGACCTCATCATCCGCATGTGCACTTGCATGCACGCACACACACGCACACACACACACACACACACACACACACACACACACATGCACAACACACACACACACACACACTCATGGACAACAGCAGAAAAACATTACGAAGCCCCACGTGAATGTTTTTCTCTGAATTAGAACTGTATACTTAAGGACAAACCAGAGTCACGGCGTACATGCAGCATATTGAGCCACTTTACCACAGCTTTAGCAACGCTGACGGCAGCTTCCCATTCAGTCACTCTTCACATCCAGCCAACGTGTGTCCATCCATAACAGGAGAACCTCGCGGGGACCCAAGCGAACACATGACGACGGGGCGAGCGCAGGCCAGGGCATTCTCTCAGGGTTAGTAATGCGGTTAGAGAGGCAGCGAGGCTCCAGGTCCTCAGAGAGACACAAAGACATTGAAAACAGTCCATGAGAGGGACAGAGAGCTAGAGACACAGAGAGAGAGAGACAGAGAGAGAGAGACAGAGAGTGAGAGAGACAGAGAACGAGAGCGAGAGAAAGAGACAGAGAAAGAGACAGAGCGAGAGACAGAGAACCAGAGGCAGAGAGAAAGAGAGACGGAGACAGAGAGAGAGACAGAGAGAGAGACAGAGACAGAGAGCACAAGAGACAGAGAGAAATGGAGAGAGAGAGGAATCGCGCGCACGAGAGAGAGACAGAGAAGAGAGAGCGAGAGACAGAGAGCGAGAGACAGATAGAGAGAGACAGAGAGACAGAGACAGAGAGAGAGAGAGAGAGACAGAGACAGAGAGAGAGAGAGACAGAGACAGAAAGAAAGACAGAGAGAGATAGAGAGACAGAGAGAGAAAGGAACACGGACGAGACGTAGCTAGACATTCACCAGGCGACTGGAAGGAGCAGCGGTGGTCCGGTGCTGACACAGCGGCGGCGGCGGCGGCGGCGGTCGCAGCAGTTTGGTAGCCATACTCTGCCAATACCTTGCTCAAGAGCTAAAGCATCTGTAAGCCTGTAGTCGGACTCCATCCCCGATGACTCCTCTGTCGTGGAAGAAGCACAAGCTGCAGGTTCAGACTCTGATACAGGTGTGTGTGTGTGTGTGTGTGTGAGGTATGGTACATTGTCTGGTCCATACCCTCACACACAGACACGCACGTTTGCATTTGTTCCGGTTTAGGAATAAATGCAAGAAAAAATAACACATGAGCACAAGCGATGTGACTTAACACACACAGACAGACGGACGGACAGACAGACAGACACGCACTTTATATATTTTATAACACGATGTATAGACTATATATATACACTATAAATATGTTGGTTGTATAAAAGCTGCTGTATGTAACAGTATTCAATCCTTCGTCAACTGTAAAGTGTAAAATGTCTCCTACTGGTTGTGATTTCTCCCAGTTCAGGACACAAGGAATCTTTCCAGTGAGTGGTGTTTCAGTTTGTTGTTGCCTTTTTGTTGAAGGTGGAACATGCAGAATGAAGGGTTTTTCAGTATATTGACCGGTGCAGAACTCAAATCATGATGTCTAGATGTGTGTGTGTGTGTGTCTATTTCTATTTTGCACAGTTCTATTTCTATTTTGTAGTCCTATTCTATTTTGTATTCTTTTATAATTACTGTCGGTTGTCGGGCGTTTTGCACAAAAGGTTTTTCACTCACTGCTTATACTCACGTGTAAATTGTGAAGTGACAATAAAATACTTGAAACTTGAAACTTGAAACTTGTGTGTGTGTGTGTGTGTGTGTGTGTGTATGGGTGTGGGTGTGTGTATGGGTGTGGGTGTCTGCGTGTGCACAGACTGGCAATGGAAGAACACATAAAATGAAAGAACACAGATCTAGAGGTGGACGGGGTTGGGTTGGACGGGAATGAAGGAAGAGGAAAATATAAGTGTCAGGATCCGGGAGCTGGAGTGGATCAAAACAAAACTGGTGCCAAGGACCCTGATGATGTGGTTGTAAGTATGTTCCTAATCCAGTGAATAACACAATGAGGTATGTTCACCGAAGATAGTGTGTCCGTTTGTGTGTGTGTCACACGCACACACCCAAACAGAACAGATCACACAAAGCAACCAAACAAAAAGGAAACACACACATTTACTGACATGAGACGGGTTTGACAAACAACACGACAATAAAACGTTTCTGGTCAGTCAGCCATGTCTCCCAAAATGCTAATTCTGTTCTCATCAGCAGAGAACAAAGAGAAGGCTCATCACAGGTATAATATATTTGGTTTGACATATCTAACATACTGCACACTGGTGGAGTGTGCCTTACCGTCTGGATAGCAGTCCAGTATGCCCTCTGGATCCAGGAGTGGGTCTCCATATTCGTCGGTCTTGGAAAAGGTTCCAGGTGGGCAGGTGGGGTACGGCGCGAAGGTGGTGCTCTCCTCTGGGTACCACTCTGTGGTGGTGGTGGGAGCTATTGTAGTGGTGGTGGTGGTGGTGGGAGCTCTGGTGGTGGTGGTGGTGGCGGTGGTGGTGGTCCGATGGTGGGGTCGGTCCAAGCCGAGAACCAGCTTTCCGCCCACAGTTAGAATCTTATCCTTGGGGTTGACCACAGGACGACTGTCCCGGCCATGGCCGAACAGCGCCAGGCCGTCCTGGTTGACCAGCGGACTGCCCTCCAGATCTAGAGGTGGACGGGGTTGGGTTGGACAGGAATGAAGGAAGAGGAAAATATAAAAGTGTCAGGATCCGGGAGCTGGAGTGGATCAAAACAAAACTGGTGCCAAGGACCCTGATGATGTGGTTGTAAGTATGTTCCTAATCTAGTGAATAACACAATGAGGTATGTTCACCGAAGATAGTGTGTCCGTCCTCTCCCAAAACCACTCTCCTGGGTCTGCCCTGGGAGTCCTGCAGAGCACGCCCCTCTTCGTTCAGCAGGAGACCTTGGGCCAAGTCCACGACCTGAGAAGAGATATACAGGTAAGAAATGTTTTTTTACCTTTTGAATTGTTTGGCAATTATTTGTCAATTTTGTGCCATTCAACCTCGAGTAAATGTTGCTCATCTCAGTCTTGTGGAAAGGATTAGTTTGTTATTTGTTCTACGAAAGTATTGATTGTCAAAGTTTAACAACTTGATCACACCATGATTTGAGGCACAGACTCTTTTTAATGTGCATGAATAAAATCATTTTTATACCTTTTATTTAATGCTTGAAGTCATTTCCATGTGCTTTAAATTGTACTACTTCTACCAGAGTCTATTTTCTTTAGATGAGCAGTTTTCCTTGAGGAAGGACTGCTTGTACTTCTCCCCACTCTGCACCCATTTCATTGGCTCGTGAAGCCCCGTGAATAATATTTTGAATAAGATTTACTTACCCATTTCTTTCCATCAGGGCCAGTAATCAACCTGCGGCGAGCCTTGCTGTCTAGCTCCAATGTGGAGGACTCTTTATCCTGGGACGTGGTGAGGTTTGGACGGCCATTTTTTTCTAAACAATAGTACAGTGTTAAAGCAAAAAATACTTCACTTTTGAGTGCTATATCTAAATCATTGGATCAAAGCAATATACTGTACATATAATTTACGTACATTGAAATTTAAAATAGATATATATCAAACAGTATGTTACCATTTCCATAGCTAGGTTTTAATGCTCCACCATTTGGTGCTTTCCCTCTGAAGTTGGGGTAACGTGATCTTGTCCTTAAACTGTCTCTGGATGACGCTGACGGAGATGACGGCGTATATGACGCTGCTGCTGATGATGACGTTAACGGCGAATTCCCTCCAGATAATCCCCCTGTCCTAGTGATGCTAGAGCCGCGCCCCTCCCCACGGTTGACCCCCACAGAGGTCAACACCGGCTTGGGCATCTTTGACGCGGACGAAGAGGAGGTCGATTCCGACAAAGAGGACTCTGTCTTCGACAAACTTGCACGAGTGTTTTTCGCCGGTTGGACTCTGAAGGGCAGCCTGTAGCCACCCGACTGCCTGCTAGCTAGCACGGGGGAGCGCACCCTCCCGTTAGCCGACACAGCAGGCCGTCTCTGATTGGAGCTAGTCCTACTTCTGCTTGAAGGTTCCCTACCAGTGCCACTGGGGGCCGCTGTGGGGTCTGGTACTTTTTCATTTCTGTCAACTGTTTCCTTACTCCCCTCGTAGAGATAGTCCTCGTCGTGATCGTTGTCATTATTATTATTGTTATTATTATTATTGGACGCTCCCCCATGGATGGGCTCGTTGGATGCTCTGTGTCCACCTGAGGAATGATGGGAATTGGAGTTTGAAGAGGAGGATGCAGCGGAAGAGGTAGATGGTTGTCTAGATTCGCTATAATCATTATTTCTAACTGTCAAAGAGGGTTTGAGCAAACTTTCCCTCACCCCATTCTTCAGTGGGTTGCGTGCTGAGGAGGTTTCGACATTTTCGCTCGTCTCCTGTATCTTGGAAACACCTGCAGCTCCACTGGCTCCTGAGACCCTTCTGGCAGAGCCCTGAACAGGTCGCCATGCCCCTAGCGAGGATGAGGTCCTGCCCCATGGGGCTCTTCCCTCCTGCCTGTTTGATGACGCTCTGGTCCCGGCGCCAAACCTGCCCGGGTAGCGGCTCGCGAGAGATGGCGATCGTTCAGCATGTGAGGGCTGCCCTCTACCAGGAGAAAGAACTGTTCTCTCCCCCTGCTCATCCTCTCTTTCCTCTGTCTTCTTCCTGTCATCATCGGAGGTTTGCACATTTGCATTCAACGTTGTAAACCGAGAACTGGAGGTCTGTTCCTCCGCTTGTCTCGTCTTACTTCCTGTGTTTTTGTGTTCAGCGTCATCGGATTCCTCCCCGTACGTTGTGTCTTGCTTTTCAGGCGTATGTGGTTGGTGGTGTGTGTTGGGCGCTCTGTGGGGAGTCGACCGAGCGCTGCCTGAGTCATGTGTTCCTGAGGCGGCAGCCAACCGAGATCCGCTGTGCGAGTTGAATGGGAACGCCGGGTTGTGTGCACTGGAGGTGGAGGGGCTGTGTGATCTGGACCGCAATGCATCCAAGCGGTCCATGTTTGATGTCGACTCACTCTGGGAACCAGTCCTGGAGTTGTACCTGGAAGCTGCTGAGCTAGAAGTTCCTGATGTTTCGCGGTTTTGAGATCCAGTTGGCAAAGCTGATTGTGACTTTGAACTGTTCGTGTTTGACGATGCTTGATGCTGAGTCCTGCCTGGCAAATTTGACTGAGGATTGGCAGCGGAAGCCGGCCTGTATTTATATCCATTTGGATTTCGGGTGACATTCCCCCTCGACAGAATTCCTGAATTCCTTTGGCCAAAACCATATCGCGAGTTTAACAAAGATTCACTGGTACGCCCTGCCACAGCAGGATCTTTACCCAAAGCTGGTGCTACTGTTTGTGGCTGTGCAGTTGTTGGAACAGGGGTGGAGGGCTTACTCTGGGTTATACTGGGCTGAGCATATGTAACTTTGCTCTCCGGCTTTAGGTAATCTGTATGGCTGTCCTTTTTGATGTCCTGGGAATGTGAGGGAATTTGTACGGAGGAAGAAGCACTCGATGACGAAGAAGACAAGGATGTAGAAGACAAGGACGACGAAGAAGAAGCCTTGGATCCCGGTTTCTGGTGAACCCTGATCTTAATGGGTCTTCTTGGAGGTGGTCTTACGCGGGTCGTGGCACTTGTCGTAGTAGTAGGAGCCAAAGTCACAGCTTGAAGCGTCGTGGCCTGGGGAGTGGGCGTGACCTCAGGCTCTTGGTAGACAACGTCATTGTCGGGCTCTTCTTCTTCCTTGACAGTCACTGGCTCTTCTTCTGGGGGTGGTGTGGTGGGGGAGGTCTCCTCCTCCTCTTCCTCCTCCTCTCTGGCTCTGCCTCTGCTGGAGGCGCCGTTCCGGACGGAGCCCCTGATGGAGGAGAAGATGCTGTGGTAGGAGCGCGACTGGGAGAGGGGGCGGACCCGTCGGTTGGTGGCCGGGGTAGTTTGGGGGGCTTCTGTGACCTCTGCTGATTCGAGGTGGTCTTCATCGCCGCCCCTGTCTTCCTTAGAGGAGGTGTGCTGGCTTTTCGAGGACGGCATCGCTGTGAAGAGATTGAAAATATTTATACCTTTTATGAAAGCAGCTCAACCGCAAAATGTATACATAATGATGCACACGTCACACATACGCAATTAAACTTACTTACTTCCTGGCATGGCAACGCTGAAGACCTTGCTCAGAGGTCCCTGACCCCTCCTGTTGGTGGCTTTGATCTTAAAGATGTAGCGGTCGCCTGGCGTCAGGCCGTCGATGGTGGCGGACGTGGTGCCGCTGCGGTAAGTGATGCTTTTCATGCCGAAGGGCTTCATGGCCGGAGCGTAAGACAGGATGTACTCTGGAGGGTAAAATAGTGTTATTCCACTGAAGGGAGGAGTGGTACAAATATAGAATTATGTATTATTGCTGAATTATTATTATTATGTCTGTCTGTGCATAATATTTCTTTTTGAGAGTGTTTTGAGAGGAAGATTTTTGATATATTGGTGTCGTTGTATTTGTGTTGGTCATAATTTTCTTTGGAAATGGTCTGAAGCAGTATGTACTGTGCTTTACCCCCACACCCACCCCTGACCTCTTATCCTCCCGTTGGGCTCCTCAGGTGGGTCCCAGGTAGCGACAACAGCCGTCCCCTTCCCTCTCAGAGGCTTCACTTCAAAGTTTTCGGGCGGCCCAGACGGTGCTACCACAAAAAAAAAAAACAATACTTCTTTCAGCATCCAAAGAACGGAAACAGCTGAAGATCTAGCAAGACAAATTCTTCTTTTAACAGACTTCAACTTAGGAAAAAAAATGGCAGACATTTCCAGTAACTTCCCCTTTGAGATCGTCAATGAAACTACAGAGGGGAGCGTCCGCTCGGAGCCAGGCAGTGAACGCTGACTCCCAAATGAACCCGGCTCTGCAGCCTCTGTGACATTGTATAGTGGCTGGAACCGTAACAGCCCCCGAAACCAGTATCAGATGTCTTGCGCGGCAGCAACAGCCATCGAATTGAAGGTGTGGAAGTGGGGCATGCGGTAATATAGAGGGAAAACTGCCATGATGTCATGTGAAGTGGAAAACTGGTTAGCTTAGAGAGTTTGATAGCAGCCGATAACAAACGTGAGAATTAGTAAGTAGTGCTACACGAAACCGTTGAGTCATACTTGTGTCATTGCATTGTAATCTTAGGGATTATTGAATAAAAGTACATATGTGTAGTTTAAATCAAGGTCACTCCAACTTAAATCCACCACTCGGCAGCAGGCAAAGTTCCAAGTTCAGAAAGTAAAAGTCCTTGCACTGTTTTGCTGCCTCCACCCATGCACAGTCTGCCAATATTAACAACTCCTAATATTTGACAACACAACAAAGGGATGGAACTCAAGCTCACAATACAAAACACAATTCTACTTCTATCTGGACAACAGTAAGCTTCCCATCACTTTCCCTACATGACCACGAGGAAGCCGACATGGACCTTACCGGACTCGGGGGTCCTCTGGAACACGGAGACGCTCCACTTGCCGTGGTTCTCCCCCTGGGTGATCTTCACGGAGAACTCGTACATGCCGTCGGCCGAGAGGCTGTCTACCAGCAGCCTCCTCTGGGTGCCCTCTTTGTATTCCCAGCGCGCCGACTCCCCCTTCTCCCTGTACTTCACCGTGTAGTACCTGCACACACACACGCACACACACACACACACACACACACACACACACACACACACACACACACACACACACACACACACACACACACAAGTGTGTTTATCAATGGGGGACAACAGTGCATTAGCCTGGATAAAGTCAGATACCACGACTTGAACGATTGTTAAAGCCATGTTCTTAAAGGTCCTGTGTGTAATAATAATGAATCCGTTCAGGGACTACATGTAGGATTTTACAGCACAAATCTCTTTAAATTGCCAGTTTGTGAGCAGGTTGTGGTTGAAGTTAAAACATGAGAGCTTCCCGACTCTCTCTGTTGCGTAGAACAGCTTTTGGGTGATTTCTCTTATATTTGAGTCAGGTCGGATTTCATGGGGAAAAGGAACAAAGTGACATGTAAGCGTGGAGAATAAAGAAAAATACATATTTCATAGCTTTTTAAAATGTGTGATTAGATGATGATTAGATGATTAGAACTAATATTAGTTTCTGATTGTTATTGTCTCAACCCACAGAGCTCAGAATGCACTTGATTCTTACATATAGTACCTTTAATTCTAGTCGCTGTGTAGTAAATATATATTACTAATAAACAGTATATAGTATAGTATATATAGTGCAAAAGAATCCCTGAAAATACAAATCATGATGTTGGGGTCTGTACCAAACAAACATGTTCACTTGCATTTGGAGGAAAATAATCACTACAGCACGTTATTCATAATGGTGTTGACACATGTTACCCGTAGCAAATAATTGTAGTCCTGCGATTTGGTTATTGTGTTTGGCCACATTTTCACAACATTATGATTAGTTGCAGCCATGAAAACAAGAGACAAATCTGTTGAAACAGGAAAACTCCATCATGTCATGAAAGAATAAGTAGAATTGGTTCTTCAATCTCATTCCTGTGCGGACTTTATTGGGCGCTGAGCTCTGTGATGATGGATGAATCTATACTAGATAGTGGTGGATAATGAATGGACCATGATGTCTAACGCCTGGCAGAAGAGCAGACATTGGTGGCTGTGTGAGAGGAGGAGGTCCTGAGTAGAAGCATCGTGCAACTCCTCTGCACTCCATCTCCAGGAGAGAGCTCGGCATGTGGGGGCGGACAGGCGGGTTGCATATACAGGTTTTTGAAAGAGGCAGATGGAGATGGATGGGGAAGCTATGATGTTTAAAGTTGAGCAGGAAAGGAAGTGAGGAGAATCCAAATAATTATGGATGTTATGATGATGATTATGATGATGATGATGATGATGATGATGCCAGTACTTTGACAATGGGAAAAACTAGAAAGAATGTGTTGGGAAATAACACGACACAACTCACCAAGTAACAGAGTGTAAACAGAATCAAAGAAAAATAGTTTTCCTCAATGGAGTTTGACAACAAATCATTATAGAGTCCAAGAACGGGAAGTATTTAAATAAGAGTGATATTCCCAGGAAGGCAGCCAGAAATCAGGCTTTGAAATAACGGCCATGACACGGCCAACGCAGTTCCTGTCAATTATGCCATTTCTCAGTTGAAAGCTGGGAGTCAGCAGGGAGGCAGCGCCAGTGTTTCAACAGACGGTCCTGAAGCCAACATCACATTGTTTAGCTTTTAATTCACGTAAATCATAAACAGGTTGGCAGCCTCTATACTCTATTAACATCACCAGAGGACAGAGGCGGTTTTAATAATAATAATAATAATAATAATAATAATAATAATAATACTCTAATGCTCATAATTGCTCATAAAATTGTGGACATGCAACCGACCAACAGGCAGACACACACACACACACACACTCAGTAATACCTGAGTTCGTCAGCAGGAACCTTCTGCAGCTCAACTGCAGGGTCCACCCAGGAGATCAGCACCGACTGGGGAGACATGACCCTCACCGTGATGTCCTTGGCCTCTTCCTCTGGTTCTGGACCACATACATGCACACGCATACACACACACACACACACACACACACATACACACATGCACGCACACACACACACACACACACACTCAACACACACACACACACACACACACACACACACACACACACACACACACACACACACACACACACACACACACACACACACACACATTAAGAAAGAGAAATTAGTGATCCAACACATACTGTATGATCTTACACTCGCCATATATTAAAAGTTAGACAACCGATTTTACTCAATCCCTCCACTGGATGAGGTAATGAGATCTGGATATTGGCCAAATATGTCTAAATATGTCCAAATATGCCAAAAACTGTATGACGTTGCTTGTTCAGTCAAGGACAGCAACAGTGTTTATTTGCTATCACAATGTCTATCAAGTGTTGATCACTGCGGGAACCAATTCACGGACACGGATGGCGGTAAGGGGGGAGGCTTTTAAAAGGGCAACCCGTGGACATTATTGCGGGTACCTGGCACGATGGCTTTGGTGACGACGGCCCGGTGGATGGGTGCACTCCGGTGGCCCGGTGTCCTCTGTGCCTGCAGTGACACCACATGAACGGACTCAGATGCTATGAACAGAAAGGGATACCAGGCACAGGGCCAGGGTTTACTCTCTGGAGTGGCACGGCACACACAAGAACACAAAGAGGCCGGGTCATGTGAGCTTAAAGGACAACGAGCCGTCTGGGTGATCGAACCATCGCCGCCTGCTCCGCGCACATTTTCACCGTTTGTTGTTTATCGGATTAAATCCAAAGTGGCAGAAATGAAACAAATACGCGAGTCAAATTCTCCTCGTCTTGTTTACAGGTACAAAAAGAAAACAGACGAGAACGAGAAAAACGAGAAAACAAATTACATTTTCTCCTTTTTGACTGCAAAACAAAAAGAAAGGTTTCCACCCATACGGACGGGCTTGCTCCTGATCGGTTAATGCACTTGAATTGTCAATTAGTTTATTGATAAACTATTCAAAACATACATAGAGCGTAACCATCTCCATCTATCCATCTGACCATCTCTTAACCGTACCATTACCACAAATTACTTAGTTGTGCTGATTCTGCCCAAGAGCATTTAGTGGGAGACATTTTGTACTCATCCTTGACGATTTACATTTTTTCCAGGATCCCCCACATGGTCACAAACTCCAGACTAACAAGTGCACACGATGATGAACGTCTAATGCCTATTTGGCTATTGTTCGCATTTGTGGGGAGGGTGTGCTCACTCTCAATGCTCTTCTTCAGAAGTGGGACAGGAAAGTAATTTTGACAAATGGCATTGTTAACCGATGTTTTAGTGACGCCAGCAGAGATGGTTTCATCACCCAGTATTGTCTTTTAAGCGTGGATCTCTGATAATCATTTTTGTGCATGTGACTGAACACAACTAGTACCACACACTGAACAACTTACAGTACACACTGTACATCTGTTTTAAATGACTGTGGACGTCTGATGATTTTCTAGAATTAATTTACGAGAAAGAGCTACTTATCGTATTTTGCTATATTCTGAACAATGAGCCACTATATCATGGTTCATCTGGGCCTGGTGATTGAAGTGACGGACTCCTACCTAATTTGTTGGACTTGCGGTTCCGTTGGTCAGACTGAGGCTTGGTGCTGTGTTGGCGTCTCCTTTCCACCAGAGGGCGTCGTACGGGAGCCCGGCTGTACGGCTTGCCGGGGTCCCGAGGAGGACTGGGGGGGCCTCCTGTTCACCCTGGCGGCAGGCACCACGACGGGCACCTCTACGGGAGGCTCCACCCTGGCTGGAGCGGCGGCGGGGGCCAGGGGCCGCGGCGCCCTGCCTTAGAGGGAGATCACAGGGAGAGAGGCAACCAATCAGAGAGCATCGTAGCCTTCTTAGTGTCTGTGGAGATCTGTGAGTTCGTCGATTTCGTTTGAAAGCAGAAAACGAGGGGCCGGTCGTGAGTCATGGCTCCGCCCGTGCACTGACGGGAGCATACATGTGCAAACGTTTAAGTGAATGTCACGTTTGTCCAAAGGGTGTCCACATCACAACATCACAACACACACGCCGTCGTGGGATTGTTTGGATGGCTGCCCTCTGCACCCCCTGCCCCCCCCCCCCCCCCCTCCTGGGTCCTTTACACCCCAGTCGTGCCAAACCCACTGTGGCGACGACTCTCCCACACACTTGCTGTGAGGCGCCATAGCATTGACAGCATAATGAAAACCACAGAAGCCCCTTCTCTTCTCTTCCCTCTCCCCCCCTACCTTCTTCTGCCTCATCCCTCTTTCATTCATTCATGCGCCCCCCCCCCCCACCCCCATAATCACTGTCAAACTAAGTAGATTGTTGTTAGTGCTGAACAATCGTTACGTGTCAAGCGGGCCCCCCCAAGCCTAGAGGTCACGCGGTGGTCCGTACGGCTGCACCTGTTCAGGGGTCTCCGATCCGGGGGCCCCTTGCGGTTCTGGGAGGTTTGAACGGAAAATCTTAGCAGAACACGGATTACAGTAAAGGGCCGGCGTCTCTCTCTCGCAGCGGCCAACAAACACACAGCGGTGGTATGGCTAACCGCTGCCGTGATGGATTTGGTACGAGTGGACTCGCGTGCGGCGGGAGAGGGACGGGGGATATATGTGGAGCTGGAGCGCATCGAGGTGGTGGCAGCAGCTGGGCAGGCGGAGTGGAGGAGGCCTCGGAGGTCTGGACAGACGAGAGAGCGGGAGTTTCACTCACATCTTAACTTTTCTTTCCTTTTGTTTTTGTCAGTCACTCTCTTGTCCTTCCTCTCCTCCTCCTCCTCCTCTCCTCCTCCTCCTCTCTCATCTATGCCGCTTTCCTCTCTCTCTCTTCTCTCTCTCTCTCTCTCTCCCTCTCTCTCTCTCTCTCTCTCTCTCTCTCTGTAGCTCACTCTTTCTCTCTCTCTCTCTGTTGCTCTCTCTCTCTCCCACACACTCTTTCTCTCTCTCCCTCCCTCTCTCTCTCTCTCTCTCTCTCTCTCCCTCCCTCTGTCTCTCTCTCTCTCTCTCTCCCTCTGTTGCTCTCCCTCCCTCCCTCTCTCTCTCTCTCTCTCCCTCTGTCTCTCTCTCTCTCTCTCTCTCCCTGTCTCTCTCTCTCTCTCTCTCCCTCTGTTGCTCTCCCTCTCTCCCTCTCTCTCCATGTCTTTGTCTTCCATCTGTGTGTGTCTAGCTCTCTCGTATTCTGCCAGCACAGCTGAGTGGATCACTGGTCCCGGATAGCCAGATCAACGCCCCCCCCCCGCCCCACCCCCCTCCCCTTCTCATTTCTTTAACTTTCTTTCCCCGTTGGACCCTGCACCTGTTCTGACATCTTAGCAACAATTATTTTGTGTGTGTGTGTGTGTGTGCGTGTGCATGTGCGTGTGTGTGTGCTTGTGTGTACGTGTGGATGGGTGTGTGTGTGTGTGTGCGTGTGTCCCGAAACTCACCCTCAACTGTTGTGTAAGCGGTTGTACGCAACACTTAAATAACCTTTTATTCATATCTCGGCTTACAGCGTGTATCGAGTGTGAAAACATTTAACGATATTGTTCTTTATAACAAAGGCAGTGCCGTTTCAAATGAGTCCAAGGTGATAAAACCCAGTGATGTCATGGTGATGGTGTTTCTAATGAGTGTAGGGTGGGGTGGGGGGGTGTGGGGGGGGATGGGTTGCACCAATATGCTGTGGTGGCTGGAAAATCATCAACACTTTATGTATCGTTACTTGCAGACCTCCACAGATTGTCCCCTGTACAGTACGATCCACAAGCCAAAGACATCGGACAGACAGACAGACAGACAGACAGACAGACAGACAGACAGACAGATAGATAGATAGATAGACAGACAGATAGACAGATAGATAGATAGATAGACAGACAGACAGACAGACAGACAGACAGACAGATAGATAGATAGATAGATCATCCAGAAAGCATGCAAGAAGCATACTAAATTGTCCTTAACCAAGGCTTTTTTTTTTTTTAAAGCAGTACAATGAGTTTACCGCCGTGTACCCACAACATAAACGTTGCATGCATGACACATTTGACACGATGTGAATGAGAAAATTCCCAATTTCACTTTTATTGGGGAGTTCCGAATGTCTCGCCGCCGAGTTGGACATCCGTCCGTAAAATGTGATTTGTGCCGTTTACAAAATACAGAATGGAAAAGCCACAATACACGAGGCGCACGACACAAGAGATGATGAGAAGCAGCTGGCTTTTGTTTTGTTTTTTTGTGAATCACCGTTCACTTTTCTCCTCAAAACAAACGCGCGCCGTGCCAAAGGAGTTGAGGTAGCGTTCGACAAGAGGCAACGGAGTGCATGGGAAACGTTGTCTTAGTTCCAGGAAATGCTAAATGTTCTCCAAAACTCCTTGTCGGGGCTTTACTTTGTTAAAAACAAAATCCAGCATTTAGCGCACTTCCTATCATAGGCCTACAGCTCAAATCTTGAAATAACCTACATTATCCGGAGCTGTGCAAATATGTGTATATTGTTAGACCCCCTTCATTTTATTCGTCAGGTTTGGGAAAGTCTGAGCTATTTCAAAGTGCAATGCCTGCAACATATCGATAGTAAGGGTGACTTATAGTTCATTATGTTTAGTCAAGGTCATTTAATTTGAAATTCTTTATAGGGAATAACGCCTTGAGATGTATTTTGAAGTTCCTTAATATGATACATGTTTTAAATCTACAAAGTAGAGTATAACATATATCAATCGTATTTTTTCTAATTGTAATTAATTTCAATGACTTAATGACTCAATGGTAAACATTTCCATTGCAACATTACCATTGTATTATCTATAATAACATTACAGAAGTCCCACAAAACATGACTAAAGGCAACACATGCTACAGAAGCAGAAGCGAAGACACTAAAACAAACAGAGTCATTCATGGACATTTTGACGACAACGTGCTTGTCTTGGTCTTGGAGTGGAGAGAGGAAGCCAGCATGGCCACCAACATGGTCCAATCACCACGGGAGGTGCAGCAGCTCCTGTTACATCATGACGACGACGGTGGGTAACCACAACAGACTTGTTTCTCCACGCTTTGCATCTGGAATGGTTCACTCCTTGGCTAAGCTTGTGTGTGTGTGTTTGTGTGTGTGTGTGTGTTTGTTGTGTGTGCGTGTGTGTGTGTCTCAGTTGTACAGGAGGCTGCGACCTGGGCCTTACCTGCTGCTGAGGAGACGTTGACGGGCGCCCCCCCCACCACAGCGAAGCCGTCCAGGTTGGCCCAGTCAGCATCTGGGGGGGTTGGGAGACGGTCCCAGAGCGTGATGAGCGGATGATGGAGGTAATATAAACCAAATGTAGTTCATTTTCAACCTGTCACTAAATGTTATGTATTGTATGCATACTGGATTCAGGGGTCTGTTGTAACACACACACACACACACACACACACACACACACACACACACACACACGCACGCACACACACACACACACACACATGCAGTACATTTTCCCCATGTTAGAGAACAGAAAGTATTTTGGCCTATGCTGTACAAAATTGCACGTTGTAGGCTCATTCAAAATGGCGGGCACAGAACGCTAGGCTAATGCTTTAAACTTCTGCTTTCCAATGAATATCACTCTCTCTCTCTCGGCCGCTTTCCTTCTCTCTCTCCATCTTCTTTTTCCCGCCAAATTCATAAGTCGGCAATGCTTCCTTGTCGTCCTGACAAGCGCCTGACACATTTATGTCATGTTGAGTAGCTGCGCCGCACTGAATTTACGACCAACGGGCGCTCTAGCTAGCTAGCTAGTTAGCGAGCGATGGCGCTGTGAGGACGGCGGACCGGAGGCGGCTCTGTGCGAGGCGTCACGGAATGCTGCAGAACTGAGCTGGAGCACGCACACGCCCCGCATGCCACAGATTTAATGGTACTGTGCACCGGAGACGGAGGGACCACAGGACGGCTGAAGAGAAATAAAACTGAATAAACGAATAACAAATTATTATTATTTTTTGTAATGCTCCGCACATCGAAGGGGCTCACGCTGATGGGTTTAAGCTGCACTCGCTGAAAACTGCACACTGACGCACACAGACACACACACACACACACACACACACACACACACACACACACACACACACACACACTTGAATGCAGGCACACACGCGCACAGCACACCACACACACACACACACGCACACACACACACACACACACACACACACACACACAACATGCAGGAACACACACACACACACACATGCAAACACAAACAATGCAGGACATTAGAGGGATATGATGGAGGCCAAATGAAACCGATAAACAAAAGAAGACAATAAGTGATGACAGATCGCCCAGATCACACAGACGCACCACACACACACACACACTAGCCACACACACCACACATACTGTACACAGCACAGATATGTAAGAGATGTAAAACACAGACACACAGTCTCTCAAGGGCTCTCTTTGTCACACACACACACACACACACACACACACACACACACACAAACTTGCATACACACGCAAACTCACATGCATTTAAGACGCACATTCACTCTTTAAAACTTTCTTTCTGCTGCTCTCCCAGTGTCAGATGCACACACACGCGCACACATACACACGCACACACATACACACGCGCACACACGCAGACACACATCCAACAGACGACCACAACACAGGGTATTTGGTTATAGGAGTCGGGTTTGGCTGTGGAGAAGCAGGCTTGGCCGCGGGCTCCGGAGCGTTGATGAAGCATGGCCCATGGATGCCAAGCGCAGAGGAAAAGGGAATAATGACAAACGCAGACGAGACTTCAAACTGCACACGTACAAAAACACCCGGGGCCCCGACTAGAATCCTCTTTCCTTTAACTTTCCTCTAATAAGCGGCGCATAAGAAGTGGCTCTGGTAAGGGGCTAAAAATAAGGTCCTGGTATGGAGAGAGGGGAGGATATCACAGCAGGGGCCCGAGCTGCAGCCCCCACAAGGTTTAGAGGCGTGGGTCGTCTCTGGTGAGCAACCATCCAATCATGAAGTAATATGTTGATTTAAACGTGTCTCTCAGGAACACACGCCGGCGTGATTAGGCATGAATACACAAACATGGACACACGCCTCCCGGGTCCTTCTCATCCCCTGCTGGTCCTTGGCCCTCCACATGAGCGAGAGCAGAGCCGTGTGGCTCTGAAACACACACACCCTTTTACTGAAGCCAGTCCTACTGGTTTGTTTCTAACTCTCCTTCGCTTGTTTCCTTTTCCTCTCTGTGACTATTATTTTGTTCCCCCTGCTACGGCTGCGGCTCTCTTAGGTTTGTCACGCACGTAAACACACACACACATGTATTCCGGGTGGATAGCCATGACATCTTACCTACATCCTCCAGTAGCGGAACGCCGGCGTCCGCGTCCCCGCCTGCTTTAGCCAGCCGGTGCTGCGCTCTGATTGGCTTGGTGGCGCTGACGCTGTATCGGTCCACAGGACTCCCATCCAGCTGGACCGGAGGCTCCCAGCCGCGCTGCGGAGTCGACCTGTCCGCCGCCGCGGCCGCCGCCGCCGCCCTGCCGCCCTGCGTCCGTGCCCTAGACCTCGCTTCCGTAACACAAGGGAACACGTTGATGATGCCACGCTCGGTAGGGAACATTCACCAGCCGTAAAGAGAGAGAGTGGGCAGAAAAGAGGGGAAGACAGAGCGATTTTGCTAACCTGACCCGCCACATGGTTTGTTACACACAACCATGTGGGAAGTCACCCTTTGAAACAGTTTGAAAAAGGGCGGGCACTTTCAAAGACTACTTGGCAGGTAATTGGATGAACCATGTGTCTATCGACACACTGCCAGTAGTTCCTCATAGCTCACTGTGGTTCGGCCAGAGCGATCTTCAGTGAGAAACAGAATGTGACCTCTCGAGATCGCGAGGTCTCACAAGTCTATGATTTTTAAGCTAAACAAACAAAAACAATGCTCTGTTCCCTCCCTCACACACCTTTGATTGACATGCAAGATCGATTCTCCAAACCAATCACAGGAAAAACGATTAGTCAGAAATGAGCCGGAACGGTCAAACAGTATAAATAGCCTCATACAGAAGCAGTTCACCTGGAAACAGATATTCTTATAGTTCACTCACTAATAGCTGACGGATGCCATTTCTCATAAATGGCTCTCAGATAATAGCTCTTAAATCTTACCTACACACCTTTTCAGTTTAGTTTTAAGTGTCCAGTAGTGTCACTGGCACTGTGCTTGCAGAGGCTGCACGATTCAACATTGTAAGTTATAAGTGATAATACATTAATACATTGATCCCAAGCGGGACATTTGCATGCCACAGCTGCGAGTAGAGCACAGTAGTAGAATACAATTGGAAAACAATACAACTAAAGATAATATACAGAAGATTAGTGCAAATTGGTGTCTACTTCCAGATGGTGCTGTCCCTAACAGACCATAACATGGCTTTGAGCATTGGATTGGCAATGAAGTCATACCATTCAGCGCCGTATGTCATGAGAAACATGACCTAATGCGCTTCATGTATTGTTATTTGTGTTCAACAAATGTTCCAACTTAATGAATCATGGTAGGATCGGGAATGACTGCGATGAGAACAACGGGATACTTGTTTTGGTTGGGTGAGGTTTACCGACAATGGAACAACATGCTTTGCCTGCTCTAGGAACATGGAGCCTGGAGGGGTGGATTGGACCAAACACCAAGGAAGAAGCAAAACACCCCACCGAGCGATGAACAGACCCCAGTGAAAATGTGGAGGCAGACAAACAAACCAAATGCTTTTTTATCTGTGACTATGACTCACCCACAGACACTGGCCTCAAGCCCCAGGGTTTGTACGAGTAGTGGTGACCTAAAATGTATCCCATTATAAAACTGTATTTGAAGCATGAGATCGTACCGCCGCCATGCTGATGTTCTCCATATGGCACCAAGTTTCCACCAGGACTGCAGCCCCTGACAACGCATCGTGCTCCCTAGAAGCCAGCGGGGTCTAGATGGGTCTTTTTAGGGCAACCTCATCCCCATAGTCTCTGACAGTAATCACTCCCTATACCCCCTCGATGGGCCTTTAAAAGCTATTAAGTCTCTGCATTGGGCTCCAGGCTCTGCTTAAATAGCTTTTAGTGGTCTAACTTGAAGGCAAAAACGTGTCAACAAGTGGCCCACAAAACCGCTGTAAGTTTGGAGCGCCACAACGTGACCAATGGAGAAAGTTGAGAGTTCATCACCTCACTCGGGCCGACTGATGAGGACTTTTGTGCTGAAACTGTTTCCCTGTAGCCCGGCAACAGCCAATGTTTTCCCACTTCTAACTTCACTGCAGTTCATCCACTTCCAGTGCACTGCTGATATTGCAACACTTCCTCTTGTTATGATTATTGGTGGCTCCTGATCATAGAGCCTCTTGCAGGGAACAGCCCTGGCTCATGTGCCATAGGTGGAGGGGCTTTTATATCTGCTATGTTTTACTTCATACTTTTCTTTTCAGAGAAAGAAATAATCAGAAATAATCATTCTTTTTTTTAACCAGAGCATAAAGCAGGGTTAAACCTACACTATGCAACTTTTCTACAGCAGCTATTTACTCGATAAAAAAATATATCGGAAAAATAACTGCCACCGTCCACAAGTCAATCCATCTGGGATTTCTTTATACATTTTTATGAAATAGTCGTCTGGAAACGTTAGCTGTAATAGTTATACCTGTAGCTACAACTCCAGCCACTAGAGGCTGCCAATGGGAAAACGTACATAGTGTAGGTTTAAGTAAAAAAAGGTAGTTAGCATAGTTAGCATGCTGATCGTTTACAGGGGTCAGATGGACTTGCTGGGGCTGCGGTGCGGTATGTCTCTTTGATTCTGGGGTTCTGTGATCTCCTGGGCTTTAACTGCACTCGTTTGGAGTTTAGCGCGGCCACAAAATCCCTTTATCACTCCAAATTCTTGTTGCTGTTGCTGCAGGTGTGAGCCCCGCTGAACCTCCGTGTCCGGCTCCCAGAAGGCTGCAGCTTCTCTCCTGCTGGTGCAGGACGGCCCTGCTGCACTTTATGTGCTTTATGTGCCTCGACTCGTGCTCGGTCAACGTCCATACCACAGCCCTGGCCAGTAGCCCAGAGATAAATGCTTACTTCTAACTCTCAGAGGACAGCCCCAAACACACACACACACACACACGCACTGCATTTAGAATGTTTTTGTGTGTACGTCCAAGTAAGACCGCTGTTCTTATTGTTGTATGTGTGTGTGTGTGTGTGTGTGTGTGTGTGTGTGTGTGTGTGTGTGTGTGTGTGTGTATGTGTGTGTGTATGTGTGTGTGTGTGTGTGTGTGTGTGTGTGTGTGTGTGTGTGTGTGTGTGTGTGTGTGTGTGTGTGTGTGTGTGTGTGTGTGTGTGTGTGTGTGTATGTGTGTGTGTGTGTGTGCACCTGTAACAGCATTCCAATAAAAGCAGAAACCAGAGCCCCCCCCCCCCTCTTCATTATTTCCTCATTAAAGGGAGCCTTGCGGTGGCAGGTCGGTTTCATCAGCTGTTGCTGGACCTCTGCCCATCACTTTCATGGAGTTTCCAATAAAACAGTAAAACAACAGCGGTGGATATTACGTATAGGAAGAAGTCTGCCCCGCTCCGTCCAGATATCAATCTATGACTTCTGGACAGTTTGGGAAGCGTATGATCTGTGGGGGGGGGGGGGAATTTTTGATTTAGATTGAGAGCCCTTCGTGTGAAACGCATCCAAGATGGCCGATGGCTGTGAGTGAGGGAACGGCGGAGGATGGATGAGTGATAGCCTGCCCAGAGGCGCTAATGACGTAATGTCTTGGAGCGAGGATAAGTCATTCATTTTAGACGTAGCTTGGCTATACAGTAGATATATACACATGCACGTGCACACACATGCACTCACTAACACACATACGCAGGCACGCACACCGGCACGCACACACACACACACACACACAACTAGATTGAGTATGTGAAGAATTACAGCCTAAGGCGATCGTTATGTAGTATGTGACCGTGTGTGTGTGTGTGTGTGTGTGTGTGTGTGTGTTTCTTTGCAGGTGTGTGTGCCCGTGCACTAGAGTGGGCACAAAAGTCAAATCCCAATGGAGAACATAGAGCACATAAAATAACACACACACACACACACACACACACACACACACACACACACACACACAAACATTCAGGCTTCCGGCCATGTACTATGCAGGGTAATCCCCGGCCTCAACACATCCTCATAAAACTGAAAAAAATCTTGCGGTCATGCACCTGCACGTTATCTTCTGTTTTACAAGATCACCTCTTCACCTTACACAGACGATCCAAAGACCCCGTTCCTCTGGCAGGAGTTTGACATTAGCACCCCCACCACACACACACACACACACACACACACACACACACACACACACACACACTGACATCAACAGTCAATGGTACTAGCGTGTTGGGTTAGGGGAGGGCAGGGGAGGGCAGGGGAGGGGAGAGGGTGCGGGGCAGGAATCAAAGACTCTCGGTCGAACGTCCAGACGTAACAGTATGCCGTATTCTCGAATCATGCCCTTCTCAATGCCCTTTAGAGAATAGTGTGTTGGTATTTTGGTATTTGTAACTTTTACTGCAACTCTCACTATATTTTCTCAAAGGATAAAACCCATCCACCTTCGATCCACTCAACCAAGGTTTTAAAAAAATATATATTTCTGTCTAAATCAATTTGTTCTGTGGAGGCGGAGGTGATCATTCATCCATCTCATTTTGTACAAAAGTGAAGGCTGCAGTATAAAAGTTTGCCATGGTTTCAGTAAACAAAAGTAATCTAACTCAAACTTTCACTCTAGGATTCCTGAGTAGAGCCACGGCGGCCATCGATGACACTGCAACACCGCTCCCCTCCCTCACCTGACCTCTGACCTGGACGTAAAAGCCTGCCTGGTGTTAAACACAGCCATAAACACCACGCTCTTGCCGGCAGTTAGCCCTTGACTTCTTGTCAGTCACACACACACACACACACACACACACACACACACAATCTGTCTGAACCGGCGAAGCTGTTAGGAGCAGCCAACGACTTTGGCTTCAAACGGTCAAAAACACATGTTTAGTTTGCGTCGGTTCTGTTCAAATTCCATTTTTACTATTCTCGTGAAATGGTATACTTTGTTGCCTTTGGAACCAAGACTATTATGATTATTAGGGATGCACCGATACCGATACCGAATACTGGTATCGGTATCGGTCCGATACTGTGCTCATATACTCGTACTCGTTAAACTACTCCGATACAACCGCACCGATCCCACTTTGGCAACGCAACGTTAACCTTGTAATATTCTTAGCCAAGGAATATTGAAATAAAGAGATGCAACCGAGTTGGCGTTTATGGATGTTTAATAGCAACTGCGCATGGTACCGAGCATGGGCGTAGATGGGGACATGTCCCCACCAATTAACGGAGCACCCCCCCACCCCCATCAGAACCGCAAATTAACGGAGCACCCCCCCCCATCAGAACCGCAAATTAACGAGCAGACC
>PIJE02000246.1:94733-130887 GCA_002895965.2 Coryphaenoides rupestris | reverse complement strand
CCCAGTGAACACGGGTACTGGAAATGTGTGTGCGTGTGTGTGTGTCTCTGTGTGTGTGTGCGTACGCTCGCATCCATATGACAGGTTGGCGTGCGCATGTGTGTGTCTACGTGCGCATGCGGGAGATGTCTAGTTGTTGTTTCTCGTGTGTGTGTGTGTGTGTGTGTGTGTGTGTGTGTGTGTGTGTACGTGCGCATGCGGGAGATGTCTAGTTGTTGTTTCTGGTTGTGTGTGTGTGTGTGTGTGTGTGTGTGTGTGTGTGTGTGTGTGTGTGTGTGTGTGTGTGTGTTTACGTGCGCATGCGGGAGATGTCTAGTTGTTGTTTCTCGTGTGTGTGTGTGTGTCTGTGTGTGTGTTTACGTGCGCATGCGGGAGATGTCTAGTTGTTGTTTCTCGTGTGTGTGTGTGTGTGTGTGTGTGTGTGTGTGTGTGTGTGTGTGTGTGTGTGTGTGTGTACGTGCGCATGCGGGAGATGTCTAGTTGTTGTTTCTCGTGTGTGTGTGTGTGTGTGTGTGTGTGAGTGTGAGTGTGTGTGTGTGTGTGTGTGTGTGTACGTGCGCATGCGGGAGATGTCTAGTTGTTGTTTCTCGTGTGTGTGTGTGTGTGTGTGTGTGTGTGTGTGTGTGTGTGTGTGTGTGTGTGTGTGTGTGTGTGTGTATGATAGATTGCATATTGGTGCGTAATAGAGAGAGATAGAGAGGGGGTGGGGGGGAGAGAGAGAGAAGATGCGAGAGAGGAGGGACAGCATTTCAGCACCGTGGACAGCGCTACTGTTTGACGTAGACAGGTGTAGCGATGGTCCTGTAGGCTGTTCTTCTGGCCGATGGAAAAACTAAATTTCTCGATCAGTCTCACACTGTTAAACCCCACCACCACCACCACCACCACCCCTTGTTCCCCTCCTGCATGACTCCTCTCAGCACGTTGCTGTGATTTGCAGAAAGCGGGTCTTGACAGTCTGTGCTTTGTGGAAAATCATTTTAGGAGTTTTTGTCCTGGAACTGCGCTACCCTGTTCGCTATTCATGAAATCATAACACAATAAAATGTTATAAATTCAATATTTATTCAATTCACATTGAATTAATAGTGTTAATATGAATGGAATGAAAAATCATTTGTGCTTATGATCTACTATACTATGATCTTACTGTATAATGTTGTATAAGACTTTTTTTTATACTAAGAACGTATGATTTATATGGATTCTATTAGATTAGGCGTACCACAGTGAGGACACAGCCATAAATAAAACATGTAGTCTGCAAAATGAATGTTTAAAAAATGAGTACCAGAGAGTCTCTGGCCTCCCCCCCCGGGGCTTCCTGAGACCCGCTGCTGCGTTTCCTCAGCACTTAGCGCTAAGAGGACATCCTGTCTGGGTGGGGGGGGCTCAGGAAATCCCCTGTCCCCACAAACCCTTCAGAGTCCCTGGCGAGTGGCATGAAAGGTGTTATGGAGTTATGTTATGAAAGGTGTGTGTGTGTGTGTGTGTGTGTGTGTGTGTGTGTGTGTGTGTGTGTGTGTGTGTGTGTGTGTGTGTGTGTGTGTGTGTGTGTATGTGTGTGTGTGTGTGAGAAATAACAAAACCCGTTTTTTTTTTGTATAGAACTTGAAGAGAACATGGAAAGTACAAACTTAAATCATTATCAATCATTATTGGATCATTAATTAGAGTTGTAAAAGTTTGGGTCATCTTCTGATGTATATCAAAAGATATATTTCGTACACCAAGTGAAGGCATTTTAATTGGATTTTGGAATCTAATAGTCTTTGATTTGGTTTGGATCCCAATAATCTTTCCTATCGACTATTATTTTAGTAATCAAAAATCAAGTGAGCGTAACCAATTCAAACATTTTTCGGAAGATTAATTGAATTGAATTAGCCTCTCCTTACCTCTCTCTCCATCTTTCTCGTCCCCTTGTTCCTCGGTGCCTCTTAAATCCTGCCTTCCTTTTGAATTTTGCCTTTAGGAAATCTGTCTTCATCTCCTGAACTCCTCACCCGTCATGACTGGAGGATTCATCTACACATTCTTTACTCATCTTCTGCTGGGGCTGCCATATACTGTATGGGATGGATTTGATACAGACCCTGATATCTACTACCTTCTTAACGTCTTGGAAATGACTCAAAAAGTAGGAAGACAAACAGAAAGACCAAAATGGCAGACAAGATGCTCGGCTCTGCAGGAGGAGGACTTTGTATTTTAAATACAAAGTTTTAAATACAGCATCAGACCAACGAGAACTCCCATTCGTGTACTGCCTTCCTCCCCATCCAGCGGTTCACTGGTTAAACTTTCCCCACACCCCAAGATCCCTGTGAAATGAATGGGGATTTGGAGAGCATCCTTGTCCCTCGGCCTCTTCTCCAGCTTAGTGGGGATTTCCCTCCAATATTCCTCAGATCATTATTTTCTCTGCCTGTCACTGACGAGATGCCTGCCTGAAGACCTGTCACATGGCTGGCATAATGAGACAACGGCCTGAAAAAATCTTTGTGAGGTCGGAATAACTCAAGCATGATGCCAATGTCTCCATGTTGGCCCGGGCAGGACAGGACATGATATTAAACATGACGTCCAGACAACAGCAGTCAAATCGGATGCCCGTGCTTTGTTTAAGAGGACATGTTGTGAGTTAAACCCGCACAAGAGCAATGTATTCAACGGGCCAGCTCAGAATACAACAAAGCACTTGAAGGAGGTGTTATTGAAGGAGGCTGTTTTACATACGGCTGTGCAAGTGCCTCTTACACTTTCTTACCCCAAACGGGAGATTCCTTGGGATGAATGACAAATTCTTCTTCTTCTTTTCTTCGTGAAAGGATAGATACATTTCTAGAGACAAGACAGCGAAGGTGGACAGGAAGTAGAGGCTAGAGGGAAGGAGAGGGAACGGCTGGAATGGAACCAGGGTCACTACGCACAGTTGCCATGGAAAATGTGTCTTAATTGCTCCCTGCATTTATTTCCTCACAACAAGAAAAGCAGCAGCGTGCTGAAACACCGAGAGCGTGATGTATACACGTGTGGCGAGGAAAACCAAACAAACTATAAAAGATAAAGCAAAGAGTGTGAAATGCAGTTGGACAGCAGGGATTAATTTCCTCTTCCATCAATTATCCCCATCACACTGACTGGTGCTGTAATTGCCTTCTTGTACACATGTGTCTCTCTCTCTCTCTCTCGCTCTCTCTCTCTCTCTGTGTGTGTGTGTGTGTGTGTGTGTGTCATGTGAATGATTGTTTGTATCTGTGTGGGTGTGTGTGTGTCATTAAGTATCAGCTGTCAACATGCACCCAGAGACACATCAGCACCCTCACACAATGCTTTGGACACAAATAAGAGAAAAATACACACACACACACACACACACACACACACACACACGCACACACACACACCTTAATGTCCTATTTACTGTGCAATATATTTGAATGCTGACATTGTGCTAACAGAGGCGTGTTAAAAGCAGAGACATCATTTCCACGGGCCACCCACCCTGCATGTGTGTGTGTTTGGCGGCCACCACTTCAAAAACATGCTGTGTTTGTGTGACCATAAAAAGTGTGGATTAATTTCTTAAAGTTGTTGTTCTTCTTCTTCTTCTTCTTAAGTGCTGGATGACTGCTTCATTTCTTATTGCTGCCCGTATTCCCTGGTCCCCCCTCCGGACCCTCAGGCTCCAGACTGCCACCCATATGGTGGCATTTACCACCATAAATCTATCCAGTGCCACACTTGACCTTCGTTGGTGTTTTTTAAAATAATAATGATGATGATTACATTGATGCTAATTATCAATCCTATTGAAAGTCATATTTCAGTCAGACTGTTTTCAATTTGATCATTTACTATCCTTCTTGTTTCTATCTTTCTATCTTTTGCGTGGTTTAGTGTACCGTGATTGCCTTCTCTCACACATAGTAGCAACTGAAGCGTTGTGGTTGTAGCTCATCATTGCCAGTCACACACAAGACATTAACAATAATGAAGCAGATCGACATTAAGACTCATTAAGAGAATTTCTCATTAAGAAAATGCCCTAATATTAATTCAAAGGGCTTCTATTATTCCACCAGGTGTGAGCGTGACTAACCACTAAAAGCCGTTTCAAAATTGTCATCGCAAGTGGTACTGATGTTACGTTGTAATTTGTTTGTGCCCACACTTTGATTTCATGTAAAATACCTCCAAAAAAGCTCAGCTGCAATCAGCCAGTCAAACCATCAGTGTTTGTGACACCATATGCTGCTGCCACAAACTGCACAACACATATTGGCAGCGCTGGCATCAGTGTACCATGTTGAGCCCTGCTCTCTCTCTCTCTCTCCCTCTCACTCTCCTCCTCTATGTCTTGCTCGCCCACACTTCTTGTGTATCTGTTTTGCCACATGCAGGGTCGTTATCAACCATTTCTTTCCTCTTCTTTGTCTCCCAAGCAGTGTTTGTCTAATGAATTGAATCACAGGCCTTTTGTGATATTTGATTGTACACAATATATTATAGCCATGAATCATTAATGGAAAGCTATCAGGGGAATAGCCCAATGTTTACCAACGCTATCAACCCTGAACGGATACACACACAGCAGCTCCAAAACACAAACCAAGCCCATTCCCGTTTTTAACATTCGAACCAAATGTCGGGAATTAGCGTGTAAAAAGAATAACAGCGCCCCAGGGATCCTTTGGCACTAAACAGTCCACCGATCACACTTCCGTCCACCGGATCACATCCATTAACTGTAACGGCCTGCTGGCTGCTGTTTTAAACTGTTTCTAACCTCTGCTCCCGCCTCTCGCAGGGGTGGCCTTCTACAGCCGGGTGGTGGAGAACTGTGAAGAAGAGGCCCACTTCAATGAGGTCAGAACCCCACCACACCCCTCCTCCTCTTCCTCCTGTGCTGATGAAATGATAAATGAGGATACCGAATGATAACTTTCAGCTTTTTGATGGATTTTGATGAAGTAGAATTGTATTTACATCAAGGAAAACATTGGGATCTTTCAACCAGGACCACATTTTCCCATCATGTATTTCTAACTGACTAGTGGGGACAACAATTTTCGTTGGTCCAGTATTGAGTGAGAACACAGTCACAAAACTTGTACTGCACTGTAACCCTTTGGGGCAATAATGACGAATCAATGTATGACCATTAAAGTGCTTGTTTTTGCCACTTTGAGTTGAGTTGTTGCAGGAAGACAATGGTTGGGGGAGTTGGAGAGAGGAGGCGTGCCGGCACTAATTTGTTGTGTTGGACGACAGACAGCGTAGCTTAGTGTTGCTGAACAGATTTCGACAAGGTGACATCTTGTGAGATTCAAACACTGATAACAAACACTTTTAATAAACACTTCTTCACGATCTGAGCCTATCAGTGGCAAACACAAGCACTTTTAGCGGATGTACATTGACTGGCTAAAGTGCAGACGTTTCGCGCTGTGTTGTCGTACAGGACCAACAAATTGTTGTCTGTATTAGTCACACACCAAATGATGGGAAAATATGTTCTAGGTAACAAACTCCTGACGTTTTCCTTTAATACTCAACATGGTGTTATGAAAACAGGACAGTTATTTCAGATGCTCATGTCTATGTTATGTGGGCAAGGTAGTATAGGGTGGTTGTCTGACGGGCTAGCTAGGAATTTAGGGCACTTTGGAAGGAAATCCATATCTGTATGTGGATAAAAGCTGAATGACTAAACAGTGTGTGAGTCATATTCCTGCCTCCTCTGGTGTCTCCTAATGAGCTTGATGATAGGCCCTCCAAGGCCCAGGGAGGCTGGAAAGGTAGGCCTGCATCCATGCGTGTCATTAAGTGTTCACTGTGGCGTGATTTAGACCTAAACCTCCTGAGAGAGAGAGAGAGAGAGAGAGAGAAAGAGAGAGCGAGAGACTTTGTTGAAATAGAAAGTGTGTGTGTATTGTGAAGTTGGGGCATTTCCATTCACTTTGAAGGTTTATGAAACAGAGTTTGACAACAGCTTCAAAAAACACCTTTTACTGCAGCGCTCCAGATTCCAGTGGCTTTCTTTCTCTTCCTCCTGTTTAAGAGCGCAGTAAATGTTCCTGCTACAGTCCTCCAGAGGAAAACTCTACTCATGTTAGGACCTTTAAATACTACAGGGATTTTAGAGGCAAGGTCATTGAAATAAAACAAGGGGGAGAGAGCAAGAGAAAGGGGAGGGGGAGGGAGATCCCTTCCCAGGGGATAGGCCGGTTAACATTTTAAAATGTGCACGGCCGACATCTCCTGCGCGGCGGCTTGTTGCGAGGCATGGGGCCGAGAGCCGCAACCCACTTCCTCCTGGTGGGAACCACAGCCATGGTTTTCCCGTCTAATCCGTTGTCGTCCATCATGAATAGTTATTCGGACGACGGAGTAAGCAGAGTATTCAGAGGATAAAGCATCTCCTTCTGCTGTAAAGACTGTAAAATAGTGTGAATATTTGATTCTTTCCCTTCAATTGTGATATTGGTGATATTTGTATTGTTCTGTTGTCACTTTTTCATTTCACTGAATATCCTGTATTTATATGTGACAATTACACTTCTTGAATCTTGAATCTTGAATCTTGAAAGGAGAGACAGACCGAGGAGTGTTGCTTAAGCAGCACTATGAGGCAGCTCGCTGGCTTCCTCTCCTTGTTGATGTCTCTCAGAGACAATATGAAGTAATTATGTCGTATCTAGCCTCCTGATTGCTCTGAATGCAGTGTACGCTGGTATGAGAACTCTGTGTTGGGTGACGCGAAGTGATGCCACGTGACAGCCCTCTCGGCGGGCGCAGGGCCGCGCCGGGTTCCGGGAAGGTCATTAACTTCACTCAGCGTCAACTGCATCAAACCAGCCCTCCTCTCGCCGTGAGCACGACCGGGGCCTCCAGTGTGTGCAGTGCGCCGCGAGTGGTGGGGGATGCCATTATCGGTTTGTGAGCAACCCCCATCTGCAGCCAACCCGAGCCCTTTCCCCATCACTCCCTCCCACATCCTGCCACATCCTCCCCCCATCCTCCAACATCTCCATCCCTGCTAAGATACTTCGCATGCCTCTGATAGCCGGGAACAGTCCAATACAGCATAATACAGTCACAACACAGTCTAGTAGAGCCTAGTAGTCCTACAACGCAGTCTAGTAGAGCCTAGTAGTCCTACAACACAGTCTAGTAGAGACTAGTAGCTACAACACAGTCTAGTAGAGACTAGTAGTACAGCACAGTCTAGTAGAGCCTAGTAGTACAACACAGTCTAGTAGAGCCTAGTAGTCCTACAACACAGTCTAGTAGAGACTAGTAGTACAGCACAGTCTAGTAGAGCCTAGTAGTACAACACAGTCTAGTAGAGCCTAGTAGTACAACACAGTCTAGTAGAGACTAGTAGTACAACACAGTCTAGTAGAGCCTAGTAGTACAACACAGTCTAGTAGAGACTAGTAGTACAGCACAGTCTAGTAGAGCCTAGTAGTACAACACAGTCTAGTAGAGACTAGTAGTACAGCACAGTCTAGTAGAGCCTAGTAGTACAACACAGTCTAGTAGAGACTAGTAGTACAGCACAGTCTAGTAGAGCCTAGTAGTACAACACAGTCTAGTAGAGACTAGTAGTACAACACAGTCTAGTAGAGCCTAGTAGTACAACACAGTCTAGTAGAGCCTAGTCCTACAACACAGTCTAGTAGAGCCTAGTAGTACAACACAGTCTAGTAGAGCCTAGTCCTACAACACAGTCTAGTAGAGACTAGTAGTACAGCACAGTCTAGTAGAGCCTAGTAGTACAACACAGTCTAGTAGAGCCTAGTCCTACTACACAGTCTAGTAGAGACTAGTAGTACAGCACGGTCTAGTTGAGCCTAGTAGTACAACACAGTCTAGTAGAGCCTAGTCCTACTACACAGTCTAGTAGAGCCTAGTAGTACAGCACGGTCTAGTAGAGCCTAGTAGTACAACACAGTCTAGTAGAGCCTAGTAGTACAACACAGTCTAGTAGAGCCTAGTAGTACAACACAGTCTAGTAGAGCCTAGTCTTGCAACACAGTCTAGTAGAGCCTAGTAGTACAACACAGTCTAGTAGAGCCTAGTCTTGCAACACAGTCTAGTAGAGCCTAGTAGTACAACACAGTCTAGTAGAGCCTAGTCTTGCAACACAGTCTAGTAAAGCCTAGTAGTACAACACAGTCTAGTAGAGCCTAGTCTTGCAACACAGTCTAGTAGAGCCTAGTAGTACAACACAGTCTAGTAGAGCCTAGTAGTACAACACAGTCTAGTAGAGCCTAGTAGTACAACACAGTCTAGTAGAGCCTAGTAGTACAACACAGTCTAGTAGAGCCTAGTGACTAGGCTCTGAGCCTAGTAGTACAACACAGTCTAGTAGAGCCTAGTCTTGCAACACAGTCTAGTAGAGCCTAGTAGTACAACACAGTCTAGTAGAGCCTAGTCTTGCAACACAGTCTAGTAGAGCCTAGTAGTACAACACAGTCTAGTAGAGCCTAGTAGTACAACACAGTCTAGTAGAGCCTAGTCTTGCAACACAGTCTAGTAGAGCCTAGTAGTACAACACAGTCTAGTAGAGCCTAGTCTTGCAACACAGTCTAGTAGAGCCTAGTAGTACAACACAGTCTAGTAGAGCCTAGTAGTACAACACAGTCTAGTAGAGCCTAGTAGTACAACACAGTCTAGTAGAGCCTAGTAGTACAACACAGTCTAGTAGAGCCTAGTCTTGCAACACAGTCTAGTAGAGCCTAGTAGTACAACACAGTCTAGTAGAGCCTAGTCTTGCAACACAGTCTAGTAGAGCCTAGTAGTACAACACAGTCTAGTAGAGCCTAGTAGTACAACACAGTCTAGTAGAGCCTAGTAGGGCTCAACTCAAGCAACCCAGATCCTGAGCAGAGAGGGATGTGTGTCTGGTTGCCTCGTACGGACTCCTAGCCTTTGAAATCGCGAGTGTGGGGAGTAGAGCTGGTGAATCTCTATTCATTATTCATACTTTTTTCAGCTTTTTTCTGGTGGGGAGTGGGCGGGGGGGTTGCAACACATTTGGGCTTCCCCTATCTTCTGCCTATTGACCTGATTCAGGACTGCAGCGCACCGCGAAAAATATAGCCACAGGACTTGCACGGTTAGATCTTCTGTGTGTGTGTGTGTGCGTGTGTGTGTCTGTGTGTGTGTGTGCGTGTGTGTGTGTTCATCTCTGATTCCTCAAGGATGGAATATGA
Source organism: Coryphaenoides rupestris (assembly GCA_002895965.2). Lineage (NCBI taxonomy): Eukaryota > Metazoa > Chordata > Actinopteri > Gadiformes > Macrouridae > Coryphaenoides > Coryphaenoides rupestris. Next base: position 121,660 of record PIJE02000246.1, on the reverse strand, counting down.
GCATGCGTGTGTGTGTGTGTGCGTGCGTGCGTGCGTGCGTGTGTGTGTGTACAGCTTAGATCTCCTCGCGGCCCCGGCCGTGAGGAGATCTAAGCTGTACAGACACACCCCACCTCCCCCACCTCCCTCACCCACCCTGCCTCTACACTTAGGTTTTCTAACTCCCACTACAAGTCTACAACTGGGTGAACGCCTGCAGTTGCCTTTTTTTCAGGCACACTGTGGCGAAAACAAAGCCCCCCCGGCCTCCCGCGTCTTTCATGACATTATATGCACGCCATGTTCAGCCGAGCTCGCCATGGTAAATGGTAAATGGATTTATATCGTGATTTTATCCAAAGCACTTTACAGTTGCCTCACATTCACCCATTCATACACCGACGGCGGTGCCGACCATGCAAGGTAACAACCAACACGTCAGGAGCAGTTAGGGTTAGGTGGCGTCTTGCTCAGGGACACCTCAGCACTTAGCTAGGAGGCGGAGCCCGGGAGTCGAACCAGCAAACTTCCAGTTACCAGACAACTGCTCTTACCTCCTGAGCTACTGCCGCCCCGTCATCACCGCTGAACAACCCTTCATGGTTTCTGATCTAAAAGCTTGGCGGTGGAGGGTGGCTTCTGAGCGGCAGGCCCCTCCTCCTCCCACTCCCCCCCCCCCCCCCTCTCTCAACACCTCCCTGATTGGCTCGGCGTGCTCATCAGGGCGGCAGGAAACAACAGCCTGTTCATGTGAGCCCACGTCTGCTTCCATTACCGGGGAGGTTCCCTTTGTCTGCATCCGCGCTGACCCGTCGGTACCGTGTGTGCAGAGCGTAAAGGCTATATTGCTCTGTGTTAAAGGTTTATATAATATTAAAAAATTATTATATTACTACATAATTTACATTTAATTTATTAGTGTTACTATTATTATTAGCATTATCATTAATATTTATAATTATGTGGATGATGATTATTATGACTATTATATGATGACGATTATTATTTAATTATTATTATTTAATTTTTATATTTATAAAAAAATAAATATATATTTATTTTCTAGTTTTATTTATTTTAATTATTATTATTATTATTATTTAATTATCTAGTATTGTTATTATTTTTTTTTATTATTATTTATTTTATTTTATATTATTATTTTATTATATTATTATTTATTAGTTTATTATTATATTATTACTTTTATTATTATTATTATTAGTATTATAGTATTTTTATATATTATTTTATTTTATTTTAATTAATTTTTTTATTGCTAGTTTTTTTATTTTATATTTTTTATTTTTTTTTTTAAATTTTTTATTTTTTATTTTTTTTTATTTTTTATTTTTATTATTTATTTTATTTACTTATATATTTATATTTATATTTATATATTAATTTACTAGGCTATATGCTGTGTGTGTGTGTGGTGTGTGCGTGTGTGTGCGTGCGTGCGTGCGTGCGTGTGTGTGTGGGTTGAGACATTTTGATTGGCTCCAAAAGATAAACAACCCGCCCACTTTGTGTAGAAAGTGTTTCCCCCCAGGGAGGTGCTCTCCTTCCCGGAGCGTGTGGCCCTTTAATAAGTGATAGTCTGTGGTCGGGTGGAGCGGTGAGGTCCTTCTAAGCCGATCACTCTCATCTGAGTCCGTGGCTTGGATGCTTTACAGGAACACAATGGTGAGCGCCATCGTGACCACAGCACAATTGTGGTCTTTAGAAAGACGGATGCAGGGAGTGATGTAGTGTGCACATTAAGCGCATGGACACACACAAGCTTGCTCGCACGCACGCACACACACACACACACACACACACACACACGCACACACACACACACACGCACGCACACACACACACACACACACGCGGCATGATAGTATGTTGGCGAGGCTTTACTAGATTAGACTGTAAGGCGACCATGTGGGCCGGCTTTGAATTGGAAAGATAAGACGGAGGGCGTGGGAAGTTGAATATGGTAACTTTTTAGAAGCAGAACACAGCAGCCTCGTAAATGTTATTTTTTTTTAAATAGAAGTGTGCCTTGTTTTCTCTCTCTCACTTTCTATTTCAAAGAACGCTTCCCCTCGCTCTCTCGGTCTCTCTGTGAGCAGCATAAACAGCCATAGTAGTTAAACTGCCCCAGTGGTTACTTATTCATACACTTTCTTGCTTATCAACGCCGGGAAGATTCTACATGGCTGGAACATCGAAGCAAGCTGCTGCCAGGAAAACTTCTCCAAAGTTCCTGAGAAGGAGCACCCTGCTCTCCCTTTTTCTCCTCGCTGATGAGTGTTCGTCGCGGCCGACCTGACAAGCAGATCTTTCATTATCCCTGCGTGCCATCTGGAGCCATGCAGGCGGCCGTAAGCTCACACGGCTAATAGCAGTTAGGGACGAGACGCGGTGCAGATTGAAGCTATATCGTTGAACGCAGGCAGTTAGGAGACCCCTCCTGTACAGGCTGACGTGCTGCTTGGAGGCCCGGCCCATGCGGACGGTGTACAGTGAATAATCGATGTACTCTCTGACATTGAGAATGAAAGCTGTTCCCTCGCATATTTTAAGCGAGACTCAGTTCCAACCGCAGCGGCAATGCAGTTTCAATGTGGATATTTGCTGTGATCGCATTTCCAATGCCTGACATTGGAAATTCACCTTAATAACCATGCATTTTGTTCGTTTAAAATTAATTGAATTTCGGATATTGTTTTTCCCCTTAAGCAATCATGCAGTCCATTGAAATGATCCAGTTACTTTTTACTTATTCCCAATTAGTACATACAGCCTTTTTTATGTATTTCTTGTGTGACATTAATTTATTAAGATATAGTCTTCTGCATCGCGCTCAATTTGGTCGCTTAACCAGCCGGGAAATCCAGGAAGCAGTTAAAGGTTTCTAAACCCGGGAGGACGTCGCCGCTTAAGTATGATGGAGCAAGTTAACTGTCGAGCGTGACTTCTTTTAACGGGCCTAATAACAGATGGCTGATTGTATCGTGTGCACAGTGAGACGCTAAAAACTAACGATATTGGTTTGAAATCTCGGGTGGAGGAGGAGGAAGGTGGGGGAGAGGGTGGGCAGGGGAGAGGGAGAGGTCATTGAGGGTTTGAGGAGAAAGTGAAGTGAGAGCAAATCGAGTGTTAAGTGGGAAGAGGATGGAAGTCGGGGGGGGGGGGGGGGGGGGGGGGGGGGGGGGGGGCGGGGGGGGGGGGGGGGGTGGGGGTGGTGGGGGGGGGGGGGGGGGGGGGGTGGGGGTGGCTGGGAGAGGGAGGGTGATATGGACAGCCTGATTGGGTGGAGAAGAGGAGATTGAAGGTGGAGAGTGGGAAAGAAGAGGTGGCGTGGTGGTGGTGGTGGTGGTTGGATTGGACAGGATTGAGTTTCACAGCATGACATGGTTTGTCAGAGATCACGTGCATTGCGGCCCCCCACGCACACACACGCACGCACACACATGCAGTGCGCGTGTGCACACATACACACACGCAGCACACTCACAGAACTTCTGTATCTGAAGCTCTTTTTTCTAGATTAGAAAGAAAATGAAAAATGTATCACATATTCGATTCTCAAAATTCTTGAAGGCAAGCAGATGAGTGAAAACTGAAGCAGAACCAGACAGAGACAGAACCACAGCTCAAGGATGAGCAGAATGCACTGTATTGTATTGAGGAGAATATCCACATAGACATGTGCACAATAGAAGACAATGCAATGAATGAACCTCTGCTGCCAGTACCACCAGAATGAAAAGAAAACACAGAGAGGGAGAGAGTTGCTCTAAGATAGAAAACTTTGATGTGACCCTTTGAAAAAGGCAAGGTTCCATATGACTAAAGCTGCCTCACCAGTAAATCACAGGTTCTCATAATTACATCATAATACTATTAATAATTTCCATATTGTTTTATTGTATTGCTATGCAACCTGGCACAAGAATTTCCTTCGGGATTAATTAAAGTTCTATTTATCTCTTATCTTATCTTATAAGGGAATGTTCCAGCCAATCTCGCCTGTGGAAAGAGTAACAAACCATTGTGGTTCTTGAATAATGAACTAGATTATATATAGTTAATAATATGCTCTATATTAACGCCATACATTGAGAGACCAGAGATCGGAACAATTTGTTCTTGACAGCGCACACAGTTGACAATAAACATTAGGCTTAAACAAATATAGCCATATATGTGATTTCTATTTTACAACCTCTTTTTTTTATTTAACCAATCTATCACAGCCTATAGAGGTGTAGCAGAGTTATGGGTCAGGAAATACCTTGAGATTTGTTGGGCAGTGAGAGTGAATCTATCCAACAATATTGAATCATTTATGATTTCAGGGCTGGACTTTTTCTTTGACCATTTTAGGTGAAAGGCATCTACACACATGGTTGTACGCACACACACACACACACACACACACACACACACACACACACACACACACACACACACACACACACACACACACACACACACACACACACACAGACGTTTGTGTGTTTGATGTTTGGCACTGTCTCTCCTAATTTCATCTTTTTTTTCTTTTGTAGCTCACAGTGCTATACAGTATACGGCGCTATCTATGTATGATATCTAGGCCCGCGGAGACAAGAGTTCAGAAGGGCTGTCGTTGCTTGGATCTCAACCTCCCCATACTCCCACTAAAAGCTCCTCATGCGAGACAAGCATTGTCAGTTAATTACTGTCTAGATGAAGTATGTTTTCCTTCTCGGTTCATTGGAATATGAGAGAGCACCCGTGTGCACTGTCTTCATAAATTCCTCATCGCAGGCATCTTATTCCTGTTTTGTGTGGCTATGGCAACAGCAATGATGCATCATGGGATGGGCGCGCGGGGGAGGAGTGCGGGGGACCTGGCCACGGCTGCATGCTCCCACGTGAACCATGGGAGCTGTAGTATTTGGGAATTGAATGAGGCCCTCTGAAGCTAGCCTTGTGCGACCGTCCTAAAGCTAGCCTTGTGAGACCATCCTAAAGCTAGCCTCGTGAGATCATCCTAAAGCTAGCCTCGTGAGATCATCCTAAAACTAGCCTCCTGAGACCATCCTAAAACTAGTCTCGTGAGATCATCCTAAAGCTAGCCTCGTGAGATCATCCTAAAGCTAGCCTCGTGAGATCATCCTAAAGCTAGCCTCGTGAGATCATCCTAAAGCTAGCCTCGTGAGATCATCCTAAAGCTAGCCTCGTGAGATCATCCTAAAGCTAGCCTCGTGAGATCATCCTAAAGCTAGCCTCGTGAGATCATCCTAAAGCTAGCCTCGTGAGATCATCCTAAAGCTAGCCTCCTGAGATCATCCTAAAGCTAGCCTCGTGAGATCATCCTAAAGCTAGCCTCGTGAGATCATCCTAAAGCTAGCCTCGTGAGATCATCCTAAAGCTAGCCTCGTGAGATCATCCTAAAGCTAGCCTCGTGAGATCATCCTAAAGCTAGCCTCGTGAGATCATCCTAAAGCTAGCCTCGTGAGATCATCCTAAAGCTAGCCTTGTGAGATCATCCTAAAGCTAGCCTTGTGAGACCATCCTGGTCCTGATCTGATTTCAGTTCAGGAAGAACAAAGTGAATGAACAATGGGAGGAGAAATGTAGCAATCTACGGAGCAATCAAACTGTGTTATCCAAATAGACTGAATAACGGCGTTAAAAGATTAACAGAAATCTTTGAAGTACAGATGTGTGTGTGTGTGTGTGTGTGTGTGTGTTCCTTTGTCCAGGTTTTAAAAATGCCAATTTCAAGTCAACCATATTACAGACAAACATACATGATTGCGCCCGGCAGGCATGCAGTATGTGTGCATCTCTGCAAGGGGCTTTAGGACACAGAATGTAACCTTGGATGCCATCTGCTCCTCATCCTAAAGTCTCCTTGTTAAATTAGTGAATAAATAAAAGGTGGCAGGTACTATTGCCTCACTCTCCAAGGCTCACGGGCAACATGGTGTTGTGTGCACTCATCAGTGGAACATTGACGCCCAGATCCCACTCCGGGCTACTTAAAAGGCGAGACCAATTTAGCGGTACAATAAAATGAAATGAGGATGCTTATATAAATGCATTGATGTGTAGTATGTTTGTGTGGAAGCAAAGCATCGTGGAGGCAAGGCGGCAAGCAATTTAGATAATCATCTGTACAAGTAGAGTTCAGCATGATTGCTATGCAGAACACTGATTGTATTCATTCCACAGGCAACTATTTCTGTTTTCTTCAGTTTGATTCAGAAGCATACAAACAAAAAGAGATATTGGATTCTATTGACAACAGAATAACAGTACAAATATCGGAAGGGAACAGGAAAAAAGGAAAACACCAATAATAAAAGAAAAAGGTGACTTGTGATTAATGCCATTGTTGTTTTGATTTAAAGCCTTTAGCCCATAGATTATTTTTGTACATTTAGACTTGTGAAAGTGAAATTTGCCAAAGTAGCCATGAAATGGAAATATGTGACTGTAAACCTGGTCATGTTGAATGAATGTATTTGTATTTGATATACTGTATTTCTGACTGCTTCTATTGGTTGACCTGGGCATTTAACTATTCTATAATAATACATTTGGAGGCTCCAGCGCTACAGGAAGTGATACGTTTTGTCGGTCACTTCGGGGTTACGAACACTTGAGAGTGAGCTCGAGACCTGAGTTCTCCTTTCTATGAAAGAGGGTCTCAAGGACATATACGATTATTAATTTAGTGGCTCTAGCTAGCCCAACCAGAAGATAAATAAGCACTCCATGTATAGGGGCCTAGAATGATTTGGGAGTTAGGTCGAGACATGGGGTCTCTTTTATGTGAAAAATGTTATCAAGACACATTTTAAGGCCGAAACTATTTAGAACATTTTCATTTTTAACTGAGAATAAAAGGAAAGTCAGCCAGTTTGTTCTCACAGACAGAAACTTGACAGTCCTGTGACGTGGACAAAAGAGAGACAGCAATATAACGCTGTGGTACATACAAATAAGAATAGAACAGGTGTCAAGCATTCATAATTGCATGGAAGTTAGAAGTATTAAAGTAGTTAGAATTCATAATTGCTCAGTTGCCAGCATGAGTGCAGATTGCTTTATCGGCATCTAAGAACATACAATATGCTAAACAATGCACAAACACACAAGTGACTAAGATAAGATAAGATACGATAAAACTTTATTGATCCCGAAGGAAATTCGGTTGCATCGCAATAGAATAAACAGTAGAGAAATAAACAACAGAATAATACAAATAAAATATTCTTAATATTGTTAATATCATGTGCAATACTACCTCTCACCATTATTATTATTACCCTTCAATTATTACCATTCAATTATGGGGGAGTTATTCAGAGTCCAGGTGAACTCTGAACAGGAGGGTCTATAGTCTCTTGCGGGGTTACATGGGAGAATTTAAGTTGGTAAGTTGAACACAAGGGGCGCTGCTGTGTTTTGGATGCATTGTAAGGGTTTGATTGCGGAGGCTGGAACAGTTGGGTGTCGAGGAATATAAGTACCTGGGTGTTCACATAGACAATAAGATGGACTGGACTAAAAACACAGAGGCCCTGTATAAGAAAGGTCAGAGTCGCCTGTATTTCCTATGGAGACTCAGATCTTTCAACGTCTGCAGGACCATGCTGCAGATGTTCTATCACTCTGTGGTGGCCAGCGTCATCTTCTACGCTGTTGTGTGCTGGGGCAGCAGGGTGAAGGCAGCCGACGCTAACAGACTCAATAAGCTCATCAGGAAAGCGGGTTCTGTCCTGGGAGTGGAATTGGAGTCTTTGGTGGAGGTCTCAGAGAGGAGGATGCTGAGCTACTCAGTATTATGGACAACGCCTCCCATCCCCTGCACGCCACACTGGAGTCATACCAGAGCACCTTCAGCCGTAGACTGAGATTACCGAGGTGCACCACAGAACGCCACAGGAGGTCCTTTCTGCCTGTGGCCATCAAACTCTATAACTCCTCCCCCCTCTGTGGCCATCAAACTCTATAACTCCTCCCCCCTCTGTGGGAAGGACAGTTGAAATACAATGAACACAATGAGCAATATCATGTGCAATTTTACCATTCAACATCATGTGCATTTTTCCTCAGTATTACGTGCAATATTATTATTATTGACCAACATCATGTGCAATACTCTCTATCATGTGCTATATTATTATTATTAATATCATGTTATCTATAAATATTATCTGTAATACTACCTCTCATCTCCTCTCATCATCATGTGCAAAATTCTTAATGTCATGTCCAATACCTCTCCTACATTACCTTTCAACATTTTGTGCAATATTCTTCACTTCAATCATGCCAAATCGATTTCGCCATCTGAATATCTTGTCTTGCCTATATATTTTTATATTTTGACATTGTACATTATATATTTGTAAATCTGTTAGTTTTTCTTTATTATTCTGTCGATTTCACTATTGTTTTATTGTACTGTATTGCTATGCAACCTGGCACAAGAATTTCCTTCGGGATTAATCAAGTTCTATCTTATCTTATCTTATCTTATCTTATCTTATCTTCTGTGTAACATTGATAGGAGAAGCCGTGGGATGTAATTACAGAGCCTAGAGATCTAGTGTATAGGGAGAATAGAAGGGGTCCTAGTACTGAGCCTTGGGGGACTCTTGTGTCAAGGGTGTCAGGGTCTGAACAGGGAGGCATTCAGGAACTCGCATGTAATCCCCGTTGGCTGCCAACCGGTCTCTCCGTGTCTCCGTGGGCTGCAGCAGTTAAATGGTGCTGAGACCGACTGTCTCTGTCAGTGTCCATCACTGAGCGTCTCATTAGACTCTCAGTCGAACGCGGCAGACAAGTCAGGAAGGATGAGCACAGATGAGAGGGACGAGGCTCTGGCAACACGGAGGGACTCAGACGAGGCTCTGGCAACATGGAGGGACTCAGTTACCGCGAGCAGGGCCGTCACTCAGTATCCGCCCATTTTAACCAGGTTCATAGGAACGTTTGCATTTCGCACTGAAGTGATGTTAAAGCGTGACACTGACACATAAAAAAATGTGGACCAATGCTTGCCCTGTATAACACACTTTGGTCTGATACTGGGTTGTTGACAGACCTGACTATTGCTCTATCAGGTAGTTTTGCTGGTTCACCAGGTTGTATGCGCAACGGTGGCATGTGGGAACCCCAGGTTCCTTTAATAAGACTGGCCTGATGAATGATCCACCCTTGCTGCAACTCCCCGCCCCCCCCCTCCCCCCGCCGTGTTCCCATGAATCAGAGCACCGCAACAGCATGGGTCCAATGAGGTTTAAATTACCCCTGGCATCACTTCTTCTGCCCGTTCTCTCCCCTTATTCTCCAAACAATCCCCATCTCAAGATCGTTGCTGTCAAGCGCTGGGGGGGGGGGGGATTCATGCAGAGCTTTTGAGGAGACACAGAGGAAATGATATGGAATGTGAAAAATAATTCTAATTTTATAACTTAATGATATACGTTATGCTTTGACCGCCGCTTGACAATGGCTGCCGTTGCGAGGCTAAGTGCAAAGTAATGGATTTTTAAAGGGTCTTCATGTGAATGTTTTTACCATATGACACGAGTATTACCCAAGATCAACATATGGACTGTGGTTGGACTGGCTCTCATTATAGTGGATATTATGTTGTTATTATTTGTTGTTATTATTATGATGTTAATATTACAACAATGTACTGTCCAAGGTGATCGTCAATCAATTTCAGAGGCCTGGCTAGCATAATTACTAACTAAAGTATTTCAAGACAAAATAAGACATGATCAACCCTGAATAAAAAGTGCATGTATTAATTAGAGAGTGCTTATACAGGACTTCTATCTTTTTTATTCCTCATTGCACATACAAATTCTTGCAGTTTGTCTAAACCTTTCCAGACAAAATCTATTCACATAACATTGGCAAGTTGCTGGATCAATCTCCTGTCGCTCGGTCTCTGCACACAAAAAAACCCCACAAACATTTCATGTTGTTATTAAAAAAACCATTTAATTTAATGTCTTTTTTTTCTCCAGACATTCCGATGGCCGACGGCCAGCAAGCTGGACGGAAACGAGATATTGGAAATCGAAGTGTTCAACTTCAGCAAGCTCTTCAGCAACAGGTGAGCCGTGGAAATAGAACCAAGAGAGATAATCCCATCCAGCAACAACTGGCCTGTAGCCTCAGTCCATCTTCTCCATCACAGTTTGTTTGCTATTTATCATGACACATGGCTCGTGCCATATCCAATTAAATGTACTTCAGAATATAGCCGCTGGGTCCCCCCGGAGGTTGGTCCAAATGGACGGAATTGAATTGGCAACGGTTAACAGAAAAATCACAGGGCCAAGGCTATGAATGAACTTTTCCATCACAGTGGAAAGTAGGAAATTAAACGGTGTTGGATCCCTGGTAATAAACAGATCTGTCGTATAGGAAGCCTCCAAGCAAATTAAGCCCCCGAACAACACGGCAATCTGTTATTATGAATACAGAGTGGGTGGCCGAGAGGAGCACCCATCATGGTCCCTCTGTTGAACCTGGCGGCTACCTGCTGATTATTGTGTGTGTGTGTGCGTGTGTGTGTGTGTGTGTGTGTGTGTGTGTGTGCGTGTGTGTGTGTGTGTGTGTGTGTGTGTGTGTGTGTGCGTGCGTGCATGTGTGTGTTTCCTACACATAGATATTGTGCCAATGTGTGCATGCGTTGGTGTTTGTGTAGGTGTCTGCGTGCGTGCGTGTATGGAAGCAGGCATTTGTGTGTGAGTGCATGCACGTGTGTTTGCAAAACGCTGGTCAGCGTCCACTCACCATACACACACACACACACACACACACACACACACACAATGTACACACCGGCTTATTATCCGCACGCATGCTCAGGTGTGTTAGATGATAAAGGATTTTCACGGTTACATTTGAACACCAAACACCATGTATTGTTTGATGCTTTGTTTAACGTTGCCTGGCACCTGTTCTCTGGCCCCTGCTCCCAGCGGTCCCAGCGGTCCCAGCGGCGCGGACTAGCAGGGTCTCTGATCACAGTGGTGGCTCAGACACGGACCCGAGGCTGTCACTAGAGGCTGCTTTATAACGCGCCTCCTGTAATGGTGGCTATAACCTGTGGTGTAGAGCCGTGTCAGTAGTGGAGCTGTGGACCCCTACCGCCATGCTACCACAACGGCCACGTTAGATCAATACTAACCCCACATGCTGTGATGTATGTTAGTCATTAAGGTGCGACAGACACGATTGGACTTTGCGGAAAATCATTGATAATTAACTTAAATCGTAATGTACAGTCAAAGTGTAAAACATAAATTGGCATAAATAAAACAGAAATTTGCTCTCACTAAGTCACTAAAAATGCAGTTCATCTGTTAATTATGTATCCTTTAATTAGATGTATGACATTTGGTGACATTTTACATCCAAAGTGCTATACTGTAAGTGCATACACTTTTAGCTTCGGGGTCCCAGGTTGGACATTTACAAATAAGAATTTGTAACCACTAATACAGAAATATAATATATTTTAAAGCAGCACAATATAACTAACATAACATAACATAACTTAACGTAATCGTTCTGTCAACTGGCTTTTGAGCCTCGTCCCGGTGACAGGAACTCGCATGTAATCCCTGTTGGCTGCCAACCGGTCTCTCCGTGTCTCCGTGGGCTGCAGCAGTTAAACGGTGCTGAGACCGACTGTCTCTGTCAGTGTCCATCACCGAGCGTCTCATTAGACTCTCAGTCGAGCTGTATCCTCTCACCGGCTGCCCGGGACAACTGACTGACTGTTTTATCCATACTGGAGACAGGTCCTCCACCGACGCCTTCAGCAACACCTCCTCTCACACAACACTTGTGTGTGTGTGTGTGTGTCTGTCTGTGTGAGCGTGTGTGTGTGTGTGTGTGCGTGAGCATGCGCGTGTGTGTGTGTGTGTGTGTGTGTGTGTGTGTGTGTGTGTGTGTGCATACTCAATAGTTAATTTCTAGTTAGTGATGTTGACTTGTTTTATAATCCCCTTTCTCTTTGTTGTACGTAAGCCTAATGAGTTTGGCGCCCGCCTGCATGGGCGAGTAATCCGAACTTGAATGTGCACTGCTGGGACGTTCACACTCCCACTGGAACCAAAACAATAAAAACATTTGCACAAATGCTTGCTTATACAGTACATGCATACATACATACATGCAAGCACACACACACACACACGGGTCACGCGCACGCACACACGGGTCACACACACACACACAGGTCACACACACACACACGCACAGACGCACACACACACATATATACACGCAGGGGGGACACACCCTCACAGAGTGTTGACTGTGTGTGTGTGACCCGTGTGTGTGTGTGTGTGTGTGTGTGTGTGTGTGTGTGTAAATAATTCACGTGAGGTCATACCCAGTGTTGTCCTCACACCTGCTCTATACGTGCAGTGAAACCGATAGTCCCCTGTGGCGGCGAGGCGGGGTGGTATACAGACACGGGGAGCGCGTCACGCTCCGCTCGGATCAGAAGTGGGATGAGCAGGCTGGTGTTACATAACACGTACGTAACACGCAACGCACAGACAATGCAGGGTCCGTCCCCGCGCTGGCAACACGGACGCGCCCCATCGCTCACCCGTTTTGTTCTATTGTCTCCGGCCCGTGGAGGCTGAGACGAGCCGCTGTGTGGTCACCATACAATGCCTTATTGCGGTGTATTGTATGAAAAGCACCAGAGGGAAGCTGTCATTGGCTGATTGCCTCGTTACAAATTAATTATGACACTCATTCTTTCACACATTCTTTCCGAGATAGGTTATCAATTAACAGAACACAACAGATTAAAGAGGTGTTTTTTTTATCTCTCTCTTTCAGTTCTTCCAAGAGTGTTGGAAAGACTTGTGAAGTGAAATTGTGTCAATACAGCTCATTTTGCTCTGTGCGTGTGAATTGCAAATGTGCTAATAATTCCTGTGATAAAGCAGTCCTTTGATATGCAGATTAATTTGGGGGTCGGCAGTAGCTCAGGAGGTAAGAGCGGTTGTCTGCCAACAGGAAGGTTACTGGTTCGATCCCCGGGCTTTACCTAGCTAGGTGTCCCTGAGCAAGACACCACCTAACCCTAACTGCTCCTGACGTGTTGGTTGTTACCTTGCATGGTTGACACCGCCGTCGGTGTATGAATGGGTGAATGTGAGGCAATTTGGATAAAATTGCTATATAAATTCATCCATTTACTGGGGAATTGGGATCATTTTGAGCCCGTTTATCAAATTGTGTCAATATTGCTCATTTTGCTCAGTGCGTGTGAAGCACAAATGTGGAAATAATTCCTGTAATAAAGCAGTCCTTTGATATGAAGATTAATTTTCTTATCACTGGGGCGGATGCTGTTTCATGATGGCTAATTACAGCGGCACCTTCTCTGACTGTGGATGACGCAAGTCGAAACCCTCCAAAACAACCACCACCGTGTTCCTCTCACCCCAACCCATCGCAGCTTTAAACTGTGTTTGAAACGCTTTGCAGTTAATCTGCTCCCTGTGTTTTTGGTGACAGTTAGGAGACATGCTGTGGGTATTTTGAGAGCCTTCTGACCACTTTTCCTCCAGTTTCCTTCGGCGAGGGCTTTGGGGTATTCTGCAGCGCTGAAGAAAGATAAGCTGGTGTATAATTCATGTAGACAAAGCTTAGCTGAAGCTCCCTTCCTCCACCGCCTCCATATCTACGCCTTCTCTTGCTCTTTATTTCCTTTTTTCACGGTTATTTATTTATATTTTCTCCTTTCCTTCCTAATTCTGTTATTTGCTTTCTTGCTTTCTTTTTTTAAATGTTCTTAAATGTTCTTTCTTGGCTTTTCTTGGCTTTCTTTCACAATTTCTTGCTTTCACTATGTCTTTTATAACGGCTGTTTCGTTTTTTTTACACAATCGCACATATAATGCTACATTACTGCAGCATTATACAGTATGTACAATATATAATGTAGAAAAGCCACGCTAAGGTGGGTTTCTCAGGGGCTCCTCGACACAAAAGACACACACAGTTGGTGTTGAACAGTTTGTAAAAGGAATGAGGTGGTCACAGGTCAGCATGTTAGCGCCCCTCTCGAGTGTGTGTGGTGACGGCTTAACGGTTTAACCTGTGGGCATTGATTAGCCAATGCACCACAGCTATGCAGCCTCTCACTGGGGCCAGGTGAGGCTGCTTAAACCCACCACCAGCAACACACACTCTACAATTACAATGAATTTAAATCAAATGGTTTAGTAATATTCAGGTAGTATTCAATGCAAACACATTGCATGCAGGCAGCAAATTTACCACCTCGATGGATTCTATCAGCATAGCCATATTCTGACTATGCTGATAGAATATAAAGCTTTTACTTTCATGAAAAAAAGAAACCAAATCAAACAGCACAATGTAATATGGAACAAGGAAGTACAATATCGCTCTCATTGGTGGAGTGCTAATGGGACTTGCCAAATACAGCCCGACCGGAAATTACATTTTAAACACACTTCCTCAAGTTGCATTGTACATCGTATCCTTTCAAGTCCAGATGATGTGTGTGTGCGTGTGTGCACGAGTGTGTGTGTGTGTGTGTGTGTGTGTGTGTGCGCGCGCGTGCGAGTCAGTGTGTGTGCATGTGCATATGTGTGTGTGTCTGCTCGTTGGTTAAAGTAAGTGCTTAAGGTCAGGCTTGGCCGTGGCGTGGTCCGGTCCATCAGAACCTCTTCCTCTGCCAACGGAGGCTAAATCAGAACTCGCCTGGTGTCCGATGTCCACTTCACACCCTCGTCCAATCAGATTACAGCCAGCGTCCCGGCCGGAGGCAGGAGGCGGACTTCCCATCCACAAGGCAGAGTCTTCTCCAATCTCATATCCAACATGTCTTGACAGTCATGAACGACACACACAAAAACCCCAAAAAGTAATATTTATCAAAGGACGACTATGAAAGCGAAGGGATGCGCTAAATTATATAGCGAATGAAAGTAAATGGTTTGATCAATAATTAATATTGCCCTTTGAAGTGCTAAAAAGTGGGCTAGAACACGATAGGCCCCGGGAGCCTCAATTATTCAGCAACTTGTAGCCACGGTACAATAGCCATGGAGCACCAGCAAAGCCATTGGCTTGGCTAAGTAGCTCCCAGTCGTATCGATCGCCATGGATACCGTCTGTTTGGTAAAGAAGGAAGCGACGGCTGTCTTACACAGTGTCGTCGACAAATACAGAAAGCAAATGCCAAATTGTGGTGATATGAA
The DNA here is from genome assembly GCA_002895965.2 of Coryphaenoides rupestris. NCBI lineage: Eukaryota > Metazoa > Chordata > Actinopteri > Gadiformes > Macrouridae > Coryphaenoides > Coryphaenoides rupestris. Next base: position 106,397 of record PIJE02000246.1, on the reverse strand, counting down.
CAACTACACGTTTTTATTCTTCCCGTCACCCGTAGGGGCACACAGGACGTCCTACGGGAGCCTCAGTACGAAGGCGCCTTGAAATAAGAGAGGAGAACGTGCTTGTGTCAGGGGAGGATCTGGAGGAAAACATGCTGCAGTACAACCGGTTATGAAGGCTGGGAAAATGTTGCTGTTCGAGTGGAAATAGATGATAAAAAATAATCTGGAGAGAGGCAGACAAAGGGAGCAGGAGCATATGGTTGGAGGGCTGAAGGGATTGTGTGATTAACAATGTTCTTTTTTTTAATTGGCTTCCTGTTGCTTAATTGCAGCTTTTCTGTCGGATGATGAATATGCCTGCAGAATAGTTGGCCTTATTGTGGGCATGCAAAGAAAGAAATATATTTATATAAAAATATCAAAGGACACAATAAGAATGTGTGAATTCCATTGTGCAAGTGTAGATACACTTGCACATACATACACACATGTATGTGTGTATGTAAATACATACACACATACATACACACATACAGTATGCGAGAGAGAGAGAGAGCTGACTGTGTGTGTGTGTGTGTGTGTGTGTGTGTGTGTGTGTGTGTGTGTGTGTGTGTGTGTGTGTGTGTGTGTGTGTGTGTGTGTGTGATGACGTTAATGGCTGAATGATAATGGTGTGAGCTCATTCCCTTGCTTGTCTGTCTCAGATCCCATAAAAACATTGTTGCTGCTACTGATATGAACCTGCACCCAAGGGAGAGTGAGACACACACACACACACACACACACACAGTCAGCTCTCTCTCTCTCTCTCTCTCTCTCTCATACTGTATGTATGTGTGTATGTATGTGTGTATGTATGTATGTGTGTATGTGTGTATGTATGTATGTATGTATGTGTATGTATGTATGTGTGTATGTATGTGTGTATGTGTGTATGTATGTGTGTATGTGTGTATGTGTGTATGTATGTGTGTGTGTATGTATGTATGTATGTATGTGTGTATGTATGTGTGTATGTACTTTATGTACATGCTGCTCTGCTAAATCGCTCACCAGCTAGAGACTAAAGACCCACCTGTTCAGAGTTCACCTGGAGTCTCCATAGCTTCCCCCCTTACCCCCTCTAACCCATTCCCCCCCCCTAACCCACTCCCACCTACCCAACCAGAGTTGGAATCGCCTTCCCTCTCCAAATCCTAGCACTCACTTGCGTGTTTGTATATCTTGCACTAAATATTAGTAATTAGCATTGTTTAGCATATTGTATGTTCTTAGATGTTGGTAATGCACTCAGGATCACACGTCTGCTCTTATCCCAGCTATCATGCAGGCAACCTAGCAATTATGAAACTTGTTCTATGAGCTTTGCTATTATGAATGCTTGAAACCTGCTCTATTCTTATCTTTATGTGCCACAGTGTCTCTTTCGCTTTGGATAAAAGCGTCTGCCAAATGCCCTAAATGTAAAAGTAAATGCTGCGTGGAGGCCCCCCCCTCCGCACGCTCTCTCCCCGACTGTGTTGGCCGACTCAGTTGACCCTAGAACCGGTGGGCTTGTAGGATGGCAGAGAGCAGCCTTGAAGCACACACACACGCACACACAGTGTGTAAATAGGGAGTGACAGGGCCTAGCTGGGTGTGTGCGCTCGCCCCTGGCCACTGCTCGCCCCTGGAGGACCAGCGAAGCCATTGGCTTGGCTAAGTAGCTCCCAGTCGTATCGATCGCCATGGATACCGTCTGTTCGGTAAAGAAGGAAGCGACGGCTGTCTTGCACAGTGTCGTCGACAAATACAGAAAGCAAATGCCAAATTGTGGTGATATGAACAACTACACGTTTTTATTCTTCCCGTCACCCGTAGGGGCACACAGGACGTCCTACGGGAGCCTCTGTACGAAAGCGCCTTGAGATAAGAGAGGAGAACGTGCTTGTGTCAGGGGAGGATCTGGAGGAGAACAGGCTGCAGTACAACCGGTGGTACAACCACTGGGCTGCAGTGTCTGCTGTGACCGGTAGCAGCAGCAGCAGCTAGCCGGGCTGGTCGGTCTCCACCACCGCCGCCCAGGGCTTCTCTCTGCACATGGAAAACAACAACCCACAGCACTTTTCTATTGACCACACAAAAGCAATTAAAGCCTGAAGAAGACCGAACGGGGATAGAAAATTGAGGTTTTTCTTTTGTCGATTTTGTGAATTTTTGTTTTCCTTTGGCGAGAAGATAAGAACAAAGTGAGAGTGGGTGGGGAATTCTCTTGTTCTTTAGACGGTAGTAGATTCATTTTAAAGGAGGGTGTGTGTGTGTGTGTGTGTGTGTGTGTGTGTGCGTCTGAATGAATGAAACAGCAGTTCTGAAAACTGTTCTGGATTTCGATTACAGGCGTTGACAGAGCAAAGCCATCTGCATACTGTTTAAGCTGTCGGCTCACAGTTAGATGTTCACCACATGGCTTTATTGTGAAGTGAAAGACATCGTATTCGGTGTCCAACGACATCTCTACTCAACATTAGTTTTTTGCGTTGTGTGGTTGAATGGCGTCTGCGTTTGCTTTGAGTTTCCCCTCTGCATATATGAATGAGTGTTGGGCTTTGTTCTGTTTGTTAAGATAAGATAATAAGATAAGATAGAACTTTATTAATCCCGAAGGAAATTCTTGTGCCAGGTTGCATAGCAATACAGTACAATAAACAATAGTGAAATCGACAGAATTTCACAGATTTACAAATGTACAATGTCAAAATATAAAATTATATAGACAAGATAAGATATTCAGACGGCGAAAATGAAGTGAAGAGTGAAGAATATTGTGCAAAAGAACAATATTGTTCTCTGCGAGCAAAGATTCAAATGAACATTTGACTGAGCCAAATGTTGAGTGGGGGGGGGGGGGGGGGCGTACCATGTTGAGAACCAAGACTCAGACTCATGGCACTCGACGCAAAGGGAAATCCTCCAAGTGAAACTAAAAGTTAAAGTTGCTTCTGTATTTTATTTGATCCTGGACAGGTTTGCAGATGACTTCATTAATATCCGTCCATCCATCCATTCTCTTCCGCTTATCCGGGGTCGGGTCGCGGTGGCAGCCGGCTAAGCAGGGCCCCCCAGGCTTCCTTCTCCCCAGCCACACTCTCTAGTTCCTCCTGGGGATCCCGAGGCGTTCCCAGGCCAGACGAGATATATAATCCCTCCAGCGGGTTCTGGGTCTGCCCCGGGGTCTCCTCCCAGTTGGACGTGCCCGGAAAACCTCCAAATTGGAGGCAGCCCGGGGGGCATCCTAATCAGATGCCCGAAGCACCTCAGCTGACTCCTTTCGATGCGGAGGAGCAGCGGCTCTACTCCGAGCTCCCTCCGGATGTCTGAGCTCCTCACCCTATCTCTAAGACTTCATTAATATATTTTTAGTAATTAGAAGAAGACTTTCAATGACTTTCCTGTCAGCATCCCCATCTCCAAAATGCTTGGTGGAAGACTCAGATCTTTTATGTGAGTGAAAGTAGAAATACCACACTGTAGAAATACTAAATCTAAAATCTAAATAATCTAAAACTTCTGCATTGAAAATGTTCCTACAGTAAAAATACAGATAATAGATAATGGCCCATTTCAGAATAATATACATTATATCATTGGATTATAATTACTGATGCATTAATGTGTTAATCGCTTTAATATTGCAGCAAGTGTGGCAGTCCAGCCTTGTGAGACAGTGTAGTGGGTGGACCCCACTACACTTTTATTAGTAACTAGTAACATAAATGTAAAAAGTACAAGTACCTGCAGATTTGTAAATAAGTACAGTACTTGAGTAAATCTACTTAGTTACTTTACACCACATGTCAGTGACACTTTGTTACTTTCTGTGTGTGTGTGCGTGTGTGTGTGTGTGTGTGTGTGTGTGTGTGTGTGTGTGTGTGTGTGTGTGTGTGTGACTTGTGGCCAAAAACGCCTTGGTTTCTCTGGATGTGCTTTGTGTTTGAAGTCCTTCCTCCTCTCCTCTCCTCTTGTGTTCAGGTCGGTGGGAACCTTCCAGATGGTTCTGCAGAAGGTGGCGCAGGACGGCTACCTGGAGCTGACGGACACGCTCGTCGACGACAACAACACCGCCACCAAGGTAAGACATGCTGTGCTGCTCACACACACACACTGTGTAGGAGAAATCGCCCTCAGTGGAGGAAAACTGGCTTTTAGTGAGCAATTTGGCAGCGATGATTGCTTGTTTCTGTGCGACTGAGAAGCACAGGAAGTGATGTCGACTTACTGCCTGCTTAATGTTCCCCTTTTCTTTGGCCGTAGTCAAACAGTTATGTTAAAATGGTTAAGGGTGATGTTAAGGATTATATAGCTTATCGTCAGATCATAAATGTATTCATTAAAGGGTGCAGCACTATGAGTACTGGATGTGTTATCGAGAACACAGCAACAACAATCCCCGCCCCCACCCCGTCTCTCCCTCTCTATCTGTCATTTTAATGAGATTTTTTTGTCAATACATTTCATTAATAAATCCCCCCCCCCACAAGGGTTGGGGGATGGGGGGTTAGCTGGTTAACTGAGCCCAGTTCCACCTGAGGGGACCGCGACTACCCGCTATAACCACTTGGCACTGCCGTGGTTGCTATAGTAACGTACCTGGGGGTTGTAGGGGAAATGATCTGAGAAGGAGAGAGAGAGAGAGAGAGAGACAGAGAGAGAGAGAGAGAGAGGGGGAGAGTGTTAGGAGGTGGTGTTTTAATTCACAACACAAAAGAGTGCCACACACGAAGCCACACAGAGTTCGGGGATCCGGGCAGGGCTCCGCGGGTTGGCTCCAGCTCATTGGGGTGGTCTGGAACGCACCTGTGGCTTTAGGGGACGTTCTGGCGCCGAGTGGAGCGCCGGCCAGGCTTTTGTAGTGCGGGCTGTGATTGCCGATCCGGAGCAGGTGCGGTGATTGGGTGCCGCGTCAGCACCGCTCCACCTTGGCACCTTCGCCGACGATCGTGAAGGGCGTGTAGCAGGAGGCGAGACGAGAAGGCGTGGAGGCGAGGACGGGCGAGCCGTAACAGAGAGGGGAGAGGAGAGAGGGGGAGAGAGAGAGAGAGAGGAGAGAGAGAGAGAGAGAGAGAGAGAGAGAGAGAGAGAGAGAGAGGCAGAAAGAGAACGGGAGATGCATAGGGGGAGAGAGAAAGTGAGATGTAGAAAGAGATGGCGGGAGGAGGGAGAGAGAGTATGCAGCGATAGAGGGCGGTGGTGGTGGTGGTGGTGGTGGTGGTGGTGGGGGGGGGGGGAGGGGGAGCCAGTCCAGTCCACGTACACCCCTCATCTGTCTTTGTCAGGACAATAAATTGGCTGCTGTGTTATAAGTCCAGGCCGATCGGCTGGGGACCGGGGGGTGTCTCGCTGTCCCACAGCACAAGACACAAGAGACAAACCATCCAGGATGCCTGTTACTCCTGCACTATTTACCGAGACGGCCTCCCTGAAGTCCCCTCCCAGCACACATAGCAGTGATATAACAATCTTGTCAGTGTTGATGTCGCCGTGTAGCTTATTGGAGAAGCTTTCGTGTTTTCCATTGAGAGCATCCTAAGCATTCCCCACATGTATATTTATACAGGTTTACATTCTATAAGAAGGTTAGACGGTACAGAGACGGTAAGAAGAAGAAGAAGAAGAAGAAGAAGAAGAAGAAGATCTTTATTAATCCACACATGTAGTGGTCACACAACACACAGTGGGAAGTTGTTTATTCAATTACAACACTGGACACACACACACACACACACACTCTGATTTAAAAGAGCCCTCTCAACAGCTGGAGCTTCTAATGTTTACGATTATGTATGAAATTGCATTGATGGAGTTGAAGATCATATGGACATTTTACCCTTAAAAAGAATTAAAAAACGTATTTTGGGTTCACTGTGCCTTTAACCCTTCACCAATAGTACCCGGGTACTTTTGACTACTAATCGATACGTCAATTGAATGGTTCAACTGACCATCCTGTAAATCAATCTTTGAGTTGTTGCTGTTGTTGTTGTTGTTGTTGTTGTCGCAGACCAGCGTTACCATAGAGATCAAATACCAGACGGTGGACGGCTCGGTGGGCACGTGGAGCGACGGGGAGTTCCTGGACGTGCCGGAGGAGGGGACCTTCTCCTTCGAGACGGACAGCCTGTTGTCTGGCCAGAGCCACAGCTCCGGGGTGTCCATCAAGCGCTCCCTGCAGGGCTCCATCCCCACCTTCCGCAAGTAGGTGGATGGAAAGCATGTTGCCGTGACGACAACCGCATTGTGTTTTGTGTGTGCGCAGTGTGGGTCACCCTTATTTTGGACTGTTGTTGTTATGTGCTTGATCGTAAAATTCTCTCAAAAATTGATCGGACACGTTTTTTAACATTTTATTTGGATAACATGATACAAAACACAGCAAGACGAGGCTGGATTTTATGTATAACAGACAAAAAAGCTGCTCTTTCTGCTGTAAAGACGGTGTGGATATTTGATTCTTTCCCTTCAATTGTGATATTTGTGATATTTGTATTGTTCTGTTGCACATTCATCGGCACTTTTTCATTTCACTGCATATCCTGTATGTGTACGTGACCATTAAACATGACTGTTGAATCTTGAATTCGGCATAAAAAATAAAAGCGAGTGTGTGCATGAAGATGCAAAAACATGCAGTCAAGAGCGTGCCAAACCCTCAGGTGGAGATACAACCCTAACCATAAAGCCATGTTGGTAAGCTTACAGCGATGGGGCATCGAGGACAGTGAGGCAGTGAGTTATTCCTCAATATCACACTTCAATATAAAGTTATCAAGGTCAAGATCAGCACTATTTTGGTCATTGTAATAAATCACTTAATGTAAACAAAGTAGATAACAGTTTCTTAATATCTTCACCCGGGAAGGAGTTTTGCAAAAGGTCAGTGTTCAGTGACCTACAACTGAGTTTGCATGTGAACAAAGAGAGAAGAAGAAGAAAAAGAAAAAGCAATTTATTTTTTAATTAACCATGTCCATGTGGACTAGGCCTTAAGTCAAGACCGGTTAAAGCCAACAACTATAAACTCATTCTTTATTCATGGCAATGATACAATAACAACAACAATAACAGATACAGATTTGGTACATGCATTACTGCAGTATTGCCCAAGTTTGGTCTCCGTCTGCCTTCTTTGTGCTACTCACCAATATTTCGTCTTGGTTGTGCAGCTTCTGTTTTCGCGAAATAACATCTGAAAGTATTCTATTTACCAATATTTAGTCTCGGTTGGGCTGTTCAGTTGCTGCTGAATAATGCTGAAGGGGAAAATGTAATTTCCTGTCTTTGCAGCCAAAGCCCCATATCATCATCATAATACACAGAAGGTCAGGAGGTGTGTGAGCACATTACGACATAGTTAAGTCTTATATTATGGAGTATGTGGATATAACATAGACATTATGGAAGGGATACTATGTTAGAGTTAGACTGGTCGCATCAGTGTCTGTTGAAGTGTTTAAGAATCCTATACTATACGCACACACACACACACACACGCACACACACACACACACACACACACACACATCCTGGCATTTATCTGCAGTTCTTTATTTAAAACCTGGTTTATGTTGCTTCCATAACTAAGTGTTGGCAGCCAGGCATTCTCTCTCTCTCTCTCTCTCTCTCTCTCTCTCTCTCTCTCTCCTGCAGAACATATTTAGGGGGGGCAGAGGGGCCCAGGAACAATCTTGGGCTGGCACACTGTGTGTGTGTATATATACAGTGTAAATGTAAGGGATAATCAATGAGTAGGTGTGTGTTTTTAAGGCATGACGTGGAGGCGAAGCGGAGGTGCCCAACACACACCTCCTTGTTGATTATCCCTTACATATACATGTTATGAAGCAAGAGTTTGTTGTCATGACAAGGGATGATTATAGTCCCTTTTGCAACCAAGTCAAGGTATAAATCACAACGGGCTGAGGGAAGTGAAGGTAATGGCTCCATCGCAGGAACTCCTTACGCAGCCATTTTCCTCTGCTGCGTCCCGTTCTTCACAATTGTTGTGTCCTACATACAGATTGAAAGAAATGTTCAAATCAGCCGTTGGTGTGTCTTCCTTCCCAGTCGCGAGTTTATCAAGTTGATAACTCAGCTGCTGGCGGCAGTCGATAGCAAGTAAGCTTTGACAGCTATGCTCTGTTGGGTAGCGGATGAATCTGATTTAAACTTGAGCTGAACCACACCTGGGCGGTAGCTCAGGAGGTAAGAGCGGTTGTCTGGCAACAGGAAGGTTGCTGGTTTGATCCCCAGGCTCCGCCTAGCTAAGTGTTGAGGTGTCCCTGAGCAAGACACCACTTAACCCTAACTGCTCCTGACGTGTTGGTTGTTACCTTGCATGGTTGACACCGTCGTCTGTGTATGAATGGGTGAATGTGAGGCAACTGTAAAGCACTTTGGATAAAAGCGATATATAAATGCAATCCATTTACCATTTACATCTGCAATATATATGGATTTAACTCACACCTTCCAGCCAATCAGAAAAAGGTATTGACCAAGACTGTTGTATAATAAAGAATACCCCCTCCCTTAACCTTAGCTCTCCAGCCCATATATATTGACATTCAAGGTGTTTTGCAGACACTGTTTTCGAGCGACTTACAAAGAGTACATTTATTAAAGGAGACAGCAATATATCACTGTGGTACATAAAGATAACAATAGAGCTGATTTCAAGCATTCATAATTGCGAGTTTCATAGTTCATGTATATTACAATGATTACAGGATTATGAGATTTAGTTGGATCTGTCTGTCTGTCTGTTTCTCTCTCTCTGTCCTATCTCTCTCTTGTTGATATTTCCCAGCACTGAGAGCTCATTCGTCATCATTTTCCTGCTCATCAGTCACTCATTGAAGCGTTCTGTTTTGTACTGAGACCCAATGTCCTCTTTCTCACGCCGGCTAACAGTTCATATCATTGGATAAGCTCACATTTTTGCCAACATAATATATAAAGTATACATCGAACAATGACAATGATAAAACAATTTTAAATTGAAATTCTTCATGGTGAGCTTGACGATACGTCATTCAAGCTTTCAAACACGACCTGGAGGACGCTTTTTTTTTTAACCACAAAGTAGAAAATATGTGGAGATTTTCTCAAGGCAATGCTTTCTTAAATTGAACTAACACCAAAGGTACACTTGGTATCGGTGTTTACACCATATGGCATCACATATACACACAACCACACTACCCACACACACCACACACCACACACACACACCAACACACACACAACCACACACACATATACGCACCACACGCATTGCATTACAATTTACATTAGGGCAATTTGGGCTAAACACTTTTAATCCAAAGCGACTTACAGAAGAGTCACATGCAACACATATACATGTGCGCACAACACCACACACACACACACACACGCACACACACACATGCATGCACGCACAGAGCTTCTGTTGGACTGCTACAGAGCATGGGTAGTGGTTACTGGTGCTTGTAGTGGGGGTTGGGTGGGGGTCCCGAGGGGCAGTGTATCCAGGCATGGCGGCGCTCCCCCCCTACAGAAGTGTTTCTGACAGTGAGCGGTGGGGGTTGCGTCACGACGCCGGCATAAAAGCAGCCTCTAATTGAGCTCTGGTCCATGGTGACTGCATTCAGGACTTCTGAGGCCTTTCATGAAGACAAGGTACTGCCTGCAGCGCGCTTTGTGCTGAAAGTGAAAGCAAAGCGTACCCTGTGACGCACATTTAGTTTGCTCAGTTTGATATGCTGGCTTCTCTGTGGTTGATATTGTGGTCTGTGTTACTTTACGTGTCGCAGAGATCCTGATGTGCGCTCACATAAAACCTTTCCACCGGAGGCGAGCAAGGCAGCACCGGTAGCAGCATTTTCTTCATCTCGTTGTTCTTGTTGTCAGCGTTGCCATCGGCAGCACGTGTGCTACGTGAGCCCACCTCACCTTTGCAGCGATTGGTCAGCTTTGAAAAAGCGGGCCACGTCTTATATGCATTTCGGTTTGACTCCTCTTGCTTTTTTGCATGTGTCTGCCTTTTGGCCATTTCCCATATTGTTTTAATGTAAGAAGCCGGATGCGTTGCAGAAGACGAATAAAATACAGTCGGTAACCCAACTGACATCCTCCAAACTGATGCTTACTCATCCAAACCACGGGCATTGTGTTTCTAATTCTACTTGGTCATTAATGCACATTTACCCCAAGTCACAATAGTCAACCTTGCATGAACAGGGGGACCGTGTATTGATCTATTGATGCATTTGTTTTGCAGATTACACATTTGTGTTTCATTCAAATCCGCCTGTGAGAGCAGAGTCGGGGGGGGGGGGGGGGGGGGGGACAGTCATCAAGGAGAATCCTGAATGGTCTGCATGTGTTTCATCTTTCAAGGCCTTTTGTTTCTGTAGCAGCGACAGCAGCACAGACAGGGTCGAGTAACTACAGCTGCCATCAATAATAACCGCGGGCGACAACAACGCCGCTTCTCTCTGAACTTGAACCCCATCGAGATGTGTGTGACATAACACGTCGACACTCATGTTAGAAGATATAATCTTTGTGTATATATTTGAATCTATGAGAACATTTTCTGCATTGGGTCATGTGTGAATGGGAACAGGAATCTGAATCTGAAATCTGAATCTGTTCCACCAATGTCCCACCATAACACGGAGTGACATTTCCGAATGAAAGCCGTAACATTGCCAGGAGAGACACGTAGAGGAGTACAAGGGAGCGAGCGAACCAATTATAAGACTCCGCTGATGATTCTACTTTCTGTGGCTGCTCAATGCGTCACATTTCAGAAAAAAACTAACAGCGGTTTGCTAAACCTCTTTGACCACAATTCAATGATTTGTCCCCATTGGGTTTGGCATAAAAATCGAACATTTGCAGCTGTTCAGCCGACAGCCCATTCAGCCGAGGTAAACAGCGGATTATGCTGCATTTCTATAGCGTTCTCTGAAGCGCTGCCTCTGGGACGTGGGGGATTTGGACGGCGAGAGAGGTGCAGGGAAGGAGAGATGAAGGGAGGAGGCGTCTGCCCTCACGATGCATGCTGAAGGACGAGGAGATGTAGCAGGAGTAGAGACTGAGGTTTGGTGTCGGCTTGAAGTAGGCTATGACGCAATACGAGACGAGGGAGTGGAATAGAGATGCTTCAAGATCAAGAGGATTATGGTTTCTAGTCTAGTGGGATTCATAGAACACTGCATGTTGTTCAGCCCGGAGGTTCACCCACTGCTGCATCTGCAGTAGAGGGTTATTTTTAATGTCTCGGTTGATTTGTTTAGTTTGTTAGTTTTTCTTTGTTTCTTCCTTGTTACACCACCTAACCCTAACTGCTCCTGACGTGTTGGTTGTTACCTTGCAATGGTTGACACCGCCGCGGTGTATGAATGGGTGAATGTGAGGCAATACTGTAAAGCACTTTGGATAAAAGCGATATATAAATGGAATCCATTTACCATTACACACACATACACACATGTGCATAAATGGCAACATTCCAGGATCCAAAAAAAGTGTTTTGTTTATAACACGTATGCCAAAAGAGGCTCAACAGCCTCTCTTTTTGAGAGTGTTTTGAGACCGACTTTGCATCAGACTTTGACTAGCAAAGGGAACAACAGACCCCTTTTCACAGGTCTTCAG
>PIJE02000246.1:64733-89733 GCA_002895965.2 Coryphaenoides rupestris | reverse complement strand
CAGCTAACCATGTCAGCCTGTACCCAGTATCACCATTAAACAGGAACTTCTCCACTGATCCAAAACCGTCCCAAATGAGATTTGTGTCAATGTTCTCTGCTCTATGTTGCCTGCACCCAGATTTCCCCGCGACTTTTATCTGGCAGATGACATGTTTCGCGTCATCCACAAAACAATGCCAAAAGCAGGGAAGTTCCCCTTTAAGAAAAAACATGAAAAGAAACATCTTATCTTCCCTTCTTCTGCTCTGTGTTCTTCAGTGGAAAGGATAATTGAGCCATTGGGAAACACTGTAGCTTCCTAAGCCTGTTGGACTGTAACTAGCTTGTCTTTTTCTGTTGTACTATATAAATATATATATATATATATATATATATATATATATATATATATAGCATATGTTCGTATACTGCATTCCTCTTGACCCAGGGCATTCTGTAAGATGCACCCGGGCTCCAAGGAGATAACTATTGCCCCACCACTCGATTTTAATTATAGTTGTTAATTGTGATGAAACCCTTAATGGGTTTCTCCCCAGTGAGGGGAATCAATGTGCATGAGCAACACTGTTCACTTTCCTTTAGTCTCCTCGGGATCTGTTTGCTTTACTCCAATGCAGTGCTTCCCAACGTTTCTCCGGAGCTAAGGCACACCAATGTGTAATTTCAAAATGATAAATGTCACACACACCTCACACACCATGTTAATTTCCTTATAATAGCTGCACACACAGCAACAGTAACACACTAGAATCGCCCATCAAAATGGAGTTAGGGGGCAACACTGTTTACACAAACTGTCTTTTATAGATTTGGAGTGGTCTTATTGTTGCAAGGTAATTACTACAGTATCCTTGTTCACTGGGGGCTCTATAACCCATGTCGGGCATATGTACTAAATCCCACACCTAGCCTTATGTGAAACAACACTGGTAGCGAACCACTGCCGTACTGGATGATGTTGATCCGAGATCTCTTCTGATCCAGATTAGCATCACCGTCATCGAGGTCCGGCAGCTTGTGGGCCTCAACATGGACCCGGTGGTGTGCGTGGAGATCGGGGACGACAAGAAGTACACGTCCATGAAGGAGTCCACCAACTGCCCCTATTACAATGAGGTAAGCCCTGCGGAGTCCTTTTAAACCAGGATGGTCTTTGGCGATATTGCTTCCTGTTTAGTTTTAGTATGCGAGTATTGCAAAGACTTGTGCTGTGTGGTGTTCTCTAGCTGGGTGAACGGCTGTGTGTGTAGACTGTTTGCAGAGGGGTGCCCTTAGACTCCTGCGGCTTGGCGAGGCTGAACGAGCCTGCAGTACGTCCCTGCGCCGCACTGGGATCGGTAGCGGCGGCAGCCAAGTCTGTGAACGATTCATACTGCCTGACTCTGTGGGGAGATGCAGTGAAGCCAGCCTGTGAATGTTAAGCAAGAGATAATGGACCCTAACCCTCGTCCTCCCTGGGTTGACAACCTTTTGCCACTTTTGTGTGTTTAAGAAGCCATTCCACACCAAGCAGCTCTGCACTTAAGCTTTCTTATTGTGTGTATAAACTCTATGAATCACATCATCCTTGTCTATGAGGCCCTATGAAGACAGTCAGTAAGGAAGAGCCTCTGGCGTGGATTTACAGCCTGCTTAACAAAGTCCTGTAACAGATAAGAACACAACCAATTGCGAGACGAAGATTTAATACGGTTTTCTTTTCACTTTCCCTCTTTCGCAGTACTTTGTCTTCGACTTCCATGTCCCGCCGGACGTCATGTTCGACAAGATCATCAAACTCTCGGTGAGTGAACGGCTTCTCGGAGGGCAACACAAAGTGGCCGCTACGTAAAACTGCACTTGCATAATTACTCCAATTAATTTGTGGATTTTCGCATTCACCTTTCAGTCCTCCCTCATCAGTTGTGCTACCTAGCTTAGCACTATCCAGCTCTCATAGTCATAGTTCCGTAGACTTTCAGTTTTCCTTTTTTCTTCTTTTTTTTCTAGCAGTTCCCATGACAACGCTGGGCCAAGAGCTTATATATTATGCCCATAATTAATCTCTTGGCTGTTTCTGACTAGGTTATCCACTCAAAGAACCTTCTACGGAGCGGAACCTTGGTGGGAACTTTCAAGCTGGATGTTGGCACTGTTTACGCACAGCCTGGTAAATTAATTACCTGTAGCACACACACACACACACACACACACACACACACACAGATAAAGCATGGTTAACAATTCTGTAGATTTAATTATAATTCATTATAGTCTACATACTTCTCAGCCCCTTAATGATATAATGGTGTGTCTATATGTCACAGTTTTTGTGTATGACTAGCCATGAATGCAAAATATAAATCTAATGACAAAATGTTCCCCTTACTATTGTATTCACTCGTTGTAATACATTGCTTACATTGATCATTGGCTGCCACGTATCCCAGAGCACCAGTTCTACCACAAGTGGGCCATGCTGTCTGACCCGGGCGACATCACGGCGGGGTGCAAAGGATACATTAAGTGTGACATCGCTGTGGTCGGCAAGGGGGACAACATCAAGACCCCCCACAAGGCTAATGAGACGGATGAGGATGACATAGAAGGGTATCTCTCTTTTCCCTCACACCAGTTGTTGGAACACGTTTTTCTAGCTCTATGCATATTCAGAAATGTGCAACCCGGAGTTATTGTAATAGAATGCTTATGCATAATCATATGCATGGAACTGCAGTAGCTCTTGTGCATGGAAATCATTCAACATTGTGCCCAGTGCTAAACAAACCCCTAAACATGGCAGAGATAATGCCACACTCTACACACACAGAACCAATCAGGACACATGTAGGCCTACCTTAAAGGGGCCCTATTATACCACCTGACATAGTGACATCACAAGTGGAAGTGTCCGCCTTAGACACATGATGACTAGATCAGTTTGCTCATTGGTACAGTCCAATGGGTAGGCTGGTGAACTGATCTAGTCATCATATGTCTGGGTGGACACTCCCACTTGTGATGTCACTTTGTCACAATGACAATTTTAGTCACAATTTTGAAACGGCGTGTAATGGCTCATCAAGCTCACACCTTATGGTATAATGGTATAATAGGGCCCCTTTAAGATTGCTTTGTGACCTACTCTATCTTTGCTGCTCAAGGGTCAATCCCAGTACCTTTGGGCAGAAAGTCAAACACCCCAGCCACTCTGTCCAGCCCCTAGGCACTAGACTAGGACCATCCAACCCTGTACCTTTTGGCTAGAAGTGGAAAAGCCTCGACACCACGCTATCTTATTTCCTAGATCCACTACCAACAGGGAGAAGTCAATCCAGGTCAACGCATGTTCTGCTGTAGCTACACACACCCCCTCTATCTCTGGGGATATCTTCCCAACATAGGAACCTGCTGATACCAGAGGGTGTCCCGGTGGAGAGACAGTGGGCCAGATTCTATGTGAAGATCTACCGGGCCGAGGGCCTGCCAAAGATGAACACCAGCATCATGGCGAACGTCAAGAAGGCTTTCATCGGGGAGAACAGAGACCTGGTGGACCCCTATGTTCAAGTGCAGTTTGCTGGCCAGAAGGTATGGGCCATCACAGTCTATCCTCTTTTTAAAACTTTAAAACAAACCAAATGGAACCTGCAACTTAACATTTGAATTGTTAGTATTGTAAAATAAGAAGTGCCTAATGCCTAAAATATGGCTTTAGGCTACAATTGTAATGCTATGATTGATGTCAGTTTATCAAATTGCCGACCAGAGAGGAGATCACGTTGGATTACTTACTCACTGGAGACCAGTGAGTAAGTAAACCTCCCCCATCATCCCCATCCCCAGAAAGCCAAGGATCACATGATTTAATGACTACAGACCCGTTGCCCTGAACTCTGTGGTAATGAAGTAATTTGAGCGCCTTGTGCTGTCCCACCTGTCCAACTGACCCACTCCTGGACCCCCTGCAGTTTGCCTACAGAACCAACAGGTCTGTAGACGATGCTGCCAACATGGCCCTCCACTCCTCAGGAACCTATGCCAGGATCCTGTTTCTGGATTTCAGCTCTGCTTTCAACACATTCATCCCGGCTCTGCTGCAGGACAAGCTCTCCCAGCTGAGCGTGCCTGACCCCACCTGAAGGTGGATCACAGACTTCCTGTCCAACAGGGAACAGCACGTGAGCCTGGGTAAACATGTCTCCTGGACCCCACGCATTGTCAGCACCGGTTCGCCTCAAGGCTGCATCCTATCCCCTCTACTCCCTGTACACCAACGCCTGCACCTCCAGTCATCAGTCTGTCAAGCTCCCGAAGTTCATGGACGACACCACCCTCATCTGCCTACAGGTGGGAGATTGACCATCTGGTGACCTGGTGCAGTCAGAACAACTTGGAGCTCAACGCTCTCAAGACAGTGGTGATGGTAGTAGACTTCCGGAAGAACCCAGCCCCACCCGACCCATCACCCTGTGTGACTCCCCAGTTGACACTGTGGAGTCCTTTCATTTCCTGGGCACCACCATCACCCAGGACCTCGAGTGGGAGCTGAACAGCTCCACCCCCAAAAGCCCAGCAGAGGCTATACTTCCTGCAGCAGCTTGAAGAAGTTCAACCTGCCAAAGACAATGATGGTGCACTTCTACTCCGCCATCATTGAGTCCATCCTCACCTCCTCCATCACCATCTGGTACGCTGCTGCCACTGCCAAGGACAAGGGCAGACTGCAGCGTGTCATTGGCTCTGCTGAGAAGGTGATTGGCTGCTATCTGCCATCTCTCCAGAACCTGCACGCCTCCAGGACCCTGAGGCCAGCAGGTAAGATTGTGGTCGACCAGGTCCATCAGGACAGAAACCTCACACCACAAGAACAGCTTCTTCCCCACGGCAACTGGCCTCATTAACAAGACCTGGGACCCCCACTGATCCCCACCGATTCCTCCTATGGACACTATACTACACGTTATATTAACATTTAACCCCACTGACTCCCACCCCTGTGGACACTATTGCATTACATCAACGCACATCTTTAAATTGCACTTGTTAATTGCTTATTTTTTCTATACTTTTTCTATATACTGTATTTTTTAGAATTTTTCAAATTCTTTAGAATGTCTATATTATTACTTTCTGTTTAATGTTCAATGTTATGCACCAATTTCACAAAAGCACATTCTTGTAAAAACTATGGCAATAAACCTGATTCTGATTCATGCATTTCTAATTCTCTTGGATAATACGGGAGAAAATATATGAAAAAAGATGCGGTGTATTCAAGGTCAAGGGTCACCAAGTAATGTACGGAAGTGGTATTCTGAGAGTAAATAGAGCAAATACACAATTCCACAAGAAAGAGTGCAGCCCTGCTGTCTTTCTCTGCACAGGGCAAGACTGCAGTCCAGAAGAGCAGCTATGAGCCCATCTGGAATGAGCAGATCATGTTCACCGAGATGTTCCCGCCACTCTGCAAACGCATGAAGGTCCAGATACGGGACTCGGATAAGGTCAATGACGTCGCCATAGGAACCCACTTCATTGACCTCCGCAAGATCTCCAACGAGGGCGACAAAGGTAGTAACACGTTGTAAAATGTATGAACACGTTGTAAACAGCGATAGTGGTGCAGCTCATTGCCATTGATTAGCTCTCAGGTTCATTCATTAACTCAACTTAATTAATGACGCAATCGGCGGTGCTAAATTGTCCGTTCACTTTTCTTTATAATTCCTGGAGGCCGGATGACCCATTGACACAATCATTTGCATCGTGAACTGATATAGTGGAGGCCAATACCCCAAAAGGCACACAATCCATAACACATCATTATGCATGGTTGATAGATTATCCATGAATCATGCCCTGGAACAAAGTGCCGTGATTTTGCTATTATTGATATGAAACAAACTGTGCAAAAAATCATTTACCAAAAATCCAATATGCCTTCTAAATAATGCCATATGGCTCCATAATGCCCCCCTGGATGGTTCACTAGGCTTCCTGCCGACCATGGGCCCAGCCTGGGTCAACATGTACGGCTCCACTCGCCAATACACCCTCATGGACGAACACCAGGACCTCAACGAAGGCCTGGGAGAGGGCGTCTCCTTCCGGGCCCGCCTCTTGTTGTCTGTTGCCGTGGAGATCCTGGACACCACCTCCACCGAGATCATGAGCTCCACAGAGGTGCAGGTGGAGTCCATCTCCAACATCTCAGAGGTGAGTGGGCCACCTTTCATATTGAGAGCTGAAACCGGGGGGTGTGTTCACTTACACTTTAGTAATGGATCATCTAGCTGCCTTCGCTCAACATCTCCACTCACCCAATTTTCTACATGTCAGTAATTATGGGGCAACGTGGAAGGGCAGATAACCTAAGAGCACCAGGACTACTACAGACCCTGAAAAGGGTCTCGAGCTCCTGTCTCCCTTGACCCCCATTATCGACCTAGTCAGCCCTCCATTAGCAACCCCAGCAAGCCGCTCTATTGACATGCTGTAATGGCTCACCAGGGATTCCATGTGATTCATAGTGCTGCTGCAGCCAACAATCTCAGAACATGGCTTTTGTGTGTCCTCATGCGCCACCCATCGATAAACTTCATGAACGAGTCTATAGGATATACGATGAAAGGAATGAAACCCAAGATCAATGTATGAACGTATATAGTGGCACCTGATTCAGCACATTTAAAAAAAATCCACCCACTATCCTCTCCTGCTCAGAGCGCAACTGGGAAAATAGAAGAGTTCTTCCTGTTTGGCTCGTTTCTGGAGGCCACGATGATTGATCGAAAAATTGGCGACAAATCCATCAGCTTTGAGGTCACAATAGGTAAGACGGGTCCCTGCTCATTGATTGGTCTGTTTTTCCAATGATAAGATGTATTAACTGATGCATTCTGTTTCAAATTCGAATTCTTTCTAATATCAGTGGGCTTGTCACAACATTACTGCATTAATTAAATCTCTAATATTCCAACCACATTCCAATACATTTTTTAATAACCTAATTTACCGACTGCAATCAGTAAAGGACGTCTCATTGAATCTCAATATCGCCTTCTCCCGCAGGTAACTACGGCAACCAGATAGACGGGGTGAGCAAGCCGGCGTCAGCCAAGAAAAGGAAGAAAGACGGGGAAAGTGAGGAGGAGGAGTCGGACCTGATCCAGAACTCTAGCGAGGAAGAGGATGATGAAGATGGAGAGCTGATGTCTGTCTCCTCCACTCCCCTCATGAAGCCTGTCATCACAGACAGGTGGGGGAGGACAAGGGTTAAAGGTCACATGGGAGTCCCCATTTATATTACCATTGCTTAAAAAAAGCTTGCGATTGCTTCGTGCATGTTTTTAATGTCCCCATTATAAATATGGGGTAGCAATGATATTATAATGTGCAAGAAAAGTTATTTTACCAAAAAACTTATACTTTTTTATATTAATGAAATGCGGAAAAAAAGAAGCAATTATTTTTAATTTTCAGGGCTGCGCAGCTTTAATGATCTACTAATTAATATACATCATTTGCATAACTTTGGGGCTATGATTTCACCGTATCCTCTTTTAATCTGCCTGGTGGTTCTACATGACAGGAACTACTTCCATCTGCCCTACTTTGAGAAGAAGCCGTGCATCTACATCAAGAGCTGGTGGCAGGACCAGCGACGGCGACTGTACAACTCTAACATCATGGACAAGATCGCAGACAAGCTGGTCAGGCTATGCTTTCCCCCTTTGAGTGGAGTCTGCATGGAGACTGTAGCCCCATTATAGTTCATATTATATATTATATCATATTATAATATGCATATTTTTGGTCTCTTTCTTCCGTTATCTTGAGCTGAGCAATCATGGCAGCAGTTTCCTGCGGGATCAATGAAGGATCTGAACTCTGAGTGTAGATGAGTGAGCTGAGGCAGATGCTGTGTTCCCCAGGAGGAGGGTCTGAATGACGTGCAGGAGATCATCAAGACGGAGAAGGCCTTCCCGGAGCGCAGGCTCAGAGGAGTGCTGGAGGAACTTAGCACAGGCTGCAGGTACATTCTTCTGGAACCTTCTTTCAGGCTTGTTTACCATGTCAATACTTTTATATTATACCATGGTCTGGATGAATACCCTTTCCTGATTGGCCCGGCAGGTGTGCGTTAAAACCATATATTACACACGTGGTTCGGCTCAAGATGAATCACTTGTAATTTAATCCGCTGCCCCACTTACAACCGTAGCAGTTAACAACTTGATAGAGTTAACAACTTGATGTACTTGTAGAAAAACACACCAATACTAGAGGTAGGCCACTGAACTAGAGGCGGGCCAGGCCACTGAACTAGAGGCGGGCCAGGCCACTGAACTAGAGGCGGGCCAGGCCACTGAACTAGAGGCAGGCCACTGAACTAGAGGCGGGCCAGGCCACTGAACTAGAGGCGGGCCAGGCCACTGAACTAGAGGCAGGCCACTGAACTAGAGGCGGGCCAGGCCACTGAACTAGAGGCAGGCCACTGAACTAGAGGCGGGCCAGGCCACTGAACTAGAGGCGGGCCAGGCCACTGAACTAGAGGCGGGCCACTGCTCTTCCAGCCCCCTGCTCAAGCATCAGTGTTATGATAGCCACGTCATCGAAATATTGTGCCGCCGCAACTATATTGCCCACCTCTAGTTCAGTGGCCTGGCCCGCCTCTAGTTCAGTGGCCTGGCCCGCCTCTAGTTCAGTGGCCTGGCCCACCTCTAGTTCAGTGGCCTGGCCCGCCTCTAGTTCAGTGGCCTGGCCCGCCTCTAGTTCAGTGGCCTGGCCCGCCTCTAGTTCAGTGGCCTGGCCCGCCTCTAGTTCAGTGGCCCGCCTCTAGTTCAGTGGCCTGGCCCGCCTCTAGTTCAGTGGCCTGGCCCGCCTCTAGTTCAGTGGCCTGCCTCTAGTTCAGTGGCCTGGCCCGCCTCTAGTTCAGTGGCCTGGCCCGCCTCTAGCTCAGTGGCCTGGCCCGCCTCTAGTTCAGTGGCCTGGCCCGCCTCTAGTTCAGTGGCCCACCTCTATTTCAGTGGCCTGGCCCGCCTCTAGTTCAGTGGCCCGCCTCTAGTTCAGTGGCCTGGCCCGCCTCTAGTTCAGTGGCCTGGCCCGCCTCTAGTTCAGTGGCCCACCTCTATTTCAGTGGCCTGGCCCGCCTCTAGTTCAGTGGCCCGCCTCTAGTTCAGTGCCCTGGCCCGCCTCTAGTTCAGTGGCCCGCCTCTAGTTCAGTGGCCCGCCTCTAGTTCAGTGGCCTGGCCCGCCTCTAGTTCAGTGGCCAGACTACAGGCATTTTTTAATCTGCGACCTCTGGGCCATATACGGCCAGAACACTGGGAAAACTCCCGGTGGAGATAATATGCACTTTGCCTTCGCCATGGTTCTTCGCCCCTACGTTGTGCATTAATACAGTGTAACGCACACCTACGAGTTGATGACCTCAATTATACCACGGTTAATAGCCAACAATATGAGACATAAGAAATCATTCATGAAGCCAGAGCTTACCGTTGTCATGACAAGGAATAACCCTCGTCCCTTTTACAACCATGCTGGTTCGCTATGGTATAAATCACAACAGGCTGACGGAAGCGAAGGCTATGGCTCCATCTCCGTAACTCGTCACAAAGTATTAACTTGCGCCCCATTCTTCAGCAATTGGTGTGTTTTTCTACAAGTATATCAAGCTGTTAACTCTATCAAGTTGTTAACTGCTACGGTTGTAAGTGGGGCAGCGGATTAATTTACAAGTGATTCATCTTGAGCCGAACCACGTGTGTAATATACGGTTTTAACGCACACCTGCCGGGCCAATCAGGAAAGGGTATTCATCCAGACCACGGTATAATATAAAAGTATTGACATGGTAAACAAGCCTGAAAGAAGGTTCCAGAAGAATGTACCTGCAGCCTGTGCTAAGTTCCTCCAGCACTCCTCTGAGCCTGCGCTCCGGGAAGGCCTTCTCCGTCTTGATGATCTCCTGCACGTCATTCAGACCCTCCTCCTGGGGAACACAGCATCTGCCTCAGCTCACTCATCTACACTCAGAGTTCAGATCCTTCATTGATCCCGCAGGAAACTGCTGCCATGATTGCTCAGCTCAAGATAACGGAAGAAAGAGACCAAAAATATGCATATTATAATATGATATAATATATAATATGAACTATAATGGGGCTACAGTCTCCGTGCAGACTCCACACAAAGGGGGAAAGCATAGCCTGACCAGCTTGTCTGCGATCTTGTCCATGATGTTAGAGTTGTACAGTCGCCGCCGCTGGTCCTGCCACCAGCTCTTAATGTAGATGCACGGCTTCTTCTCAAAGTAGGGCAGATGGAAGTAGTTCCTGTCATGTAGAACCACCAGACAGATTAAAAGAGGATACGGTGAGTAGCCCCAAAGTTATGCAAATGATGTATATTAATTAGTAGATCATTAAAGCTGCGCAGCCCTGAAAATTAAAAATAATTGCTTCTTTTTTTCCGTATTTCATTAATATAAAAAAGTATAAATTTTTTGGTAAAATAACTTTTCTTGCACATTATAATATCATTGCTACCCCATATTTATAATGGGGACATTAAAAACATGCACGAAGCAATCGCAAGCTTTTTTTAAGCAATGGTAATATAAATGGGGACTCCCATGTGACCTTTAACCCTTGTCCTCCCCCACCTGTCTGTGATGACAGGCTTCATGAGGGGAGTGGAGGAGACAGACATCAGCTCTCCATCTTCATCATCCTCTTCCTCGCTAGAGTTCTGGATCAGGTCCGACTCCTCCTCCTCACTTTCCCCGTCTTTCTTCCTTTTCTTGGCTGACGCCGGCTTGCTCACCCCGTCTATCTGGTTGCCGTAGTTACCTGCGGGAGAAGGTGACATTGAGATTCAATGAGACGTCCTTTACTGATCGCAGTCGGTAAATTAGGTTATTAAAACATTTATTGGAATGAGGTTGGAATATTAGAGATTTAATTAATGCAGTAATGTTGTGACAAGCCCACTGATATTAGAAAGAATTTGAATTTGAAACAGAATGCATCAGTTAATACATCTTATCATTGGAAAGAGACCAATCAATGAGCAGGGACCCGTCTTACCTATTGTGACCTCAAAGCTGATGGATTTGTCGCCAATTTTTCGATCAATCATCGTGGCCTCCAGAAACGAGCCAAACAGGAAGAACTCTTCTATTTTCCCAGTTGCGCTCTGAGCAGGAGAGGATAGTGGGTGGATTTTTTTTTTATGTGCTGAATCAGGTGCCACTATATACGTTCATACATTGATCTTGGGTTTCATTCCTTTCATCATATATCCTATAGACTCGTTCATGAAGTTTATCGATGGGTGGCGCATGAGGACACACAAAAGCCATGTTCTGAGATTCTTGGCTGCAGCAGCAATATGAATCACATGGAATCCCTGGTGAGCCATTACAGCATGTCAATAGAGCGGCTTGCTGGGGTTGCTAATGGAGGGCTGACTAGGTCGATAATGGGGGTCAAGGGAGACAGGAGCTCGAGACCCTTTTCAGGGTCTGTAGTAGTCCTGGTGCTCTTAGGTTATCTGCCCTTCCACGTTGCCCCATAATTACTGACATGTAGAAAATTGGGTGAGTGGAGATGTTGAGCGAAGGCAGCTAGATGATCCATTACTAAAGTGTAAGTGAACACACCCCCCGGTTTCAGCTCTCAATATGAAAGGTGGCCCACTCACCTCTGAGATGTTGGAGATGGACTCCACCTGCACCTCTGTGGAGCTCATGATCTCGGTGGAGGTGGTGTCCAGGATCTCCACGGCAACAGACAACAAGAGGCGGGCCCGGAAGGAGACGCCCTCTCCCAGGCCTTCGTTGAGGTCCTGGTGTTCGTCCATGAGGGTGTATTGGCGAGTGGAGCCGTACATGTTGACCCAGGCTGGGCCCATGGTCGGCAGGAAGCCTAGGGAACCATCCAGGGGGCATTATGGAGCCATATGGCATTATTTAGAAGGCATATTGGATTTTTGGTAAATGATAGTTTGCACAGTTTGTTTCATATCAATAATAGCAAAATCACGGCACTTTGTTCCAGGGCATGATTCATGGATAATCTATCATCCATGCATAATGATGTAGCTATGGATTGTGTGCCTTTTGGGGTATTGGCCTCCACTATATCAGTTCACGATGCAAATGATTGTGTCAATGGTCATCCGGCCTCCAGGAATTATAAAGAAAAGTGAACGGACAATTTAGCACCGCCGATTGCGTCATTAATTAAGTTGAGTTAATGAATGAACCTGAGAGCTAATCAATGGCAATGAGCTGCACCACTATCGCTGTTTACAACGTGTTCATACATTTTACAACGTGTTACTACCTTTGTCGCCCTCGTTGGAGATCTTGCGGAGGTCAATGAAGTGGGTTCCTATGGCGACGTCATTGACCTTATCCGAGTCCCGTATCTGGACCTTCATGCGTTTGCAGAGTGGCGGGAACATCTCGGTGAACATGATCTGCTCATTCCAGATGGGCTCATAGCTGCTCTTCTGGACTGCAGTCTTGCCCTGTGCAGAGAAAGACAGCAGGGCTGCACTCTTTCTTGTGGAATTGTGTATTTGCTCTATTTACTCTCAGAATCTTTCGTGGACATGTGTATTTGCTCTATTTACTCTCAGAATACCACTTCCGTACATTACTTGGTGACACTTGACCTTGAATACACCGCATCTTTTTTCATATATTTTCTCCCGTATTATCCAAGAGAATTAGAAATGCATGAATCAGAATCAGGTTTATTGCCATAGTTTTTACAAGAATGTGCTTTTGTGAAATTGGTGCATAACATTGAACATTAAACAGAAAGTAATAATATAGACATTCTAAAGAATTTGAAAAATTCAAAAAAATACAGTATATAGAAAAAGTATAGAAAAAATAAGCAATTAACAAGTGCAATTTAAAGATGTGCGTTGATGTAATGCAATAGTGTCCACAGGGGTGGGAGTCAGTGGGGTTAAATGTTAATATAACGTGTAGTATAGTGTCCATGGGGGGTGGGAGTCAGTGGGGTTAAAGGTTAATATAATGGCCTCATCAACAAGACCCGGGCCCCCACTGATCCCCACTTCCCACACCCCTCCTATGGACACTATACTACACGTTATATTAAAATGTAACCCCACTGACTCCCACCCCTGTGGACACTATTGCATTACATCAACGCACATCTTTAAATTGCACTTGTTAATTGCTTATTTTTCTATACTTTTTCTATATACTGTATTTTTTAGAATTTTTCTAATTCTTTAGAATATTATTACTTTCTGTTTAATGTTCAATGTTATGCACCAATTTCACAAAAGCACATTCTTGTAAAAACTATGGCAATAAACCTGATTCTGATTCATGCATTTCTAATTCTCTTGGATAATAATAATAAAATATATGAAAAAAGATGCGTTGTATTCAAGGTCAAGGGTCACCAAGTAATGTACGGAAGTGGTATTCTGAGAGTAAATAGAGCAAATACACAATTCCACAAGAAAGAGTGCAAGCCTGCTGTCTTTCTCTGCACAGGGCAAGACTGCAGTCCAGAAGAGCAGCTATGAGCCCATCTGGAATGAGCAGATCATGTTCACCGAGATGTTCCCGCCACTCTGCAAACGCATGAAGGTCCAGATACGGGACTCGGATAAGGTCAACGACGTCGCCATAGGAACCCACTTCATTGACCTCCGCAAGATCTCCAACGAGGGCGACAAAGGTAGTAACACGTTGTAAAATGTATGAACACGTTGTAAACAGCGATAGTGGTGCAGCTCATTGCCATTGATTAGCTCTCAGGTTCATTCATTAACTCAACTTAATTAATGACGCAATCGGCGGTGCTAAATTGTCCGTTCACTTTTCTTTATAATTCCTGGAGGCCGGATGACCCCATTGACACAATCATTTGCATCGTGAACTCGTGATGGATTGGAGGCCAACACCCCAAAAGGCACACAATCCATAACTACATCACTATGCATGGTTGATAGATTATCCATGAATCATGCCCTGGAACAAAGTGCCGTGATTTTGCTATTATTGATATGAAACAAACTGTGCAAACTATCATTTACCAAAAATCCAATATGCCTTCTAAATAATGCCATATGGCTCCATAATGCCCCCTGGATGGTTCCCTAGGCTTCCTGCCGACCATGGGCCCAGCCTGGGTCAACATGTACGGCTCCACCCGCCAATACACCCTCATGGACGAACACCAGGACCTCAACGAAGGCCTGGGAGAGGGCGTCTCCTTCCGGGCCCGCCTCTTGTTGTCTGTTGCCGTGGAGATCCTGGACACCACCTCCACCGAGATCATGAGCTCCACAGAGGTGCAGGTGGAGTCCATCTCCAACATCTCAGAGGTGAGTGGGCCACCTTTCATATTGAGAGCTGAAACCGGGGGGGGTGTTCACTTACACTTTAGTAACGGATCATCTAGCTGCCTTCGCTCAACATCTCCACTCACCCAATTTTCTACATGTCAGTAATTATGGGGCAACGTGGCAGGGCAGATAACCTAAGAGCACCAGGACTACTACAGACCCTGAAAAGGGTCTCGAGCTCCTGTCTCCCTTGACCCCCATTATCGACCTAGTCAGCCCTCCATTAGCAACCCCAGCAAGCCGCTCTATTGACATGCTGTAATGGCTCACCAGGGATTCCATGTGATTCATATTGCTGCTGCAGCCAAGAATCTCAGAACATGGCTTTTGTGTGTCCTCATGCGCCACCCATCGATAAACTTCATGAACGAGTCTATAGGATATATGATGAAAGGAATGAAACCCAAGATCAATGTATGAACGTATATAGTGGCACCTGATTCAGCACATTTAAAAAAAATCCACCCACTATCCTCTCCTGCTCAGAGCGCAACTGGGGAAAATAGAAGAGTTCTTCCTGTTTTGGCTCGTTTCTGGGAGGCCACGATGATTGATCGAAAAATTGGCGACAAATCCATCAGCTTTTGAGGTCACAATAGGTAAGACGGGTCCCTGCGCATTGATTGGTCTCTTTCCAATGATAAGATGTATTAACTGATGCATTCTGTTTCAAATTCGAATTCTTTTAATATCAGTGGGCTTGTCACAACATTACTGCATTAATTAAATGTCTAATATTCCAACCACATTCCAATACATTTTGTAATAACCTAATTTACCGACTGCAATCAGTAAAGGACGTCTCATTGAATCTCAATGTCACCTTCTCCCGCAGGTAACTACGGCAACCAGATAGACGGGGTGAGCAAGCCGGCGTCAGCCAAGAAAGGAAGAAAGACGGGGAAAGTGAGGAGGAGGAGTCGGACCTGATCCAGAACTCTAGCGAGGAAGAGGATGATGAAGATGGAGAGCTGCTGTCTGTCTCCTCTACTCCCCTCATGAAGCCTTGTCATCACAGACAGGTGGGGGAGGGACAAGGGTTAAAGGTCACATGGGAGTCCCCATTTATATTACCATTGCTTAAAAAAAGCTTGCGATTGCTTCGTGCATGTTTTTGATGTCCCCATTATAAATATGGGGGTAGCAATGACATTATAATGTGCAAGAAAAGTTATTTTACCAAAAAATGTATACTTTTTTATATTAATGAAATACGGAAAAAAGAAGCAATTATATTTAATTTTCAGGGCTGCGCAGCTTTAATGATCTACTAATTAATATACATCATTTGCATAACTTTGGGGGCTACTCACCGTATCCTCTTTTAATCTGTCTGGTGGTTCTACATGACAGGAACTACTTCCATCTGCCCTACTTTGAGAAGAAGCCGTGCATCTACATTAAGAGCTGGTGGCAGGACCAGCGGCGGCGACTGTACAACTCTAACATCATGGACAAGATCGCAGACAAGCTGGTCAGGCTATGCTTTCCCCCTTTGTGTGGAGTCTGCACGGAGACTGTAGCCCCATTATAGTTCATATTATATATTATATCATATTATAATATGCATATTCTTGGTCTCTTTCTTCCGTTATCTTGAGCTGAGCAATCATGGCAGCAGTTTCCTGCGGGATCAATGAAGGATCTGAACTCTGAGTGTAGATGAGTGAGCTGAGGCAGATGCTGTGTTCCCCAGGAGGAGGTCTGAATGACGTGCAGGAGATCATCAAGACGGAGAAGGCCTTCCCGGAGCGCAGGCTCAAGAGGAGTGCTGGAGGACTTAGCACAGGCTGCAGGTACATTCTTCTGGAACCTTCTTTCAGGCTTGTTTACCATGTCAATACTTTTATATTATACATGGTCTGGATGAATACCCTTTCCTGATTGGCCCGGCAGGTGTGCGTTAAAACCGTATATTACACACGTGGTTCGGCTCAAGATGAATCACTTGTAAATTAATCCGCTGCCCCACTTACAACCGTAGCAGTTAACAACTTAATAGAGTTAACAACTTGATATACTTGAAGAAAAACACACCAATTGCTGAAGAATGGGGCGGCAAGTTAATACTTTGTGAACGAGTTACGGAGATGGAGCCATAGCCTTCGCTTCCGTCAGCCTGTTTGTGATTTATACCATTAGCGAACCAGCATGGTTGTAAAAGGGACGAGGGTTATTCCTTGTCATGACAACGGTAAGCTCTGGCTTCATAATTATTTCTTATGTCTCATATTGTTGGCTATTAACCGTGGTATAATTGAGGTCATCAACTCGTAGGTGTGCGTTACACTGTATTAATGCACAACGTAGGGGCGAAGAACCATGGCGAGGGCAAAATGCATATTATCTCCACCGGGTGTTTTCCCAGTGTTCTGGCCGTATATGGCCCAGAGGTCGCAGATTAAAAAATGCCCGTAGTCTGGTCACTGAACTAGAGGCGGGACAGGCCACTGAATTCGAGGCGGGCCAGGCCACTGAACTAGAGGCGGGCCAGGCCACTGAACTAGAGGCGGGCCAGGCCACTGAAATAGAGGCGGGCCACTGAACTAGAGGCGGGCCAGGCCACTGAACTAGGGCGGGCCAGGCCACTGAAATAGAGGCGGGCCAGGCCACTGAACTAGAGGCGGGACAGGGCCACTGAACTAGAGGCGCGCCAGGCCACTGAACTAGAGGCGGGACAGGCCACTGAATTCGAGGCGGGCCAGGCCACTGAACTAGAGGCGGCCACTGAACTAGAGGCGGGCCAAGGCCACTGAAATAGAGGCGGGCCACTGAACTAGAGGCGGGCCAGAACCTGAGGCGGGCGCAGCCTGTAATAGAGGCGGGCCACTGAACTAGAGGTGGGCCAGGCCACTGGAACTAGAGGGCGGGGCCAGGCCACTGAAACTAGAGGCGCGGCCACTGAACTAGAGGCGGGCCACTGAACTAGAGGCGGGCCACTGAACTAGAGGGGGCAGGCCTGATCGAGGCGGCGAGGCGCTTGAACTAGAGGCGGGCCGGGCCACCTTGAACTAGAGGGGGCCCTGAAGGGGGGACAAGCCACTGAACTAGAGGCGGGCCAGGCCACTGAACTAGAGGCGGGCCAGGCCACTGAACTAGAGGTGGGCCAGGCCACTGAACTAGAGGCGGGGCCGCGGGCCACTTGAACTAGAAGGCGGGCAATATAGTTGCGGTGGGTGGCACATATTCGATGACGTGGCTATCATAACACCGATGCTTGAGCAGGGGGCTGGAAAATAATGCAGGAAAAGTCTTTGTAACAAACATTTTCTTGGTGGACCATCGGCGTCGTTTGGCCTGGGCGTGCGAGAGCCCTGTATGTTTTATGAATAGTGAAAATAATATACTTTTTTTTAAATTAAAAAACAAAACAAACGTTTTGGATCATCTGTGTGTCATTCAAGCAGCAGAATACTTCACAATTCACACAACTTGGCACGCCTGCTCAACCAAACAGTGAGGCAAATAGATAGCAACGGTGTGGAAAGGGTGTTTTACCATGAGCCTTAGAGTGGACGAGACATTGATGCATCTTTTACCATCTTTTACTGCTTCTACTCAATATTTATTCGTAACAATTACTAATATTTTGAACATTACCTGTCATCATTTCATAATCTGGGACGGCCTGTCTGGGACTATATTTCCCGGCCTGAATGATGTTCCCAGTCCGGCCCTAAATTGTACAATAGTTGTACAATTGAATGTCTGCTTGCAATTATGTTCCCTAGATGTTTATGTAGTATGATAGTAGTTTAGTTTAGAGTAGATATATTTTATTTGCCCTTTGAGGGCAACCATAATGCTGATGTGGCCCAGGATGAAATTGAGTTTGACACCCCTGCTCTAAGTGCTGTGGAAGAATATTATATAAGAATTTATAAATAATGAATTTCATCTGTTATAGATGAAAGTAACTAAGAGGTGGGGGGGGGGGCTGTCATGGTTTATTCCTCACATAATCATCACCACATATGTCACAGCAAAGCTGCTTGGACTTGGAGCGCGCTGGATAAAACACATCATTGGTGTCGTGACGTATATTGTGCCAGACGAGATATGTGGTGCACTAAATGTTTCACACAAAACTGCATTTTACTTTACTGTTTTGCAACTTTGACTTTGACGAACATCATATGTGTAATTCATGGCACAATTCAAATGGAATCCAAAAATAATTTCAGTGTCTTCATTGACTACCATACATCTTTTTCTCGAAATACGGTCCTAGAGGGGACACCAGAAGGGGCGGGACTTAGGCGCTCTATAGATTTCAGTCGTCATGGTAATACATTTCAGGCATGGTTTTGACATCATTTCTTTCTTTTGTAATTTGGTCTTTTTTTGCAGTTCTTTGTCTGTAGCCGTTCAGCCTCGACAGCCTAGAGAGCTACCTATGCTGTGTACCTGGGTAGTGTCTTTGTCTTGACTCAGCTGAGATATTCGTAAAGACTTTCTCCTTGTTTTTCCAGTCGTTTCGTGGCCCTGGCTAACAAGGACGTGAACCAGGCCGGCAGAACTAGGCTGGACCGAGAGAGGCTCAAATCCTGCATGAGAGAGACGGTAGGCCGGATGATAAGCCTATAGTGTGGGCGTCCGTGGAGGAGTGTGTGTGCGTGTGTGTGTGCGTGTGTGTGTGAGAGAGATCCATCATTATTCATGGATGTACTACATTTCCATTAACTACGCTAATATACACTATTTAAAAAATAATAATGCTAATACGTAGGAGTATCCCATAATTGCTGACAAGCAGTTCAGATTCATTAATAATATTTTTTAAAACAAATGTAAACAGTTCGAATCATAATCCCTTTTCAATATGTGGAAAATCCATCCAAGTGAATGCTCTTGCACATCCTATACATTACTATACATACAGTACACGCTAATGAGGCGTCCTGTCGCCTCCTGCAGGACAGCATGGGCCAGCAGGCGAAGCAGCTGCGCACGCAGGTGAAGAAGAACACGTTGAAGGACAAGCTGAAGATGGTGCAGCACTTCCTGCAGAGGCTCCGCTTCCTGGCCGACGAGGTACGCCGCGTGTCAGCTGGCACCGCGGCGCTCGTTCCCCTCCAGGCCAACGCGTGGCTTTCTGCCTGCCGCTAACATGGGCCACACCTGTTCTGTAGGCCATGCAGGAGCACATTTCTTCAGTTTGCAGTGTTGGCAAA
This sequence comes from Coryphaenoides rupestris, assembly GCA_002895965.2. Taxonomy (NCBI): domain Eukaryota; kingdom Metazoa; phylum Chordata; class Actinopteri; order Gadiformes; family Macrouridae; genus Coryphaenoides; species Coryphaenoides rupestris. The sequence goes on along the minus strand of PIJE02000246.1, from coordinate 70,166 downwards.
CACTAACTTCGATAAAAAACTAAAAGATACAAATATACATGTATCTGACATACATATGCTTAGGATTAAAGCATCTGTTAAATAATTAGATGGTAAGTCATTAAATGAAGATTCAAGATTCAAGATTTCTTTATTGCCATATGTAACTAGTACAATGGAATGCTAAACAACTCTAAACAAATCTAAACAATTTGTAATAGTATCAAGTAAGTACAGTAAAATGTTTTTCTGAACACATACAACCATTCCTCAGTTTTTATATAAAAAAACCCCCTGTATACATCTCTCCACATAATTTTATAGGGGCCCTATTATACCACCAGTGTGATTAGCCATTAGAAGCCGGTCTAAAATTGTAATTGTGACATAGTGACATCACAAGTGGGAGTGACCACTGAGATGTATGCTGACTAGATCAGTTTACTATTTGGTGCAGTCCACTGGGTAGACTGGTAAACTGATCTAGTCATCATACATCTGGGTGGTATACCAGGCCGTCATGCAACTGACTGACCCACTGATCTTCTCCTGTCGTTTCCCCCACAATCTTTCTGAATGTCCCCCCAGCCTCAGCACAGTATCCCGGACATCTTCATCTGGATGATGAGCAACAACAAGCGCATCGCCTACGCCCGCGTCCCCTCCAAGGACATCCTCTACTCCATAGTGGACGAGGAGACCGGGAAAGACTGTGGCAAAGTCAAAGCTGCCTTCCTCAGGGTATGGTTCATAACCCGTCCTCTTGGCTCTTAGCCCAGCCTCAGTGGTGCGTGGTGGGCTGACAATGGACTGGGGCAGAGGCAGTTACAACAGGCTTGGTGTTATAACAACTATTTGCAAGAGGCTTTTTGAACATTGAAACCAGGGGAGAATATTCTGTGGCAAGTTAACTGTTTTCTGATAAAAATGTGTGTGCGTGAGTAGCCATTACAAGCCACTTCAGATCCATTACTGTCCTCATCAAAATAATACGTAATGTTCAATATGAATACGTCTGGGCAATATTCCATAATGGGTTCACTTTGACATCAGTAACATGATCGTGCTAACAATAACATGAACTCATCCTCCGTCCTCATCCTCCGTCCTCATCCTCCGTCCTCATCCTCGTCCTCATCCGTCCTCTGACCCTGTCCTCGGTGTCCGCTGACAGCTTCCTGGGAAGAAGGGGTTCGGGCCCGCGGGCTGGACCGTCCAAGCCAAGCTGGAGCTCTACCTGTGGCTGGGCCTCAACAAGCAGAGGAAGGACTTCCTGAGCGGGCTGCCCAACGGCTTTGAGGAGACCAAGCCCTCCAGGACCAGCCCGGCTCTCCAGTCTGTGCCGCCCATCAGCCTGGTGTACAACAGTAAGCACAGGAAGCACAGGCCCTTCCACGATGGGTCATCTGGCCTCGCCTCGCTCTGTTGAAATTCACTTAACACCCACACATCCATTTAGCAGAGCTGTGTTCAACTTTTGCTGGAAAACGTATTAGCTCTCTGCCCTTTAATTTAATTTGTGAATTCAATCAAATCCCATTCTCTCTGCCGACCCATGTATTTCAATTAAAATCGATTGTGAGTTTCTCCAACACTTTGCATTCTTGCTTCCTTAAAGTTCAATTCTTGTATCTATACATCGAATAGTTGCCCTTGGTTCAATATGTGTATGTGTATTTCACAGTGAAGCAGGTCTTCCAGCTCAGGGCCCACATGTACCAGGCCCGCAGCCTGTTTGCGGCTGACAGCACCGGCCTCTCTGACCCCTTCGCCAGGGTCTTCTTCTCCACACACAGCCAGGTCACGGAGGTACGGCCCGGAGCTGGACAAATAGTGGGGGGGAGACAGATTTGGGGGAGAGGGGGAGACATATTTGGGGGAGAGGGGGAGACAGATTGCCTGGCAAACTGTGTGTGTGTGTGTGTGTGTGTGTGTGTGTGTGTGCAGGTGCTGAGTGAGACCCTGTGTCCTACGTGGGACCAGATGCTGGTGTTTGACGATGTGGAGCTGTTCGGGGAGGCCAGTGAGCTGAGGGACGACCCTCCCATGATCGTGGTGGAGATCTACGACCAGGACACTGTGGTAGGAGCCTGGCCTCTGGGATGATGTGGATGGCTGGTTGAGATCATACATAGATATGGATAGGTGGGTAGATGGATAGATAGACCGATAGATAGATGGATGGATAGATGCATGGATGGGTTGTACACATAATACCTAGATATGCTGTATATGGGTGGATAGATAGACCGATAGATAGATAAATAGATAGACGGATAGATAGACGGATGGATGGATGGATGGATGGATGGATAGGTAGATAGACGGATACAAAGAGAGCATAGATATATGGATGACGTCTGAATATGTAACGTCTGAACCGGCAGGTGAAATGCGATCACGATGACGTTGAACAAACAAACTAAACAAAATGTCTCTGCTTGTCCATCCTTCTTCCCGTCACGTCTTCACTGTGTGTCTGCCCCTGTTTGGTTCACCCGCCCGCCCGCCCGCCCTTGCCTCTGTCCATGTTAACCCTGGCCCCTGCTGTGTTGGCTAAGTAGAGTGTGAATGCACTAGTTTCACATTGGATGCAGTAGTTCAGGAGTATCCATGCGGTGTGAACGCAGCATAATACTTTGCCTTTTAACTCCTAACTGTAACCCAGTGCCACTGACATGTTTGCATGTTCTCTCATGGCTCTCTCTGCCTGAGCGGTGACTGGGTCTGAGTAAAGAATATCAGTTTTTGGGAAGTTAAAAGTCACGTTAAAAGTAGTAAGAACGGACAGACGTATGTAGGCTACAGTCCAGCTACTGTGTAATATGATGAATGATTGTCAATACAGTACACGGCTCCCAATAACGACCACACAAAATACGAAAGCACATATGAGTATCAAAATGTGTGCCGTTGAGTTATGTCTCAATTTCATGCAAGTGTGTGCCATCCAACCAGCAGAATGGTTCTGCGAGACACTTTGTAATCCTCAGTGGTGCCGGTTATTGGAAAACCACGGTGTTCAAACACTGGACCCTCACTGTACTATTTATTTATTGAGTTATTTAGTTATTTCTCCGTAAGCCTGGCCGCCAGCTGCAGGAAGAAGCACACCCGGTGCCACAGCGACACCAAGTGTCCGTCACTGGAACTGCATGCCACTAACTCCCTTCCTACTTGTTCCCTGACTGTCTGTCCCCTATACCGTTTGTTTTTTTTCCCCTTTATATCCTTCCTTCCTTCCTCTCGCTCTCGCTCTCTCTCTCTCTCCTCCCCTTAATGCGACCTCACCCCCCACGTTCAGGGCAAAGCTGAGTTCATAGGTCGGGCGTTCGCCAAGCCCATGACCAAGATGTGTGACGAGCACTACGGACCGCCCAGGTTCCCGCCACAGCTGGAGTACTACCAGATCTACCGTGGCAACAGCACGGCGGGGGACCTGCTGGCCGCCTTTGAGCTGCTGCAGGTGAGCATGAATAACACAGGAGCTCCATCCGGGACGCATCCGGGGTGGTGGAGAGCAGGCATCCGGGGTGGTGGGAGAGCAGGCATCCGGGGTGGTGGGGAGCAGGCATCCGGGGTGGTGGAGAGCAGGCATCCGGGGTGGTGGAGAGCAGGCATCCGGGGTGGTGGAGAGCAGGCATCCGGGGTGGTGGAGAGCAGGCATCCGGGGGGGTGGAGAGCAGGCATCCGGGTGGTGGGAGAGCAGGCATCCGGGGTAGTGGAGAGCAGGCATCCGGGGGAGTGGGGAGCAGGCATCCAGGGTAGTGGGGAGCAGGCATCCGGGGTGGTGGAGAGCAGGCATCCGGGGGAGTGGGGAGCAGGCATCCAGGGTAGTGGGGAGCAGGCATCCGGGGGAGTGGGGAGCAGGCATCCGGGGTGGTGGAGAGCAGGCATCCGGGGGAGTGGGAGAGCAGGCATCCAGGGTAGTGGGGAGCAGGCATCCAGGGTAGTGGAGACTAGAGCACGCTGGGGGCAACAGGACCCCTCGTAGAACGCAGACGCACTCCAAGCACACACAACATGCCCATGGACACGTATGTACACACACTCACGTACCCACTGTCACTCACTCACTCACACACACACACACACACACACACACACACACACACACTTGGATACATACACACACACACACTGTGTCTGTATTCTGACGCTATACATGCATAATTTCAGTGTCTTTTCACTGAATAATCATGTGGATGTCAAAATATATTTTATTGAATTTGAATGTCAGAAACGTACATTTTTTGTGTGCAAAAATACTGTTGTACAATGAATCATACCATGACATGAATAATTGATACAAAATACACCAATACAGTCTTTCTATGTGTGCTTCTGACTCTCTGACAGTGTTTCCTGTAACTCGTGTGTTGTGTGTTGAGCGCATCTCGTACCTGAACACATCTTTTCTCTCGCCTCCATTCTCCATCTCCTGTATACATCGACTCCCCCCTTCCTCTCTCATGATGATCCATGCCATACACCTCCGTCCCTCAACCCATTCCTACTCCTCCACCTCCCCACCCATTCTCTATACCCGCTACCCTCTGCCTCTGCCTTGTCTTGTTCCACTCCCGCCTCTTCTGTCTCTCTCGACTGCTGGTTGTTTTCCTCCTCTCTCTCCCTCCTCCTCCTCCTCCTTCTCCTCCTTCTCCTCCTCCTCCTCCTCTTCTCCGCAGGTACCTTTCGATGAGGAGGAGATGAGGCGAGCTCTGATCAACGTACATAGTTTTGCTGTTCCTCAGATAAAGGTGCTTTCTTTTCAGCCTATCTGTCTCTCTCTCTGTGTGTCTGTCCATCTGTCTGTCTGTCTGTCTGTCTGTCTCTGTCTCTGTCTGTCTCTGTCTGTCTCTCGCTCTGCCCACCTCCTTACTCTCCCACACGACACATATTTTGGCCTCTAATCTCATCATTTTCCTCTTAATCTTTCAATTAACATTTTAACTTACTTGTCCCCTGCAACAAAACAAAACAACAAGTCCTTTCAGTATCGCCACTGAAGGAATACAAATCTGGGATGCAAACGCAAGGAGGATATGTTGTTGGGTTTGTGTGGTTGTCTGACACATTGATGTTGTTACGATTACCACCCTCCTCCCTTGACCAGATTGGCCAAGCAGGGAAGGCAGGCCTCCCTCCCATCGATGGGCCCACCGACCCCGAGCGCGGACCCATTCTCCCGGTGCCCCTCGGCATCCGACCGGTGCTGAGCCGCTACCGCATAGAGGTGGGAGCTTCAGCTTCTGAAAGTGAATATTGATATTATATTATATTGACAGTGAGGATCCTGCCCCAAGAACTAAATTGGGATCGGATCATTGAAATGAATGACGATTTTAACTTTTAAAGATCATAAATTGTTGACTAACTTACAGAAACGAGGTGATATTTATTGCAATGTAATGTGGAAAAATAGTTTGAGTGTTATGACGTGGAACTGCACAC